>JANJGK010000001.1:77720621-77758257 GCA_039081455.1 Macrobrachium rosenbergii
TCGCCCTTAATTTTCCCTTAAGTGATCTTGAAATACGCATACACTTGTTATTTTGTCTATAGTGATCCGTCACTTTCTTTTTTTATTTGCCAGAAAGTTCGATCGATAACTCTTTCAAGCAAGTCAACTATTCTCTCCTATTTTAAGACTTCTGTTGGATTCATGGAATCTTTTTACTTTTAGTTATTCTCTGATTCACCTATTCTTTCATTTTGTCATAATCATTTAACTTTGCTCCTAAATAACGAAACATTCATTACTTCATTTAAATCACACAGTAATATTTATGTTCCTATTTTTCTGACTTTTCTTTTCCATTACAATCCTACTCCTGTTAACGTATATTTTCACTCTTATGTTTTTACAGCCCCCTAGAATTGTTTTCCCAGTTTCATGTGCTTTTCTTCACTATCAACAAATGACTTCTTTATCACACTTCACTCTCTGTCCATTTACTTGTAGTCTTTCCCTAACCTTTGACGTCAGTTCAGCTGTAAAATATTCAACGACCACGAAGAAACAGCTTTTATGCCTAACCATTCACTCTCATCTACGTAATCCCGCCATAAAATATTTCTAGCTGCTCTCAACAAATTACACAGCAACATCCGAACTCATCTAGAACAATTCCATTATTGATTTACATCAAGTCCTTGATTGCCAAATACAGATTTCTTTTGTTGCTCTCTCACTTCTCGCACAGTGTGCCACACCCAACACTATCCAAGTGTCCCTTTTCTCCTCTGAACCAATACAGTTCTCTCCCTATGAATCTTTCTGTTATATGTCTTATTTTTCTTATTAAAATTCTACCATACATCTTTCCATATCAAGTAGTCACGCCTTAATAATCTTAAAAACTACATTGATGATTCTTTTCCCTATACAAAGGAGCGATTATTCGTCACGCCCATTGCGTAATTCGTCACGTCCATTGCATAATAACCTTCCCTTCCTAGCTATTTTTTACACTCGCCCTGGTCAGGCCTCCTTATCTTCTCCGTACCATGGTGTCTTACTTGAAATCCCAACATCTTGCATCTTTCCATTCTTTAAGATTTTAAACAAATTCTTTGAACAATGAAATCTGTGTTGGCCTACTCACTTTGAGGGTGTGGGGAAGGGGGAGAGGGGAAGGCAGCTCATCCCAGTGCCTGTCCCAAGCCCGGATAAATGTGGAGGGCTGACGTCAGGAAGTCCGCAAAACATCTGCCCAAAGCAATTATGAGACGAGCTGTACAAGACAGCAACAGCTAGATGGGACATATTAAAAGAAACGACCCCAAATGGGAATTAAGCTAAGAAGAAGAAGAAGAAGAAGAAGAAGAAGAAGAAGAAGAAGAAGAAGAAGAAGAAGAAGAAGAAGAAGAAGAAGAAGAAATACCTTGTGGTGTTGCCAGTAGCATTATCGTCTAAAATGTCAGAGGTCTTAGCCTTGACACTTGGGCAAGGCCAACTCACTCTATTCAAAATCCATTATCTCTCTACTGAATTAATGCACTATATCAGGTACCTGTAGCTACAGGTTAAGAGGGTATGAAATTATCTGTCTCATTACAAAACAATTCCACTGGTGCTACTTCATGGTGAAACAATAATATGCATGAATAAACAGATACATACGTATGTATATTATACACTAAGGGTCTTAAAAATCTCGTACAGTATCTCCTCATTATTTTTAATAGAGGCCAAAAATACTAGGGTTTTAGTTTCAAGGTGAGACTTCTGGGAGTGGTAAAACTCCCAACACCTGTCACCCGAGACCCGACGCAGGAGATGAGGCGAATTCTCTCCAATTACAGGTCGAGCTTTTTCCTGGAAATGCTTCTGGTAATAAGGTCCACTTATCCTTTTCCTTCCAACGTGTCTTCTGCTTCGTTTACTAAAAACGAAACTATGACAAAAAATGAATCGCTGATATTCTTATTATTATTATTATTATTATTATTATTATTATTATTATTATTATTATTATTATTATTATTATTATTGCTAAGAAATTAGGAACGTACACACTGAGGAGGAACACGTGCAAGTGTTCGAAAGGCCTTGTATTCATCTTTTACATATAATGCAATCTATTTGTATAATTGTTGCTTTTATTATGAAATTAGAATTATTATTGTTACAATTATGCGGAAAAAAGGAATAACAATAAAAATAGCAATTCAATGTGCATGTAAATTATAAATAAACGCAATCAAATCAGAAAAAAAAATATGAATAAACGCTTTAAAAAGATTGCTCGTAATAGAATACTTAAAATCATCTATCTACAATACGAATATCTACTATATCAAACCACTAGCGCTCCCGGTGTTATTACAGGGTAATGACTGACAATTTCGAAAAATACTCTCCTAAATTAGAACATTGATTTTCACATCATATTTCGACTTGGTCGTTTACTCGATCATTAAAATCAGGCACAATGTTGTCAGCACAGAATGGACGAGGAAATTAACACAATACCAAATACGTCACGAAAAGCTTTGTTAAATGTGCTCAGAGGAAGACAATGAAAAAGCTGCGTTATCTTCCGTGAAGAAAGCATCATTTAAATGATCAAAAAGCAATTATCCTTCATAATAGTATCGTGCAAAATTCGACCCAGTTTTCTCTATTCGTACACAAATATGATTGTGTTAATCTCCTTGCGCACAACAGTTAGCTGCGAAATACAATTTTACCACAGACTTGCGAAGTCCGCAAGCATTGCTTGCCTCCAACTGCTGCTATCAAGCTAAATTCGTTAATATCTGTGGTATGTAAAAAAAAATTGAAAAGGCTCTCACGAAAGAAATATATAGCTCTGGTTTTTACTGATTTGTAAATGTATTATTTCTGATACACTAAGCCAAGAGGGTGCATAACATACATTTCTGATATAGGCCCCTAAACTGTCCGTATGTATTTATACAAAGTTGACATCCGTGAAAAATTTGGTACAGCTGCTAAAAAAGGCCTAGAAATTATAATTCCAAAAATATTATGCGAGAAAAACAATTCGTAGGTTTTAAGCAGAAATATCGTAATTTTGCACTGCAAATTTTAACTCAAACATAATTGTAATGTTGTTATCTAACTGCTAATAAGGTTCCAGTCATCACATTTTCAATATATACGAATAATTTTCTACTGCATTCAACTTTACATAATTAGCGAAATAATTTGAAAAGGACAACAAAACGCAAAAACATGCATTAAATAGCATTTGCCAAACATAACAGTAACATTACACAAAACATTTATGAATATGAATAAACAAGTAAAAAATACGCCGGAGTTTCTTCGGCGCTATCGAGTTTTCTGTACAGCGTATAATGCTGTATGAAACTCTCAGCCACGGCCCATGAAACTTCAGCCGCGGCCCATGAAACTTTCAGCCACGGCCAGGTGGTGACCTGTGTTGTTGGCACCTATAGCGGTGCCAGACGCACGACCATGTCTAACTTTAACCTTAAATAAAATAAAAACTACTGAGGCTAGAGGGTTGCAATTTGGTATGTTTGATGATCGAAGGGTGGATGATGATAAACCAATTTGAAGCCCTCTAGCCTCAGTAGTTTTTAAGATCTGAGGGCGAATAGAAAAAGTGCGGACGGACGGAAAAATAACCAACTCAATAGTTTTCTTTTCCAGAAAACTAAAACGGTGAAAAGACATATCACATTGGAATTGTAAATTGTAACTCTCTCTCTCTCTCTCTCTCTCTCTCTCTCTCTCTCTCTCTCTCTCTCTCTCTCTCTCTCTCAGAACTTTGAGAAAGAACTCCAGTGACCTCTGCTACACACCAGACGAGGACCGACAAAGACGGATGACTCCAGCCGTCCGTTGCCTTTGACAGCTGGGAATCGGTCCTATAGATCTCAGAAGTACGAAAGAGGATTTCCAACCTTCGTCGAGGGGGATCAGAATATCTATATAGAGCCAGGGGTATTCCAGCTTTTCTCCAACTTCCGTTCTTTATCTGTAGTGTGTCTTATATTCCTAATCTGGGATTGGTTATATAAGGAAAGTTTGTGAAGATATCTGTTCCACAGGGCAGAGTAAGGGTACAGAATTAACTAAAGTAGAGATTTACTCGGTATGCTGTTTCATGTTTACATACAATAACTGCTGTAAATCTAAAAACCAAATAATAAGTGTACTTTATGGTGGCTGACGTGCGATATCCAAGGCTTCTATTTATACATTTAACATTAGAAATAATTTGGCTTTTAACATTACACCATTTAAGATGTGACCTCATATTCAAGAAACTTGTGCAAAATACCTCAGAAAGAGGAAAAAATTCTGTAGCAAAATAAAAGACAAATGCGACAGTAAAATCATGATGAAAGTATACCAAGCATCCATTCTTTTTTCCTATTCTTCAGCTTGGCGAAAACCAAATGCCGAAAAAGATGAAATCTCTGGTAAACAATACAACTACTCCATCGTTGCATTATACATCGAGATCACGGCATAGCCATTAATTGTGACCATGGTCAATAGATCACCAGGTCTTTCTACGACAGAGGGATCCATCTTGTAGATTGATTACTCTCGTATGATCTCGTCTCTCTATCATGGGGAAACGATTAAGATAACAATAGCAGACGAGATTGGGCCTCCAGCGAGGCCCATCCATCCAAAGTGAGTATTCTAGAATTACTAAATGAGGAAGCTTTCGCAGGAAAATGTATCCATTAACACCAATTTTTTTTTTATCTTATTTTGCCTTTCTAGTTTCCTGTCTAAGACTGATTACTCCAAGTTCATCTTACCACCTCTTAACATTTTTTTTACCTATATAATAGCAAAATGATTAACAATTATACTGCGCGATTCTCATTTACCTTAAATTAATGACTGTCCCAAAACTAGAAATGTTGCCAGGCTTCAAGACAGGAACACTTATTCTTCTAAGCCTGATACTCTCTCACTATAAAACATATAAACACAGAAAATATGCAGCTGGTATTGTTTTAATCAACAAAACACTACAAGATTTACTATGGTTGTTTTATCAAATAAAATCTATAATAAACAGAAACTAAGAAAACAGGATATGCAGAAAAGGATAAAATAACACTGAATGGAGATGGGATTAATGTGGTTGAAACCTTCAAATATTGAGGAAAAATGATATCAAGTACAGTTTTTCTTGAGTTGGAATTTAGAGACACTAAAAAGGCAAATCAAACAATGGGCAAGATGAATAACATGTGGAAATCAAAGAGATTGAAAAATCATACGAAAGTAAGATTTTACCTAGGAATAGTATGATCTGCATACGGTCTGTATTGCAATGAATCATTGTATGGCAATGAAACTATAAGAGATTTTGCTGATTTGTGAATAAAGCTGTAAGAAAAATATAGGGAGCTAAAGGGCATGAAAAAGTCAGAAATGACACCATAATGGAAATTATGTAATCTTCATAACTGGTAGATGAAACAATGATAAGAGGGAGTAGAGATGGCTTGGAAATGCCCTTCGCACAACCCCAGGTTGTAGTCCAAGACTGTATCTACTAAGGCTTCACTAACTACGTGATAGTGTCAGCTGATCTTCTGTGGGCATCAAAAGAGTAGGAAGGCCCAGACCTAACTGGAGGAGAACTACGAGAAGGAAGGGGAACACAATCAGTATTCAGACAGGAAGATATGTTACTGAAGAAATAACTTAGTTTGAAACAGAGGCCGATGTTATCGAATTCTCCAAGCTGAAGCCTGAAGCTTCCGGGATGACAGTCTTGTTTTTATTCAAGATGCAGAAGCTGCATTTTAGCAGAAACGATGGTCCTTTTCATGTACTAGCAGTGGAAGGTCTTAAAGTTTCTGATGGGGACTTACCTAAGAATTTAGCCCCCTTCCCGTACTCATGACAATCGAGTCATGCTTCTTTGTTGGAAGGTGGTTAAGTGTGTGACCTGCCCACTGAATCTCCAGAACAATGACTAAGTAACCCAGGATCTTCTTAATGACTTCTCACTCCTAGCCTGGCAACAACTTTATGGTGGGTAACCAGATATAAGATACCGTACTTGTCTTCCTTCTTTAGTACTATGAAGGGTAAGTAGCAGTTTTGAAAGTATTTATAGTTTGATAACCTCTTAAGTGTGCTGTCTACCAAGATTAGTAGATTCTACAGATTTAGTAATACATTGCATGTTTCAAACAATGGCATATCTGCAGACTGCAGTAACTACAGGCAAATTTCTATTCTCCCTGTGTTCTCCAATATTGTAGGGAAAAAAAGTTTTTTAAGCCACTATATAAGTATGTGGAATCTAAAGTTATGTTAGCTGAAAGTCAGTATGCTTATACGAAGCAGTTGGGTACCTGTGATATTCTTTTAGACTTGACATGCCATTTGCATGAGAACCTTGATAAGTGTTTTGAATGTACAGTAATTCAAATAGGTTTTAGTATTGATTTCGATTTTGTAAATCACAAAACACTATCTATTAACTTCAGAATCTTGGACTGGGTGGATATGTAGGTTTACTTCAAGATTTTCTTACAGGCAGGCAGCAGCAAGTTGCCTTCGATGGGATCTTTAGCAAACCAAGACCTATAGTGTCTGGAGTTCCACAGGGTAGTGTTCTTGGTCCAGTGTTATTTTTAATGTATACAAGTGACATGGTTGGTGCCTGGAAAACAAGATTGCTCAGTATGCCGATGATGCAACATTTGTGGGCGTAGTAAAGTCTCCATTTGTGAGAAATGAAGCTGTCCTTAGTCTCAATCGTGACATGGAGCAGAATAGTGAATAGTGTAGTCGGTGGGGTATGAGGCTGAGCTCCAGTAAAACGGAAACACTATTGATTAGCAGATCTCGTACAGATTTTCTACACCATCCTCTCCTTTAGGTGGATGGGACTCTGCTGAATGAGTCTGAAGCTTCAACTATTCTTATTATAACTTCTGAATTACATCTTACTTTTGAGAAATATCTAATAAAACTGTCAGCAAATGCCACAGAAAAGTTAGGCATTGTCGGTAAGGTCTCATATATTTATAACAGTGATAAAGTCGATGCAACCTGTTTTAGGTCATTTGTCCTTCTTTTTACTAGAATACCGTTCTCCGGTGTGGATGTCTGCTTCTGTCACATGACAAAGAAATAAGTCACAATATCCTATGATAAAGACAAAGCGTTATCAAGTAGCACTATTATCATCAATAATGTAACAAGTTTCTAGGGCAAAAATGTCTTAATCCTCCATAAAATCCGATGAGTAGAATAAAAACCACGCAAACCTGTGTGAAAATACACGCATCCTCAAATTTGAGTGCAGGACGACTTATTACCGCCGATTCTCCACCGCTCGCCGACTCAGCGCCTGGACAACTCACCACCGCGCCGGCCAACTCAACACCAGGACAACTGAACGCCAAGGCAAACAAAAAACATAGCTTTTTACAACCGAATAAAAGTAATTCATTAAGGGTCAGTTTTTAATACACGAATTAAATTTTAATTTACAAATTTATTGAAAATTGTATGCAGTTCCTCTCAAATATTCAGTGGGAGATCGTTGTGAAAAAAAAGTAACAATCTGCAAAATTCTATCATCTGCCTTCACAAACGACATCAATGAGCTGCTTACCACAAGCCAAGTCAGCACATATGAGTCTCGGAACAACGGTTTGCTTGTCAAATTGCCAAAAGCTTTTATCGAAGGTATTTAGATCGTTTCAAACAATTTGTAGAAAAAATTCATAGCTTCACACTGGTGTTGGCTGTCATAGTGCACACCTATGCGCAGGCAGCGCGGGGATTTGTCATTGGCCAGTGAAGTGCCTGACGTCATCTCTGCTGCTCGGGCTCGGACTCCGCTTAGCGATTCAATATTATTTGAGGTATATTTCCGTTTTGCTGTTAAATATTTTGCAGTAATAAATAATTTTATTTGCTGACTTAAATTATATTAAGTGAATTAATTATATGTCAGCCAACAACAACAAAAAAACTGTAAATCATTTACTTTTTCGTAATGGCCAAGGAGAAAACTGTAGTCAGCCAACAAATAAAAAAAAATATATACAAGCAAAAAGATAAAATACTTAATGCATATCTTTAAGATTAATTTTATTACAAAAGAAGATTCATCTATGTCATTTTATACAAAGAACTACATTAATTTATTCGTAAAATTGTATAAACAATAAGGAGAAATGAAACTTATTACAAACGTTTGCGATTAATATTACAAAATGATAATCCTGTACGTCATTCTGTATAAACACTGTGCATTAATTTATTGGTAAAAATCAGTAAATATGATGAATATCTATAACTAGAATAACATACACAATATAACACTTCATAGTTTTTCAACTTTGTTTAATTTTGCAGTAGAAGTGATGGTCCTGTTGAGATTTCGCGACCTAAAAAACGTCCTACAGTGAACAAAATATGAAATTATATCATCAGGAAGCGAAATGTTGGAAGATAATAATCCTAAAGCCCCTTTCCCAGGTTTTAAAGACTTGTTCCCGTGGTGACATTTGAAAAGTTTTCTATCACTTTCAATTTCCCTAGAAAATCCTCGATAGGTTCCATTAATTTTCCTTCCTCCTTGCTTATAGCATCAATACAAGAGTTATCACCTGTTGGCACTCTTGATGCAAGAAAGTTGTAGTTTGGAAACTTATGGGCAATGAAGCCACCAAAATAAAGTAAACCTTCTTCTGTAACTTTTTTCATTTCACTAATTTCCACAGCCAGACCATTTTCAATTTTTTTTTATTTTGATGATTCCTATTCATCATCTGGCAAACAAAAGAGCATTGCAGAGAGGGTTAGTTCCTGCTGCAGAGAGTTGCCACCTTTTTTTCTGGAAATGGAGCTTCGTTACCAGGGTTACGTGAAAATGAACTCGATGAAATATTATCCCCAGTGCCATTTTCTTCTACATTGTGCTTTGACCCCGTCAGTGAACTGTGTTTTCTCCTAACAGATGAGATCTTACAGATATTTGACAACTATCGATAGATGCTGATAACATCCTCCCATTTGCCGTAAACATGCAAAAAAATTTTCTAGTCCATCTTGATTTAAACTGTGAGTTAATATGTATGAGATATTATATTTTGACTGCGCCATTTCAAATAACTAAGGTAAAGACTTGCAGGATATTATCAATCCCCTTTGAAAAGGATAGTCACTTTGCTCCCAGACACTTTCATTGATGAAAATACCTCAATTGCTTCATCTATTACTTAATTTTGAGATATTAAATCAATTTCATAAGCATTTCTGGAGGGTTTTCTCTCAAACAATTTGTCAGTTAGAGAAATTAATTTCATTGTACCCTCAGGAAATAGGAACTAACAGTTTTAAATCCACGATGACAGCTATGTAAATCTGGAAAATAACGCGGAAGTATTTCTTGCTCATCTCTACACTACGTGTTTCTAAACAAATGGTCCGCCTGTCTACTGTTGCTGCTTAAGGTCATGCCCAGGATCCTTCTCTGGATCCTGGTCATGACCACGGTCCAGATTTGGGAGCGGCCATGGAGGTTTAATAAGGAGGAGGTGGCCTATTTCCAGATTAGTGAAGCTGACCCGGTCAGCGTATGTAGGGCAAAAAGTTCACTCACTTTACCCGCTGCGTGACCTACCAAAATAAAAACGGTAGCTCAGTTCAGCTCGAAGATCTGTTTCAGAAGGACATAAGCTCTCATTTTATTGTTTTAAAGGATGCCTAGTTTGTGTGCGAAACCTTCGACCCATTGGTTACATTTCATCGGTAAGTGTTGTTTAGGCTATAACTATAGTTCGTTTACTTTTCTAAGTTCGCTGGGTGGGGACAGGAAAAGAATACAGCGCTGCTATATCTATTTATCCTTTTTAATCTCACCCTTGAGGTTAATCCCTTGTTTATGGCTTTGCCTGAGATCTGTCATTTACTGCACTTCGTTTTCTAAAGAAAGAGCGCTGAGTAAATTTTGGTTGTTCTTAATGAATTTTCTTTGTGTGTTTAATGCGTTAACACTTAAAATTTGTTAGGGTAGTTCGGCAGGAATAGCTTTTTAAGCCATTTGATTATTATCCATATTCTATTTTAGCAGTTATCATTGGTTACGTGATTAGATTTTTTCAGTGCCTGTCCACTAACACTCACTGAGTGCTTGAGGTGACCACCGTTGGTGTTCCTGATCGAGCTGGTCTTTTAAATGCCCTTGCTGACCACGTGTCAGTGAGATTGAGGTTTGTCAGCGGCGACCAAAAATTATGCCATATCTCTTTGTTTTTATGAAAATAAATGAGGTTTATACAGAAAATATGTGAATATATGTTTTGTTGTTACCTTTAAATGAATAACATTTTTTTGTTTTGTTTGAGGACGCTCTAACAAGGCAAAATTTTTAATCATAAAACAATGAGATGTTTGACACCGCAGGAATTCCTTACTAGCCCCACCCTAGCGGTCTGAGAAAGGTAAACGAACTATAGTTATAGCCTACACAATACTTACTGATGAAATGTAACCAGTGGATTTAAGGTTTTGCTGAGTGTTTGAATGCATCCATATGCAGCACACAAACTAGGCATCCTTTAAAACGATAAAATGAGAGTTTATGTCCTTCTGAAACAGATATTTGAGCTGAACTAAGCTACCGTTTTTATTTTGGTAGGTCACGCAGCGGGTAAGGTGAGAGCTTTTTGCCCTACATGCGCTGACCGGGTCGGCTTCACTAATCTGGGAATAAGGTATCTCCTCCTTATTAAACCTCCTTGGTGGCTTCACGGATTACTATAGGGAAACTGACCTGTGACATCTCCACCTGATTCAACCTCCTTGGGAGCGGCCAAAGATGGGAGGAGCTAACGTCACGACCTAAGCTGCGCGGAAAATGTTTTATTTTGGTTCGCAGATGGGTATACCTCTAGACCTTGGTGTATACATTTCTTAGATCGGATTGTAGCCTCCCACCCACCCCGCAGGGGGTCTTCCAGGCAGACCACGAGGGCCGACCTCCGACACGTGGTCGCTAGAACATAGACCAAAGACAAGCTGTAGAGACGACGTTTCTTATGTATTTTCGCCAGACAAATGTACAAATGTAAAAGCATTTCAGCTGTTAAGCCATATGTATCATATTGTCTTCCTTGGTCTGTGCAAGGAAGTGTTCATTCTTTTTCATGTATGAGAAAACTCACTCAGATTGTTACTTTTTTTTCACAACGATCGCCCACTGAATATTTGAGAGGAACTGATAACAATTTTCAATAAATTTGTAAATTACAATTTAAGTCATGTATTAAAAAGTGACCCTTAATAAATTACTTTTATTCGTTTTATTCGGTTTTAAAAAGTTATGCTTTAAAAGGAGCATTAATACTTTAATTTTATTTGTCCTGGCGTTGAGTTGGCCGGTGGTGAGTTGTCCTGGCACTGAGTTGTCCTGGCGCTCAGTCGGCGGTGGCGAGTCGGCGGCGCTGAGTTGTCCTGGCGCTCAGTCGGCGGTGGCGAGTCGGCGGCGCTGAGCTGTCCCTTCCTGCTCAAATTTCTGTATACTTACAGGAGGCATGATGTCTCCAAGCTGTATGTAAAAATATACTCGTTTCCTTGATTCTGCGGTCTTTTATAACCAGATATTAGAGAAAAAGGGTATATTTTCACAAACAGTTACGAACCATCATGTGTCCTCTCCCTTATTTTCCTGAAGATCAAACGTAATGTCTCAAAGCAGAAGAGAATAAAAAGAGAAAAAATATTGTAAAGAAGGGGGCCTAATAGCCAGAAAGCACAATGTTGCATGCAAGATAGAAGTGAATTGCAGCTGATGTGTCTCCTTTGTAAACACATGAAATCCCAATGTTGTGGAAGTTTTCCAGCATTTAAAGCATGATTGTGGTCATGGCAGTTATTTTTTTTCCGGAGCTACACCCTGGTTGGTAATGGGAACGGCCTAAGTTTGGAAAAAAACATACTAGATTGGGGGATAATTGTTAAATTTATAATTTTCTGATATATACACATGTTGTGTGTTGCTTCGTGTAAAGTACAAAGCCAGCCATTGTTGACACAGTCCACAGTCCTTAAAATGAAAGATACTTAAAATCTCCAATTAGGACATCAGGTGCGGTGGTGATTCCAAAACACACGGACGTGAACAGGTTGGGTCCGAGAGTATTAGTGAAGTGATAAAGAAAATTGTAACGTCTGCCTAATAGGCAGACACGAAGAGATCACAGTGCCAAATCTAATGATTGCGAGCCAAGAGTTCAAACTCATGTTGAATAGTAACTGAAGTAGAGTTTCACAGTGTAAGTTAGTACAGCTGATTGCCATACCAACATCATCTGGATGGAAGAAAATAACCTCTTTCAACATATTTCTTTCATAAAAAATCAAGCAGACATTCCTCACAGACACGGTGACGCAAGCTCAGAGAAAGTGGCATCCGAAAATAATAGAAGCTGCATATGAAGTGAGTCATATGTAGCTACTAGAACTGAACATTCCAAATTCCCAATTAATAAGAAAATCCAAGGTAACATCGTAGAGGTCTTTACTTGGCAAATCCAAGATGACTGACTAACCCATTTGAGGAACTGCATCAAGGTGTTTTTCTCAAATATGGATAAGGAATAGTTTCTTTGAAGCAACATTTGTTACTTGATTATTTTCCTTAATGTGATTAATTACGAAAATAAAATGTAACATGCTGTTTTGGTAGAAGTGCATACACACACATCTGACCTCAAACGCTGTACATACTGACATATACTGAATGGGAGAGAGAGAGAAAGAAAGAGGATGAAATTTGAATACAATCATTTCACAGAAATCATGGTAACTCATGGCATCAAAATTATGAAAAAGTACAATTAACTGGGAATTCGAGTTAATTGAATAAAAGCACGCGAATCGCTTAGAATTATAGGTAAATTAGGGCAAATAATTACTCTGCATACTAATGCCCACCGGACTAATTATCTCTTATAATTGGCAGAGCAATGGGAAATTTGATACCTTGTTTATGGCCAACTGAAAATGGCTAGCCCACAAAAAATCACAATAATTACGATATTCACCAAACGCCACGCCACCTCTTCCTAAAAAGGCTAATTACAGGCAAAAAGTATTATATGCTAAAGCCTTCAGTATTAACATTTCATTCGCATGGCCACCAACCACAAAAACAAACTTTATTCGTGGCAATGACCCTGCACGACCTCCAATCAGCATCAACGTTACACATTCACGTCAAATGTCCTTAATTCCTAAACGACCAGATCCTTCATAGATAGCAAGCCCAGCGTCCGAGATTCTAACACAAATACGAGATTTTAAATCAGGACCTGCAGTAGTTATTGCTATCACTAATCATATCTGCAGGGTTAAAGTACAACTGTTACCTCAAAGAAAACGTGTCGCTTTATGTTATGCAATGCAGCATTTAGCCAATCAGACGCCAGTGTTAAAGCTACAGACACAAAAGTCATTAACGATCCTTTACAATATGATTTATTGGCCTTCGTAATAAGTCATCAACGTCGTTATTGCTGTTAACATCACTCATAATACTAATGAGCCAATATCCAGGCAATGCCAGATCCTCAATTAAGTTTCCCCAGGATTACATATACGCAGCAAGGCGGGAGCCTAATCAATTTTGAACAATTGCTATTAATAACTTTTCCCAGGAAAACTATGTAATTTGCGTTTAGATAAAATTGCTTACACGTTGTCTGGCATGAACATAACTGTATTTTGGGATATTGACAAAAGACCCATCCGCCAACAGTAATAATCATATCTTGAGGAAATTGTCATTTACCGATTAAATGAACTACAATTGAGTAATTGACTGTCTTAGATTCCTTAGTGCCAAGTTCTCAAAACGTCGGTAATTTTATCTTTTGTACAAAAGTAATATTTCAATGGTAAAAATTATCATGTTTCAATTTATAAGGAAATTACCGAATATAAGGTGATTTAAATCCAAGTTAATAAAAACTAGCCACTACCAAATAAATCTTTCATTATAGCGACCAATACAATTGGGAATTAGAAAAAAATCTCTTAGCCACTGAGGGCAAATCAACTTTACAGCATTCATCTAATGCTTAAACTTTCAGCAAAATCTTAGCACGTAGGACGACTCATTAAACCTTTATTTCTTTGACGTTTTATATAGAAAGTTAGATGGTGGTTTATTCTAAGAAACACGATTTGCAACCTCTAAATCTCCTAAAAGAGATCATATATGATATCTTCAGAGGTTCTCTAGAGACTGACTAGATAACCTAGGAAAAGAAAATTAGCAGCCACGCACGTCTGCAAGGTTACAATACAACTGTTACCTCAAAGAACACGTGTCGCTTGTTTTATGCAATGTAGCATTTAGCCAATCAGACGCCAGTGTGAAAACAACAGACGCAAAAGTCATAACGAACCTGTAGAATATGATTTATTACCCTTCGTAGTAAGTCATCACCAGATGAAAGAATTCTTACAATGATTAGTTTTGCTTCTTGAGGAAGAAGGCCATTAAATATTCAAATCTACAACTTCAATATAAGAAAAATATATATTGCTCTCTCAGTTCTTCAGATAAGGGCACTTACGTCAGCTTTGATGCTGACTCAGACGAGTATTCAAGGGCGGCCGGTGGAACGGGGTTAGGCGTTACCTTGAAAGCCGCGTGCCAGTAAGCTACCCCATACACAAGGTAATGCCTAAAATTATGCAGTTATTTGGCAAGAAGCATAGTCACCAGGAGACGGCGACGATTTCTAAAAAGAAGACACAAACGTGGCTTTGCATTTGGTTATGTCTAATAAAGAAATGTTTTCGAAGCTAGTAACTGCTGAGAGATAACAAATACTGAGAAAAAATCTAAGATAATCTGACTTTCTGATAATATTATATAATATATATATATATATATATATATATATATATATATATATATATATATATATATATATATATATATATATATATATATATATTTATATATATATATATATATATATATATATATATATATATATATATATATATATATATGTGTGTGTGTGTGTGTGTGTGTGTGTGCGTGTATGCGTATACGAGTGTATGTGTGTATTTACGCGCTCATACAAGGGCAAGGTAGCAGGGTACAAAAAATGTCTCGGAATTCACTTTGGCCATTACTGGTTTGCATGGCTTGTGAGTCGCCCTTTGAAGATCAAAAATAGCACACGAAGAATCGCTACCTACCTTTAAGGCAGTAAGGCAAAATCTGACTGCAAAACAATTAACTTCGCTTTCCATTAAAATCAGGTTATTATAGCAATAGAATAATGCTCCAGACTGCAGACATGGCCTCATAACCATAACAATATAAGCAATTAAAGCCACCTCATCTTGCTTTAATCTTCTCTATCTGTGCCTCAGCTAAATATAGATGGCACTCGTAATCCAGTTCAGGAACGAATTATTGAGAGAGAGAGAGAGAGAGAGAGAGAGAGAGAGAGAGAGAGAGAGAGAGAGAGAGAGAGAGAGAGAGAGAGAGATACTGGCAATGAGTTCAAACCTGAAAGGTAACGAATGTAGTTCCTCGTCGCTTATCCTCTCTTCTGTCAAGTGGTGCAAACTGGAGCAAGAATTCCAACTGCTGCCAAAACAGAGGTCTGAATTGCATGAATTGGAAGTACTGCTTTAACATTTGAACGTTTTTTGTTTAAGGACCCCTGCACGGGCTCAAGAGTGTCAAACCCTTATAAAATATGATGTACTGTTAAGAAAAAAAATGGACTCGGTTAACTAAAAACATACTTTTTGTCTTCTACATTCCTTAGAACAGAATAGAGCTTAGGCCAAAGTCCAAGCGCTGGGACCTATAAGGTTATTCTGCGCTGAAACAGAAACTGACAGTAAAAGGTATGAAAGGTACAACAGGAGGGAAATCTCGCAGTTGCACTATGAAACAATTGTTAGGAGAGGATGGAAAGTAAGATGGAAGAACGAGAATGTGTACGGAGGTACAATAAAAGGAATGAAAGGGGTTGCAGCTGGGGGCCGAAGGGACGCTGCAAAGAACCTTAAGTAATGCCTACGGTGCACTAACGGCACTACCCCCATAAGGGGCATATTCCTTAGAAAATTAAAAAGGAAAAAAATTTTAAACAAAACTTCCTGATAAACAATCACATATATTAAAAACAATAGCACATGAAACACTGAACCATATCTCTGTGTAAATCAACTATTCAACCGGTGCTTTAAGAAACAGGAAATCTTATGTATTCGATTTTAACTCGCAGAAACACTTGAGAACAATTACTTTCCCTCACAATATAAAGACCTGAGGTTAAAATTCAAGTGATTCACGTGTACCCCCAAAAAATACCTGACAATCGTTCGCCAAGCAAATCGTTCTTCAACAATTTACCAGAAAAGTTAAAACCTGAAAAGGCCTTCAAACTGGTTCATGGATTCTGTACAACTTCCACCTATTCCTTTTTCATTCGGCCCTAATGACTTAATTTTCCCACGAATAAGTTCCATTTACGGGTGGTTATGTAACCAGAGGATGGAACAGCTGTTTTGACATTGCGGAAAAGAGAAGACTATAGCAGTTCCATGGTATCTAGATTACGCTTCAGAATAGGATAAGTTATCGAGTTTCATGTTGTGAAAGGCTTAGTGACCTAGCAATGTTAATGAGGAATTTGCAATAAAAAAATACACAATAAATCATGGTATTTTTAACGTGATGTAGGGGTAGTGTAACTCTCGGCAAAACTTAGGCATTAAAATACGATTTTCGGAGAAGAAGGAAACCTTTAAGCTACACAATAAAGAAGTTGAATAAAATAAAAAAAAAATGCGTAAAATGAATTTTCAATATATATCAGCACTAGTGTTTGCTAGAGCATAGATAATATAAAAGAAAAGCTTTTATTTATACCACCTAAATACAAAGAAAACCAAGATAATTCTATATTAAATAAAATTCCCCGCAATTCAGAAGGTTTCCTTAAATATGTGAATAAATAGCTGTACTCCTACTTAAATTCCACGAACAACCGTAATCTGTTATAAGAAAGACTAAAACAAATTGACTTGGGCACTATAAATCCCTTGTAATAAGACGTCTACACACTTGCAGTTTGTACTGCTTCTCACGCGTACAGGTATAATGTTTTTAATAACCGCCTTTACTATTTCTCTTTTCATCATAACATCTTGGTATGATAGCATGAGTTATCAGGGCTTGACTTTCATGTACTCCTTTACAAGCATCTTCAGTAACGTCTGTGTTTATTCCCATCGGTAGTATTAACCCAGAATTTATCCACCTACTCCGAGGTGCTAGTACTAAACATGGCGTAAGCTCCTTGGGACGCCGTGTTTAGTACTAGCCCCTCGTGGATCAAAGTATTATATACAGTACAACCATTTCTATACTATGTGGTCGACAAATTATTATATTAATAAACGATATCTTCGTGCAGCCGTCTACTTTACTTAGCATGAGTTTACCCTGGACTTTGACAAAGGTGGATACATATCGAGTTAACACCTCCATCAGCTGTATTCCCCAACAAATTGACTGATTGATTCAATGTTCTCTGGCGTTGTGTCCTTTACCGTAATATACTCCCAATCTACCAGGCCGTGATTCTTAGGTTTTCTTCATAAAAATATAATTCCAGTATCTACATTATATTCCCCTGCTTCTTTGCACTTGCCCGAAAACTTCTCATAGTTTACCTTTTATGTTTCAAAAGACGGTGGTAAAATGAAGGGTAAACTTCAATCTCTCTCTCTCTCTCTCTCTCTCTCTCTCTCTCTCTCTCTCTCTCTCTCTCTCTCTCTCTCTCCCGTGTTGTTGTTGTTTTGTCTGTGCCGGAACTGGTTGCTTAAGTACTTGAGCGAGTGAGCAATACCTGTAAGTTGTGAAACACCTTCCAAACTCCTACGTATTTGATAGAAGGATAAATGGTATTTCGAAAACGGAAGAACATACGAAAAGGAATAAATATTTGGTAAATCGCTAGTTACTTTGTTTACTTGACAATTTTTCCCATTTCATTATGACAATGACATTAAAGAAAAATATCCAACAGTAAGCAATTCGTAAAAGGCATTAGCAAACAATTCAACAGACCTTACAATGTTTGGCGATCAAACAGCAAGAGTATTTGCTTTAATAGACCCCCTACGTTTTTCAGGTATGTATTCACGAGTTTTATACACCTCCCTCACTACGTAAGCAAACTTTATGACTTTTCTTCTTTATCACTAAATCGAGAGCATTAAAGTATAGACAAGCTAGTCTCAATCGCAATATTTAAGAAATTACTTCTTCAGAATTGAAAGGGTCTCTCTTCATTTTACGATATGAAAATAATAAAAACAAAAGTTTTTGTTCCCCCATCATCACTATCCGCTAGTATAGTGGTTAGTGTCGTGGCATGACACTCAGGTGTCGCGGGTTCGAGTCTCCCACAGGGCGATGAAAAATCACTGGCTCTGTATCATCAGTCACTACTGCAGTGTGGGGTCTGCGGTGGGAGGTTGAATTTCAAGTCCATAGCCTCCGTGTGTTTGTTCCGTGTGAATAGGTTTTATCTACTGAAATAATAATAATAATAATAATAATAATAATAATAATAATAATAATAATAATAATAACTCTGTCTTGACGACAAGTGACACTGCCCTTTGCCCCGACCGAATAAACATTTGGTACATTCAATTCAGGGCTGGAATCTGTCTTACTGTATAATGTATATGTGTATGTATAAATTATTTGTGTGTGTGTGTGTATGTATGTATGTATGTATGTGTGTGTGTGTATATATATATATATATATATATATATATATATATATATATATATATATATATATATATATATATATATATATATATATATATATATATACGCATACAGTAAACTCCCCGTATTTGCGGGGTATACGTACCACACCCCCCACGAATAGCTCGAACCCGCAAATACTTGGAACCCTTCTAAAAATACTTAGAACTACCTATTTTGATAGTTCAAATACACAACAAAAAACTAAAAATGCTTATACAGGTATTATCCTACTCACGATGGGGTTAGGTTCCAAAAAACCATCGTTTGTTGGAAAAAACTTATCTCAAATATAGCCTAGCCTACACTAGGGTATTCGGTACCATGTATACGTATATGGCAGCCCAGCCTACACTATAAAGTACACTCTATACATACACAGTTTAGTAATCATTAATATCAGCTAATTCCGGATGTTCATGCAGAGTGACTTATGATAATTCAATACAAAGAGAAACTGAATAACAAACAAGAATTAGCTTAGTCTACATATACGGTAGCGTAGCCTACATTATAATGTACTCAATATTCACATATCGTATTATACAACCATCAACACAACAAATATGCATCTTTTCCATGGATCTTTTAAAATGTTATGCCTTAATTCACTGTATCCAATAATATTGTATATATTCTTAGATTGCTTCTGTATTATAAATTGCGATCATAGCGATCAATGTTTGGTTTGGAAATCGCTTGGGTGGTGTTTATTTTGCCATGTTTAACTCAGTTCAGTACGCTTTTCTTGCTTCTAGTTGGTGTAAATGAATCTCTAGATACTTTATTTATATGGGTTAAGGTTATTTTTTGTTATACTGTACGAAGTGTTTTTAAGTCGAAATATAACTTAAGTATGTGCCGTTGTGGAATTAATTTAGCTATTTTTTTCGTTAATAGATGACGTTGGCCATCTGGGGACGTTTGTTTTGTGTAAAAAAATAAAGATTCCGTTCGCTATTTTCACTTGATTTCATCATAATATGAGCTTTACGTATTTATTGTTTATCGGCATAAAAATAGCAGTAATGTGTTCTTTCATGCCCAGTAGTTTTGAATAAAATGCTTCCTCTCCAATTTTAATCACGGTCGAGTTTCATCCATGTTGCTGATGCACGATAATTTATAGTCATTAGAAGCTTGAACATTGTTTTCTCAGCTTCAGCTACAACTTGCAGCATAAATTTAGCAGTATATTTCCTTGCGGATCTTTTATCCATACCAAATAAGGGTATAACGTAAAGGTATATCAGTCCTATTCTACTTAACGTTATTTGTACTATAGCCTACGATAATTGTGTATTACTGTACGATGGTTGAAATACAAGCAAAAGGGCTGTTGTTATCCAATTCGGTGATGAACAAAACAACAGTTTCTCAGTGGGTTGTTTATGGGTGTACACATTTAAGCAAGAGTATAACGCTACTAACAATACTTTTATCATTCTCTGTTACTTTTTTAACTTGTAGATGGGATAAAGAGTTGGAGGAAAAGAAGCTGGTCAATTGTAATTTGGTCTCTCTCACTGCCTGATTGTACGCTGTTGCCTGTGGCCATGTGAAATTTAAAAATATTTTATAAATATTGTTGTATTGGTATTAATTGTTTACCCCATTGCAAAATAGAATTATCATAAGGTGAACTATTATAACTCGAGCACTACCTGAGTATTTTAATATTTTTATCACAAAAACTGCATTTAGTCATGAAAATGAGATGAAAATACAGTAATTAGTGAATATTTCTCAGTGAAAAATACTGTGAATGGTCAGATTTTCTGCGAATAATGCATATATATGTTCCATAGAGAAATCTGCGAATAGGTGAGTCCGCAAATCGTGAGACCACAAATACGGGGGCTTACTGTATATGTATATGTGTGTATATATATATATATATATATATATATATATATATATATATATATATATATATATATATATATATATATATATATATGTATTGTGTGTGGGCATGCATGTGTATTATACTTACACACACATACTATTATTTCGCATTATTAAAGCTATATATACAGTATATATATATATATATATATATATATATATATATATATATATATATATATACGAGTATAATATATATATATATATATATATATATATATATATATATATATATATATATATATATTCACACACACATGCATACATACATGCATACATACACGCATACATATTTATATGTGCATATATATATGTATATATATATATATATATATATATATATATATATATTCACACACACATTATGCATACATACATGCATACGTAGATATACACACGCATACATATTTATATGTATATATATATATATATATATATATATATATATATACATGCATGTGTGTGTGATGGTATTTTCAATGAAAAAATATAGAAGTCACGCAGGACGGCGACAAAATTGTACTCATGCCACGTTTACCGGTTGACAGTGCATGGGGTACTCCTAAAAAATGTTTTTTTTTTTATTCCATACCCTGGTATTTACCTTCCATCCGTTATCATAATAATTTTCAGCATACAACAAAAAACCTTTTCAACAAACGCAAAACTGCCAGTAAAAACTATTTCATGATGCAAGTGGGAATTTAATATTTAGAGAACCGATGCAGGAAAAATGTAGGCTTCGGTTAAGTGTCATGCTGTTGAAGCCAAAAAACCAGCGTTTGAAACGCCTACCTCCTCCTGCCATTCCCTACTCCCACATTCTCTCTCTCTCTCTCTCTCTCTCTCTCTCTCTCTCTCTCTCTCTCTCTCTCTCTCATATTCAATGACAAGTGAAGGGCCACCATGCTTATTAGGCTAGCAGTGCCTGAAGTTCGTCGGCGTTACCACGCCATTATTTATAAGTGCAGCAGACCTGACATTGAGGACTATAATGCACAATGGCCATGGATTTGTAAATAAAGAAAAAATAAGAATTAAAGAAAAAAATTAAATAACCTAACAGCTATATTTCCGACAATCACTGGGAAAACGTTTCGCAGGCAACCTATAACCTAGCTTAGATGAGGTAGGCATTTCATTATCAGCCAAGGGGACGTATGAGATGACTCGAAGCTCCTCAATACAGCAGCGGCGTCTTAGGCTGGGTTACGTGTATTTACCGCAGGACTCCAGGTGAGAAATAGAACGCCGCCCACAACCCCCCCCCTCCCCCACACAACCGGTAGTTAAGTATATCTTAGTTTAACCAGACCACTGAGCTGATTAACAGCTCTCCTGGGGCTGACCCGAAGGATTAGACTTATTTTGCGTGCTAAGATCCAATTGGTTACCTAGCAACGGGAACTACAGCTTATTGTGGAATCCGAACCACATTATAGCGAGGAATGAATTTCTATCACCAGAAATAAATTCCTCTAATTCTTCATTAGCCGGCTGGAGGAGACTCGAACTCGGGCCTAGCGAGTGCTAGGCGACAACTCTACCGACTCCCCTAACGAGGAACTACAACCGGTAAGGGGACGGTGTCCTAACTGAAGTTAGAGTATACTGTATATGATTCAGGCCATTTACTGTAAAAAATACTGGGACCCAGCTGCGTCTCAATTATGCCAGTGATACTTTGGCAATTAAACCAATTAGTGCCTTTATGAGAGAATTCATAAGCCAGTTTATTTTAGAAGTGGCTTAATGACTTCCAAATTAAATTATTCACGAAGAAGAAGGTTCCTGAAACGAGTAACTAGCTCAATTTTTCCCCCCCACGCCGACGTAAGTAGCTTACGATAATATGGCCTTACACTCTTTTTCCCTGGTTTGAGAAAAAAACAAAAAATAAACAAGATGAAAACGCAGTATATTAAATAGACTTGCCCAAATGTGCAAATAAAAGTGTTAAGAAACCAGGTAACTTTTGTTTACCATTAGCAATCTAAGAGAAAATCAAATAAGAGAACATAATACAAAGCCAGATTACCGGACCAGCATACTGTTTAACAGTCTAAGGCATGGAGGTTACTCCTAAGAAAAAACGTCCTGATTTTAGGACTTTACTTTTCCGTAAAATCAACTCCCAAGAATTCGAGGAGATCGTCAAGTGAAAAGTCCAAGTACGAAAATCCTACAGTAGTGACTTGCTTGTCCTGGAGTCATTTAAAGCTTCGTTAGCCGGTAAAACAAGCAGTGTTTTTAAAGAAGTTAGACTTAAGCCTCAGAGTCTGTTTATCACTCTGCGTGTGTGTATATATATATATATATATATATATATATATATATATATATATATATATATATATATATATATATATATATATATAATATATATATATATATATATATATATATATATATATATATATATATATATATATATATATATAATATATAATATATATACATATATTAACTTTATCACTTACACAATTATCTTTGCATTAATACAATTATTAACCGGACCTCATTGAAACTGCTAGTCCTAGAAAGCTTGTAACTTTTATTTAATAAATATCTTCGCTATATATATACAGTATATATATATATATATATATATATATATATATATATATATATATATATATATATATATATACATATACATATATATACATGTGTGTGTGTGTGTGAATGAATGAATCTTACGCGTATGAATGGGAAGACAGATGGAAAAGGAAAGCCCTCCCAACAATAGCTTTACAATCCCAGGTGAGGGTTCAATCCCACATTTTAAATCAGTACCGTTGAAACCACCAGTTATTTACAAAATATGTTTAAAAAAATATCCACGAGAGAAACTTATGGAAAACCGTAAATAAATAGAAGAGAACCACACAGACAATCTTTGTCGCTTAAATACATCTCAACGTGTCACGCTACATGGAACGTTTATAAAGATTTCAAAAGATTTCTGGAAAAATCGCTTGGTGATAACGATGCTGAAGTATGTATTGTGTTAAGGAGATTGGTGAAAAATAAATAAAGCAAACCATCTCACAACTATGGGCAAAGTTAAACTATAAAAAAAACGAAATCTTTATCAAAGGTTATAATTTTCATAAGTTTTCTTTACCTTTGTACAACAAACTCTACTCAACAAATTCAGATGCTTTACGGCCTGTTTTCCTTTTTTTATCCCTGTATTCTGGCTACGCTAGTGGGAGGGCTATTTACCAACATTGCCGAAAAAGAAAGCTTTTGATGACTAAACTGAATGAAATGACGCAATGTAACCAGTCTGTAAGGAATATGCTGAGTTTCAGTGGGTAATGTCTTAAATCATTCTCCACTCACCATAAGGAGCAACACGGCATATGCGTTGCCACATTTTGACTACCCATCTCAGGTCAAGGATAGGTGTTCAGTAAAGTTGTTTCTGTAATTACGGAGTCCTACATTTTGTGTGCGTGTGTGTGTTTTTTATCACGGATAGTCAAAGGTCCTTAACGAGAGTCATCATACTCAAACGCAGTAGATCATTGACAATGCTTCAATGTTGTTTAAATGTCCCTCATTTGATTTCAAATGTTTTAATGATTCCATTTCTTGTAAATAGACAATTTAAATGTGTTGTTTCGCCTCTTGGTAAAATAACCAAAGAAATCGAGAATTTTATTTACAGAGAACTAAAATGACAACAAAAGTCTACTTTGCTTGTTAGCACACTTCGTAATTTCGAAAGCTCAAATATAATTTCGAGAGTCCAAAGCTATCTTATACGTTTTATATTGTTTACTAAAAAATTGGGCCTATGATGAATTCGGCTGTGAAAACACCTCATGGTAAAACAGACCAAGTACAACAGTCACTCAGTTTATCCTACAGAAACCTGAAACGACCATTAATATCTACAGCACTGAAATATATATTAGCATACCAATTTTCCGCCGATAAAATGTCCATGTGTTAGCTATCAATGACTTCACATGACCACATATTTCGAAAACGTTTTGCAATATGTAACTTATGCTTTTATAACATTCTACAATGGAGTACGTAAGCCAATCACCATACGAAATGACGTGCAGGAATATAAAGAGGTATTTTTTAGCACAATGGTGCAATTCTTTATCACTTTTTAACACAGTGTTGGAAGTAATCAATAGATCAGAACACAAAATGAGCATAGAAATCTCATGAGACTTTGCAAAATGGCAGTTTCTAAAATGACTTCACCTTGAAAATATGCATTCATATATTGTATTTTCCTTCCGTTTCCTATATGGAGCCGTAAATACGCAACTCATATCAGACTGATTTCTGCCAATGAATTCTTCAAGTTTTCCTAAAACAATACTGGCCGATGTCTAATTAATCATTGTTCGGATGACATCTACTGTAAAAACGCATTCAACGGTTTTAACTGGTATGTGAATTTATTCAGACGTTTGATCTGATAAATGAATATATTCAGCGATATCATTTAACAAGTGAATATATTCGGCGATGTTATTTGATAAGTGAATACATTCAGCGATATCACTGGAAAAGTAAATATATTCAATCATTTGATAAGCAAATATATTCGACGATATCTTTTGATAAGTGAATATATTCGGCGGTATCATTTGATAAGCAAATATATTCGGCAATATCATTTGATAAGTGAATATATTCGGCGATATCACTGGAAAAGTAAATATATTCAGCTATATCATTTGGTGAGTAAATCGGCGATATCATTTGATAAGTGAATACATTCAGCGATCTTATTTGAAAAGTAAATATATTCAGCGATATCATTTGATAAGTAAATATATTCGGCGACATCATTTGATAAGTGAATATATTCGTCGATATCTTCTCTTAAGTGAATATATTCGGCGAAATCCTTTGATAAGTGAGTATGTTTAGCTATATCATTTCATAAATGAATATATTCGGCGATATCTTTTGATAAGTGAATATAATCGGCGAAATCATTTGATAAGCGAATACATTTAGCCATATCCCTTCATAAGTGAATATATTCAGCGATATCATTTCAGAAATGAATATCTTCAGCACTTTTACGTGGAAAATTAATCTAATCAGCTGTTTCATCTTATTAACTCTTTTTACAGATTCTGAAATAGTTTCGATTACCAATTTTTGAAAGGATTTTCAGTATTTTCAGTTATCTATTGTTGAAAGTTTTAAGGTACAAAATTTTCCGTCAAGTGAACTTTAAATGAACTTTTCTCCATAAAGGAAGTCGTGCTAATTCGCTGCATTCACTATTAAATAATAATAATAATAATAAAAAATAAAACTTTTCAACCCCTTGTCACTAAGACAAATAAAAGTGGGAGAGAAACTGATCATCTCATTAGATGAAGACATAATACAAAACCTTGTAGATTGATGTCAGATCTTTTAATGAGCGAATGGATCAAACAGCAACCAACCTTAGGCACCTCCCTCATCTTCAAACCTCTATGAACCTGGTCGTTTTTTCGGGTTCAGCCTAAGATAATTACCTCTGCGCAAAAATTGGTCTATTTTTCATGTCTATAAAATGAAGAGGACTAATTAATAATCTCATTTCCCTTTGATACGTTGCGTAGATGAAGGTTCGCGTATTTTCGATAAGCCTAACTAATTCGGGGCCACCTTTTTTCCAAAACAACTTCTAACAGACTTCGCCGAATTTCGCCGTGAAGTTCAAATGAATTTTGTTGTGAAGTTCTGGAACGCATGAGTTAATTAGAATGGGCTAATTCCTAAAAAATTGTTGCACTGCCAATAATTAGCGGATCCACTTTATAAATTGCAGACTCCTCGCGATACCTAAACAGCATTAGTTAATCGAGTAATTATCTGCTATATAAACTTGATGTACGAGAAACGACCGTGCCGGTAATTCGTGGAGTGAACTCCCGGCGGGATATTCGAAATGACACGATAAAAACTGGATTGGATTTGTCAGCCAATATCGTACACCTTATTCATTTCCATTAATGACGCTAAAACTAGGTATGTGCCATTGAATACTGTCAGTAATAACTATATTAAGGAACACTTACGTTTGCGCTGTCGACAGCCGGACTGCTTACCTTTCTCAGATGTCCTGGCAGCAATCTGAAAGTTACGAACGATCAGGTATTAGATATATAAAACAAAATCTTTTAAAGCTTTTTTTTAATTTCAAAGACACGCATAAGGCAAAACTCGGGGTTACAAAGAATTATGACTAACATGATGCCTTAAATGGGATAAATGAGGCAATACACGATTGGTAAAATCCAAAGCAATTGACACGAAGGAACAAAATGATTAACTACCAGATAACAAAGTTCACTTGTTTGCTCTGTTGGCATTAACTGTATTGATATTGATACCTTGTGAAAAAATCCTCAATTTTATTTTATTTAATTCATTATACTGGTAATCATTCCGAATGTTTGTAATATCACGTGCCATTTACCAGTTTATGAACTACTGCTCTTTCGCTGAGCTTCTGATAATGAAACTTTTTTTTTTTTTTTGCGTATTACTGATGACTGCTTAATCAGTTTTTTATTTTATATAATTAAGTCCAGAATGGGATAATTATGGCTGCTTCATTTTATTTGCAACCAGGAACCTGGATCCACCAAAGTTGAATCTGTTTCTAAAATAATGGGTTTCAAAGGTTGATATCGTTCAAAGGTATGAAGATTTGATCAAATTCTATAAAATTTAGTATGCTGCCCTGACTTTCTTTCTAGATATTTACTTTCATTCCACCTATTCGTGTAATAAGTGATATCTATCCAACCCCAATATTATTAATTTAATTTATTAATGGATATTTCTTAAAAAATCAAGTCTGGATAATAAAATGGCCAAAAATGTCCCACTCACAAGACGGGAAGCCCGTTGTATGTCCACTTTCTTTGCCAATGTCCCCATTAAGGCTAAAATCATAAATCATGTTAATGCCAGACGTCACTCTGATAATAAGCATTGCTACCCACTTTAACAAATTCTGTGACGTACTTTCATACTAAATTGCAATAAACACAGGCAGCCCAACGGAAGTGTCCTAACTACAGTGTTCTTTGGGTGTTATTTTGAATAACGGCAAAGATTCTTCTAGACAGTGTTACGGGCTGCCCTAGAGCAAGAGCCCGTGCCAGCACAAGGCACGGGTTAATCTGAAACAACATTCAACGAGGTATATGGCGTAAACGGAGAGTTGCCAAACAAACAACTATTAAATGAAACGCGACTCGAGACTGACAATGGGAATTTTCGTATAATAAATGAAAGCCGTGAATGATATGCATTGTGTGAAGGCCTCCACCGTATTTGGGGCATAAAAAAATTCTTAGTATCCGAAAAATGTGCTTCACAAACTCCCAAATCTCAAGGCATTGAAAATTAAAACAAAAGTATGAAAAGCTGTTGCAGATGTGAGTTACTGGCCTTATGCCAGCACGAAGTCATGCTCAAGCTCTTCTGCTAAACTGTTATTAATGGCTACTCGTTCGATATAAGGAAATTGTCCGACTTACCCAAGTGACAGCAGCATCCAGACCACAATAATATCCACAGAACAACTTAAACGCATCAGCAGTTTAATTATCGTCATTTGGACGTCACTTACAATCAGTGTCAGCTGATATATACGCTTCATTACATTTAGTATTTTGTAACAGGCAAAATTAAATTGATAATAACAAGGTTATTATACGTACATGGGGAGTGACAAATATCTCGTGCATTACGGATAAATAACTGCATGAACTCAGAAACATATTGCCAATTTGAAGCATCATTTGTTAATTGAAGTTAATGCAAAAATTGGAGTAGAGGTAAAATGCACCGAATACGGAATCGCTCTCATTATCTTTTCAATTCGCCCTTTGGGGAAACTACACGCACCTGTCCATCAAGTTTTAAATATAATATTAATCTTGCATTCTCCGCTTATAACATTCATTTGATTTCCATCGACGCAGGTCGAATTTTCCAAAAGTATGTTGGTCACAAAACTAATCGCATTAAGACCATACATTTACTGGCAATAAAGTGTTTCTTTCCCATTTTAATCAGTCTGAAAGCATTCAAGATAAACAACAGTACAATAGATTGAAGGCACAAAAGTGATTTTCTCATATACAGTGCAATAAAGAGGAACTCTATATCTACAATAAGCAGCAACACACAGAAACTGACTAGGAGACGTTTGCAAATGAAGAAACATTCTGGGTCTACACAGATGACGTTAATTATCACTATAGGCTTCTAAAACTAAGCTTTTTTATGACTTGACATATAAAAAAAAGGAGAAAATCACAAACTAGAAATAAGGGCCGTGGTGGGATTGGTGGTTTGATCATACTGGTTTCTCGAGTGTTAACTATTAAAGTAAGGCATTACAACCATAGCACGAACAGTTGGATTTTTTTTTTTTTCATATCGCATAATAACCCAAAACTTGATTTTATTCAGTTATCGTTGCCTCTCCTCATCATCACCAAGATGAAATGTATAATATTTTTCATTACATGTATGTGAATACTTAGACGTGTATTAAAACACATATAATGCATAACGCCGTATGCACAGATTATACCAATAAGTTTTTACACGGAAAAAATTATTTGACAGGATATAGCTTACGATTTAAAACCTGCATTGTAACACGCATGGCCGAAGAGTATCTGAAACGGCTGAAAAAATAAGAGGAAAATGACTTTGGTCTATGTTACTGGCTGTCAAGAATATTGGCTGCTCGAGTGATTAGGGAAATGAAGGAAGGCGTAGGCAGTAACCCTGAACCTTTGGAAAAAAAAAGGAAGATACACCATAGGAATGATAATTATATTACATACTATTGTCAACATGACAAGAGAGGTAGGGGTGTGTAAGGAAATTAATTTTGTTTCGGTAGGGAAAATAATTTTATTTCAATCAGTTTTGTATTATAGAACTGAAAAGAATGGAACAAACCTAAGTTTATGACGGCGAACTGATACAACGACAATGGTGTATCAAGCTTCCGCAACGCTGTCGATAAAATAATGGAACTGGATCAGTAGTGTGCTAGAACTTTCATAGAGAGGAAAAATGATGCTAATGATGTTCGAAAGATTATGCCTGATCGCGAATGGAATGGAATATAGAATTTAGGCCAACGGCCAAGCGCTAGGACCTATGCTAAAAGGGAAATTGAGAGTAAAAGTGTTTTAAAGATACAACCGGAAGAAACCCTCACAGTTGCACTGTGAAACAACTGTTAGAAGAGGGTGGACAGTAAGATGGAAGAAACAGAATAAGAACAGAGGTACAGTATAAGAAATGAAAGGGGTCGCAGCTAGAGACCTAAGGGACGCTGCAAAGAACCCTGAGCAATATTTTCAGTGTAATGAGCGAGCTGCAGTGACGGCCCTACCCAACTGAGGTGGCCTGATTATAAAGACTGGCAAACTATTCCAGAAATATTAACAGTTTGATAAAAGGGTTACATGTTGATGCGTGAATGGGCTTTCTGTTGTTGCCTCTGTAGCTTGAATATAAAAAGAACAGATGTATTAATGTTTTACTCCTAATATCTACCGTCTAGGGGAAAATTTTAAGTTTTTAACACTATACTTATCATGGTTGGTATAATTATTATTATCATTAACAGCCAAGCTTGCCGCCATACTCAGAAAAGTATAATGTTACATTTAAAAGGCCCTCTTTGGGAGAGCCGCTATGCACATAAGGTTTCATATGAAATACATATAAACATAACTGTGAGATCATGTAGAATTATTTTCTTGCCTTCCTTTCAAGCAGGATGGTTACTACTTTTAAAAAATTTATCTCACGAATTCTTAATCATTCACTGTAGGTTTGCTTATGGAACCGAATGGAATAGAAAATTTTGGCTTAATGCCAAGCACTGGGACCTATGAGGTCATTCAGCGCCGAAAGGGAAATTGAGTGTCAAAGGTTTTAAAGATGTAACAGATGGAAATACTGAATGAGAATAGGAAAGGAGGTATAGTAAAGGAATGAAAGGGGTTGCAGCTAGGGACCGAAGGGACGCTGCAAAGAACCTTAAGCAATGCCTACAATACGGTTTTCCCATGGCTTAACATACAAAAAGTCACCAAAATATTTTTCCCCTCTCTCAAATTTTCATTAACATAATAATTAGAATTCCCTCTAAAGCTTTAACTTTTCCCCCTATTCAAAAAGTCTTAAAATTATTTTCTAAACTTTCTTCCTTATCAAAAATTTAACTTCTTCAGTCTCACCTCCCCCTTCCTTGCTCGCCCAAAATATTTTTGTCGGCTACGATAATTAATCTTATGATATTCATAGCTCTACTTTCCTTTCTCAAATAATCCAATCTTCATTCGTTGATCCTATCTATAAAACTACTACATACAAACTTACATTAAATCTGGTGAGAATACTAAAGTGCGCCATCGATAAATGTATCCTTTTTATAAGCATATACAGGTAACATTGAAAATGGCTTCAAATTCTAGTATCAAAAAAATCTCATAACTATTCTGGTGACTATAATTTGTTCATAACACATCTAGACCCAAAACTGGTATCACCACTATTGCTTTTACTAGTATGCATTATTTATCAAATGTCACTATGGATTTTCTTTACATAAACAAAAGAAAGGACCTCTTACGGAAAACAAACAGATAGAGCTATGAGGCCGTAAACACAATCATTGAAATATATCAAACTGAGGTGGATGTTTTGAAGTCACTATTCACGGCCTATTTAGAGGTTGCTCATCCAGAAAACGTTCAGTTGTTTTTGAAAGGTCTCTCTCTCTCTCTCTCTCTCTCTCTCTCTCTCTCTCTCTCTCTCTCTCTCTCTCTCTCTCTCTCTCTCTCTCTCTCTCTCTCTGCCTTGCCTTTATTGCCGAAATAAAGTCTTTATTTATCTGATTAAATATGGCCCCTCAATATATCAAGTGACATAGTGTAAAAAGGCAAACAAAAGTTGAGCCACTTTCACAATGTCGTAAAAGAAGTCTTAATAAATATTAAATTGAAAAACACAATTATCATAAAACATAATCAATGCAGAGAGGCCAAGAAACACATTACAGTAGTAAAAAAATAAACGAGGAAACAAATGGCAAAAAATGGTAGTTCTTATTGTTGTTTTTAACGTTGTTATATCAGGCAGATATAATACTAATTAGATCCTTTATTTGGCGAGGAAATTACAGAAGTCGGGAGAGAAGACCGTTATCTATATTGCTTGTGAAATGCAACACCTACATATAATGCTTTCCTCTAGGCTAAACTATATAGATTTATCTACGGCATTACTCAAAGCAGGAAATTGTTAAAGAATATGAATGAATTACCGAGCTCTAAAACAAAACTGAGCATAAGATAGTAATGAGCAAACCGTAATACAACTGCAAAACCTTTAAATTAATCAAAGCCTTCTTACCTTAACATTTAACGTTTTAACCATGTTGTGAAACTCCATTACATTCGACATAACTTAAAGGATAACTGTCAAGGATTATAAATAAAGTATGAATGATGTTTCAGTGGTGAATATGGAATATAAATGGAAAGGAATATGAAATTTAGGCCAAAGGTCAAGTGCCTTGACCTATGAGGTCATTCAGCGCTGAAAGGGAAATTAAGAGTGAGAAAGGTTTCAAAGGTGGAACAGGAGGAAAACCTCGCAGTTGCACCATGAAACAAATGTTATGATATATATATATATATATATATATATATATATATATATATATATATATATATATATATTATATATATATATATATTATATATATATATATATATATATATATATATATATATATATATATATATATATATATATATATATATATATATATATATATTATATATATATATATATATTATATATATATATATATATATATATATATATATATATATATATATATATATATATAATGTGTATATATTTATGTATATATACATATATATATATATATATATATATATATATATATATATATATATATATATATATATATATATATATATATATATATATATATATATATATATATATATATATGTATGTATGTATATATATATATATATATATATATATATATATCTATTATATATATATATATATATATATATATATATATATATATATATATATATATATATATATATTATATATATATATATATATATATATATATATATATATATATATATATATATATATATTAATGACTGCTGTAATGGAATGTAATACAGAATATCGATTTTGTCAAGGAACACAACAGACGAGTTGATTCACGTATCATAAATAGTAGAAAATGTTTAGGAGGAGCTGAATCACTCTGAGGTCAACATATAAGTTATATGTCAACGACAAGGGAATTTGAACAAAATGAATGACTTAGAAAAGAAGGGAAAACAGTGTGTTATTTATACAACAAATGAGATGGGGTCGCCTTACCTAGTCGAGTTCAGTGATCGCTAAATAAATTTAATCCAGTTATGGAGCTTCACATTCTTTTTATGCCAACAAACCACTAAACAAAGATAAGCACAGAGGCATAAAATCAGATTCAGTTTTATTCCACTCACTGACCATTCACGAACACGTCCACGCTACGAACGACGTTCAGCGAATGCAAATGGCGTGAACAGGTCTGTACGAAAGAGCTTTCGGAATGCCAACTAAATGCGGCAGTTAACCAAAACGAGGGAACAGTGTTTAGCCTATATGTCGTCGAGCAAAGGCAAGCCATCATGTGAGTTCGGTCGTTTCAATTATATAGAAAATAGAATATAGAATTTGGCCAAAAGCCAAGAGCTGGGACCTATCAGGTCATTCAGAGCTGAAAGAAAGTGAAATTGACAGTAAGAAGGTTTGATAGGTGTAACAGGAGGAAAACCTCACAGTTGCGCTAGAAAACAATTGCTCATTCTCATTACCTATTTGGTCCCAGTGCTAGGCTTCTAGCCTAGACCTATCATTTTATCCAAATCCTTCGGGCCAGCCCTATGAGAGCTGATGGTCAGCTCAGTGGTCTGGTTAAACTGTTTTAATAATAGGAGAGCGTGGAAAGTCAGGTGGAAAGAGAATATGAACGGAGATACAGTACACGAACGAAAGACGTTGCAGCTAAGGGCCGAAGGGACACTGCAAAGAACCTTAAGCAATGCCTACGGTGCACCACGTGAGGTGCACTAACGGCACTACCCCTCTACACGGATTTCAATGATATATAAATTTAATGTGTATATTATCATGTTTAAACAAGCATTTGTAGGTTGTGTTTTACATGAATCATTTTAAATCTAAGTAAGCAAGCAAAGAAGTATATGAAAAACGAATGACTGCTGTAACCGGATAGAATGCAGAATGTACATTTTTTTTTTTCTTTTTTTAAGAAACATGATGAACGAGAATTTGATTCATGTATTATTAATAATATAAAATTTCAAAGAAGTGATGGCTTCTGCTGACCTCAGAACGTAATTTATAAGGCAAAGATGAGGGAATTTGAAAAAATGAATGACCGGCCTATTTTAAATGAAAGTAAGCTTTTCGTTATTCTTGTACAGTACTCTTTCGTTACGCTACGTAACTCAGAGCCCCTTTTCGCAATGAAGCAAAATCCAGCTATAGTAGTACGTGTATTTATTGATAGTTCTTGAATGCAGCATGCAGTCGTAACCGCAAGCATTGATTGTGACAATCATGGCGATGAAAATGTGTGAATGTCATGACGATGAAATGCGTGAATGTCAAACTAACAGAAACTGCAGTGTTGCGCAAAAGTTTTCGGAATAGCAGGAAAAAAGTGACGCATATGTGTTTTCCATAATTAACGAGAGAGAGAGAGAGAGAGAGAGAGAGAGAGAGAGAGAGAGAGAGAGAGAGAGAGAGAGAGAGAGAGAGAGAGAGAGAGAGCGTTCTTTCGTGATATATACTTGCTCATTCGGTAAAATAATAAAAAAAAAAAATCACGTACAGAAGTCAGAGCAGAAAATCAGCTGATGCCATGAAAAAATTTATTGCAGTTGTTGGATAGCAAGATAAAGACCCAGAAAGCAAAGGAGATGAAACACAGCACAAAGAAATGAAGATGGAACAGAGAGAAAACCCCACAGTCGCACAAAGAAGTAACAGTTAGAGGTATTGGACAGGAAGATTGAAGAAAGGAAGAGGGAATGGAGGTAAAGTAAAAGGCTAAACGGTGGGTGTAGCTAAGGGCCGAAAGGACGCTGCAAACACCCTTTAGTAATGCCTACAGTGCACCATGTGAGGTACACACATAAGGCGCAACCTCACTACGATGGAAAACTGTTATTAAAATTATTATGGAACTAATGCACCGCATCAAAAATTATCTAGAAAAAAAAATATTAGCACAATTCATGAAAAAACAAATGACAGGACATGTAATGTAATGATAGACTGGATAAAAACCTGCGACTGGAACAATTTTGTTCAAAAATTAAAGCGGCCAAGCTGATGACATCATTCTTTTATTCGTCAATAGACTGATGTCAGTTAAGAATGTTGACAACTCAATTATTGCTTTATCAATATCGCAAATCGCCGCGGCCATCCTGTTCTGTCATTAGCTCAGTTATTGAAAAAAACTTCTTTTTCTCGCGCTCAATCTGAAGTTCAAATTATATATATATATATATATATATATATATATATATATATATATATATATATATATATATATATATATATATATATGTATGTAAATGTATATATACACACATATATATATGTATATATATACACATATATGTATATATATATATATATAATATACGTTTATATATGTATATTAATGTGCATGTATATTTATACATATATATAAATATATGTATATACATATATACAGTATATATATATATATATATATATATATATATATATATATATATATATATATATATATGTGTGTGTGTGTGTGTGTGTGTGTGTGTGTGTGTGTGTAGATATCATGAAAAACCAGTAAAAATTATGTAATATATTGACTTAGGTATTCACTTAATTACCTGTTCAGCCTTATTAGACTGTTAACCTTTTCTGTTGGACGAACTATGTACTAGACAATTTATATTTTATATTATCCTGTAACATTTGTAAGCACCGTTAACCATTTTACTTGTTTATGTTTTATGTAAGTCTTGAAGTCAAATGTAAAAATATGTCCCGTATATGTTTTTCTTAAACTGATTAGTCAATAAAGTTCCCCGGAAGAGGCCTGAAGGAAGGCGAAAACTGTTGGGACAAATTAAGAACTCTATTTCCTTTTTCCTCTGGGTTCTCCTTCGTTTCCATTGTGGAGTACATCGATATATATATATATATATATATATATATATATATATATATATATATATATATATATATATATATATATATATATATATATATATATACATACATATATATATATATATACATATATATATACATATTTATATATGTAGTATCTATCTATCTTATATATATATATATATATATATATATATATATATATATATACATATATATATATACATATATATATACATATTTATATATGTAGTATCTATCTATCTTATATATATATATATATATATATATATATATATATATATACATATATATACATATATATATATATATATATATATATATATATATATATATATATATATATATATATATATATATATATATATATATATATATATATATATATATTCACGTATTAAGAAATACGTCCCTTCAGCCCGTTAGCTAGGAAATTAAATTTAATGATGGCTGGAGGAGATCTCGACTAGGTGGATGAAACTATGTAGGCGTCCTATCCTACCCCTATATCGCATTTTTTGGGGGGGACCAGGCTAACATCTTACCTCCAGCACCGTATGATTTTTGGGGGGAAGAAAGCCGTTAGGGACAAAAGGACTAGCCAGGAACGTAATTGGGCTGATATGCTGACCTTAGTAGTCTTAGCTATAAGACCTACTTCCCTTTGACCTTTTTGCTGGCTGATATTGCGTTTTCAGATCGACCAATGCGCTGGGGCCCCACACTGGAAACCGAATGCGAGACGCATCGTGCCCTGGCTGCACACACACACTCTCAAGACGACCTCGGTCACTCACAGTTACTGTGGTCTTCCTGTCTATTACGCTGGCAAGGTGTCGGAAATTCGGCCGAAATTCGTCTTTTGCAAGCAAGCTCCATGCATAGATGCAATAAGGTACGTCTGAAGTAGCAATTACCCGCCAGTAATCTTTCTCTTCTCGTGAATTTCTCTCCATTTTCAGTATTTCCGACTTTTTATTCTCCTAAAACAAAGCCCCTTTGTTTTCCACAGCCTAGCACGCACATTTGCCCTCATGACTTGTTCCGAACTCAAATTAAATTAGTTCGGTGATAACAATTAGAGCACTCCCACCATAGTGTCACCATGTGCTAATTAATTCTAATTGATAAATTCCTCCAGCGTGCATAATTAATTTCATGTGAGAGAAAGTCATTAGACCTGAATGCTAACCTGGAATTCTCTTCCAGAATCCTGTTATCTGGCTCTTCGAGTGACAGACGTTTAACTGCCATCTTCCTATGTGCAAGAGTCTTCTAAAATTACAGCGGTCCAGGGGCGCTGGACACAGCCCCCCCTTTGCAATCACGTTGCGCTACCCAAAATTATTCCACCAGTCTCAACAGCAGTGATTTTCATTTGCGTGTCAAACTATTTCAGGGCTGTAGCCCTTTCAGATTCAGTTATTTGCTATGCATTGTCTCGCTTTTCTTGCACATTGCATGTGCCTTGCTTGCTGCTCAGTCAACCCTTTCATATTAATTTCCTGATTGCTCAGTTTGTAAATAAATTCAATTTAAAATTAC
>JANJGK010000001.1:77763357-77765857 GCA_039081455.1 Macrobrachium rosenbergii
ATATATATATATATATATATATATATATATATATATGTGTGTGTGTGTGTGTGTGTGTGTGTGTGTGTGTGTGTGTGTGTGTGTGTGTGTGTGTGTGTGTGTGTATTCAATACAAATACGCCTTTTCCCATTATGGAGGTAAGCTTCATGGGTCTCTCTTCTCATCCTGGGATGAGGCTAAGAGTTCCAAGTCTTTCCACACGGTGGCTTCGATTCACTTTAGTCAGCTAACTACCAGAGACTGATTAGATGATCAGATTAAACATGCATCTGATTGGAATATGCCTATAACGTTAAGCCTCGTTTAGGAATCGAAACCCTATTCACTTGGAGGTGAAATGAGTTTCATATTATGTGCATATATATATATATATATATATATATATATATATATATATATATATATATATATATATATATATATATATATATATATATATATATATATATATATATATATATATTATATATATATATATATATATATATATATATATATATATATATATATATATAATATATATATATAGATAAAATCCACGAAGGAAAGGGAAACACTGGAGTGCTGCAAGGCCTTTCGACTGTCTGTCGTCCTTTACATAGCAGACTGAAGAAATATAAAAGTAAGCTTACAAAGAAAGCTCATATAAATGACAGATGGGGATTACAAAGGAAAAAATATGTACCTGGAATCCAACAGAACTGAAGAATTAGTAGAACTGTCAAAACAGCGTTAAATATTTAAGAGGTTTTACAAAAGACCAGGATCAACCGTTCAGAAGCTGGGATAGGACAATTAAAAGATTATACAAGGGGGTGGCTGACCACCAAAAAATATTTTAGTACAACACAGTAATCCTATTTTTTTTTTAAACAATAAAAATTTTTGTAAGATGAACATTTTTACAAATAAAAAATATATTAAACATACGAATACATAGAAAATGTATATAAGGTAAATAATTTGTAATTAAGTCAGCGATTTTATCTTTAAGGTCATTCTTGAACATTTTTCTAATATAGGGGTCCAAATAATACATGCCAGGGCCAAGGTTAAAATTACAGCTGTAAGTAAGCTGGATAATAGCGGACTCCAAAAGATTTCTTGAAGAGAAATCTTTCGATCTGGCAATCACTGAACTTTCAGTCCAATTTATCCTGTGAGCGTTTTCACTTAAATGAATGAATATAGCAATGGATGCTTGTCCAGTTTTGACTGAATATTGTGTTGCATAATACGTACATCTAAATCTTTGCTAGATTGGCCAATATAAAAAGAGGGGCAGTCCAAACATGGAATTTTATATATTATATATGTTGTTGTTTTCTTTCGGGCTATTTTTTATTAACATTTCTTTTAGTGTGTTGTTATAGGAAAAAACGAGGTTGACATTAAAAGATTTTAACATTGATTTTATGTTTTCAAAACCACTTTATTTATATATTCAGCACGTTCCATATTTTCGTGATTCAGTTATACACACATACAGTATATATATATATATATATATATATATATATATATATATATATATATATATATATATATATATATATATATATATATATATATATATGTATATATATATATATATATATATATATATATATATATATATATATATATATATATATATATATATATATATATATCTATATATATGCATACATAGAATCTAATTGTTACTTTGAACCAGACACGGGCATTGTGGCTATTATAAGTATATATGAATGTATACTGTATAGATTTTGTATGCATATACACAGAATCTGCTTGTTACTTTGAACCATATACATGCATCGTGGTCATTATGAATTTTTATGTATTTATTCATGTACGTGCACACACATACACACACACACACACACACACATATATATATATATATATATATATATATATATATATATATATATATATATATATATATATATATATGTGTGTGTGTGTGTGTGTGTGTATATACAGAATCTTCTTCATACTTTGAACCATATAAGACCATTGTGGTTATTATATTATTATTATTTTTAAAATAGTTTTACCAGGCTCTTGAGTTGATTATCAGCTCTCACAGGCTGGCCCGAAGGATTTAGTTCTTCCTATGTTATTATAAGTATGTATGCATATATGTATAAATACATATATTATATATATAGTATGTATATACGTATAATGTATGTATCCGGAGGTTTATTGAATATTTGAAAACTCACAATTATATCTTTGTATGGTCTTGAGTTATACTGCTCCGCTGATACACGGTAACGGAGTCTGTGCCTGAAAAGCGCAGTGAAGGAAAAACAAAGTAACAAAGGTAAAATAATATTGAAGGAAACAAGAAGTGACATAGACAAAATAATAATTTAGAAAAAGATAAGTAGCAAAGTTAATATAATACTCAAGCAAAAGATAAGTAGTATATATAGGTGAAATAATACTAAAGAGAAAGATAAGTAGCAAAGGTAAAATAACACTCAAGAAAAAGATAAGTAGCAAAGG
>JANJGK010000001.1:77770857-77784603 GCA_039081455.1 Macrobrachium rosenbergii
AATGAGACTTTCATTTAACGGAATGCTACTTCTTTCCATGCCGTTATCAGCATTATTACAAACTCGATCACTGAAGTTCACAAAAGATAGTTCTGGTCAGGATTTAAAATAAATCGTGCCAATAAGGAATACCAGAGGCTATCGGAAAATAATTATATCCTATGATCATACGTGGGGCAATAGCGAAAGTGCAGCTGCCATAATCGTACTAAAAATAGGGAGAGTAACACCTTCAGGAGCCACACTCTCTAAGAAAATACACAAGCATACGCAAATAAACACACATATACATACACACATACATACATACACACACACACACACACACACACATATATATATATATATATATATATATATATATATATATATATATATATATATATATATATATATATATATATATATATGTGTGTGTGTGTGTGTGTGTGTGTGTGTGTTTATTTATGGAGGAACGTATTGTTTCCTTTATATGAATATTTGTGTGTATATGTATATATATATATATATATATATATATATATATATATATATATATATATATATATATACATATATATATATATACACACACACACGCACACACACACACACACACACACACACATATATATATATATATATATATATATATATATATATATATATATATATATATATATATGAATGATTTTGAGTTATCTGGCATCGTGACAACTGGGTCATTGATGTCGATATCAATTAAATGAACAACATAGCCACTATAAACATAATACAAAGATTAAAAAAAAATGAACGAAATATCATATTTTTGGGAGAAGACCAGCGTCGATAATAAATCTAAAAATGCCACTGCCATCATACACCACATCTTCTCCAAGGATCTTGGCAAGGATGAACCTGCCATCCCGACCAACAGCTTCAGAGAGGTAACGGCTTCTAATACGCCCAAGACTGGAGCACTCAACCAGCAAGTGCCTCACAGTGAAGGGGACCAAACAATCCTCACTAAAAACGTTGATTCTCCCCGCCCATGAAAAAGCTGTGCGTTAGGCAAGTACGCCCAATCCTTAAGCGGCAAAGAGCCGTTTCCCATCTAGGCAAATTGTCATACTTCCAAGGAAATATAACATCCGTAATTTCTTTCATTTTATTTCCTCATATCCTCTTACAATGCTCTTGACACAAGTTAATTATAATTTTTCTAATGTTTAGGAAGAAATCATTATATAAAAGTCGACACCTCCTTGGAGGTAAATCTATAGCTGCTGCGTTGGCCAATCTGTCAGCTTCTTCATTTCCATGCACACCAGCATGTGCTGGAACCCAACAAAAACAAATCTGTGTTCCTTTGTATAATAACAGATGCACCCATTGCTGAATTTTTAAAACCAAGAGGTTAGTAGAGTTGAAAACATTAAGTGCCTGTAATGCACTCTTAGAATCTCTAAAAATTTAAAAATTTGTTTAATCAATAATTGCTATTTTTTCAATAGCATTTAAAATCCCAAGCAACTCTGCCGTAAAAATACATGTTAAAACAGGAAGTGCACCTTTGGTGTAAAACTTATTACTAAAAACTCCAAATCAAACGCCATCGCTGGATTTGGAGCCATCTGTGAATGCACAAGTTGAATCCTTATGAACCTCACTGTGTTCCATAAATATCGAACGGATCTCTATATCTGTCATATTTTTCTTAAAACCATAAAAATATTTACAAAATGAAATTTCTATCAATATATATATATATATATATATATATATATATATATATATATATATATATATATGTGTGTGTGTGTGTGTGTGTGTGTGTGTGTGTGTGTGTGTGTGTATGTGTGTGTGTATGTGCGTATATATAAAGTTATTAGAACAAACTTTAAAGAAAATTAAAAGGCGAAAGTAAAAATTATTAGAACATTATCTGCTCCATTACCAAGAATAACCATCCACATTAATGTCGATATTCCATTATCTAGGATTTCGGATAATGGCCCATCTTCAAATTTTCCAAAGAAATTCAGGAAATAAATGCAGTTAGTAGAATGTAACTGTCAAATGTCATGAAAAGTTTGTTTTCATTGAATTTATAGTCATTTGTATCAGCAATAAAAAACGGAATTTTATTACCCAACTGAATACTCCCTTAATGGATTTCACTCAAATTTATATTAGCATCGGTAATTTTACAGGATTTCATATGCTCCTTAATCATCGGAGCACCATAAAATGTATTGAATAGTGTAATCCGGGACTTGTTATCGCTCTTATAAAAGCAAAGAAATAAAAATGAGAGAATAAAAGATTACCTCTTCACTGAAAGAGAAACAATATGAATTGATACTGCAACGGCGTTTGACGATTACCGGGTAAGTTTTGGGGACTAATGAGCTAATTAAGGACTAATTGCAAAATCGCAGCGGAACACACTTTGACTACAGGACAATTTGGTCTTTTTGGATAATAATCATATCGACAATTTCATGCTGGGTGAAAACCTTGTTCCACCTGATCTAGCACTGAAACGATGAGTGCATCTCCATTGCCCATTTAAGTACCTATGAGAATCCTTAAGACTAGAAGCTGACTTGAAAGTGACAAAGATTCACCGAGAGACTTTGACAAAGAACTAGATCATCATAACACAAAAACGTTTGGTGTTTGTATTAAGACCCCCTGGCAGATCACTCCAGCAAGACCCACGCAGTGATTAACTACCAAAGGACCATTCACCAAAAGGTCAATTACGTTATACTGATCTGAGAACGAAATCATCCCATACACTGGGATAGACAGATGCATGGCTATTGCTTATGCAAAACTTGGAAGCATCATAGAACAGGAAGTACCATAAAGCTGGACTAGTATGCATCACCGCCAATAGTTAACTGCCATCCAGTCTCATGTGCATCCTTCAAAAGAACCCAATCCTTCAATCCGTAATGCAGTGAGGCAACAAATGTTCTGAGCAACCACTATATAAGCTCCCCTCTTGCTGTTGCACCACGGACTACTTAACTTGAGATCTTGAATTCTGACCTCAAGAGACTCATTTGTACCCGAGAACCTGGTAAGTACCTACCAGTATACTCATATATTTCCTGATAAAACCTTGATGGCTTGTCATATTCTAGATTTACCCTGAAGTTTCTCAACTATATGAGTGAAATAGTACGTTTCAATGTCTTTAAAAATAGGTTTATATGATTCTTAGGTCAACACCTAAGTATCGATATTAATCAATACTAACCCTTGACAGGAGACGCAAAGTCAAACAGCTATGACTGGATTGAAATCTTTGAGGGTATATCTTCAGGTAAAATTGCTCAAAGTAATGGGTCCCAGCTCTTGATACTGCATAACCCTCCACAATACACTCAGTGCATCTCTAGGTAAAGAATCAGGCACTTACTCAAGGCTACATCCACAGCACCTGACCAACCTACTATGGAACATGCGGACTGTACATCACAGAACAGGATTTTAGGCCCTTGTTAACTTTTAATCGTCATGAGACCTTACTCAAAACGGTAATATAAAATAACCTGACTATGCCTTATCATGTAAAGGGCCTATCCAAATTACTTTGTGCAGTGTAATGGGCAACATTGCCTCGACACATATCAATGTCCAACTGTTCTGGATCCTTTTGGGAAACAAAGTATGTGTACTTCATGCCTTCAGCTTACATAAGAAGAAGGAACCAGTCACCTTTCACCTTCTAGAATAATAATAATAATAATAATAATAATAATAATAATAATAATAATAATAATAATAATAATAATAATAATAATAATAATAATCTTTATTTAGCTCAAGGCCACATGCAAGTCCACACAACTGATTACACTGAGCTACAAAAAAAATATAAATTACGCATAGATTAAAAGAACTATTTCATAATTATTCTCAAAACTTTGCTGAACTTGATAATAAATACTATCTCTTCAGATGTACCATACATTTTACTAAGCAAGTCTTGTAAATCTTGTGGTGACTTGCTGATTAAGACAGCACCATCTGCAAAATTCTAAGTTCTATCGCTACTCTTCCATCTCTATCTACTTTTTTTTTAAATCCACGAGACGGGCAAAATGCCAAGGTGTCATAAGATTAACAGCAAAATTCACTCAAAAAGACTCCGTCAACATTAAGTACACATTTGCTTCGTTCATGAATGACTGAAATTTATTTTACATATATATAACGGACAGTCCATAGTGACGAAAGACTTTCCATAATAATGGTCTGTGAATACCGGCAAATTCTTTCTAGTAATCAACACAAACCATCAAAAAAGTTTCGAAATTTCGTGCACAGCTACGCAATCCGTCTGATCACAAATATTTGATCTAGGTAACTTCTGCCATTTCTAAACCCAACTTGTTTATTATCTCCATAGATAGTTTCATCTCGGACAGCGTATATAAATGCAAATCCTCTATAATTACATCGTTCAGTCAAGTCATATTCTGTAAAACACTCTAATTCGTGTATATATATATATATATATATATATATATATATATATATATATATATATATATATATGAATGTATACATACACACACACACACACACACACACACACACACACATATATATATATATATATATATATATATATATATATATATATATATATATATATAAACATATACGAGTATAAAGCCACAAATTTCGTTTAATATCCCATTCACTATACCTCGGATATTGAATTAAATTTATGGCTTAATATCTGTGAATATATAAAATTTCACGGTGTATGTTAAAAATTAATATATATACATACATACATATATATATATATATATATATATATATATATATATATATATATATATATATATATATATATATATATATATATATATAATCTTCCCACACATAGCTTTATACATATATATGCAAAAACATACATACACTCACACACACACACACACACACACACACACATATATATATATATATATATATATATATATATATATATATATATATATATATATATATATATATATATGTATATATATACATATACATATGTTTATTGTCCGTACGTGCGTGTGGGAGGCAGCGTATACGTATTATAATAAAATTATACAACACTGACAAATTTTCTATCGCTCAGCGAGAGAGAGAGAGAGAGAGAGAGAGAGAGAGAGAGAGAGAGAGAGAGAGAGAGAGAGAGAGAGACTGTAGGCATAGGCAACGCAAGACTTATCTTTCCCATCTACAGGTAAGGACCCTCCCAACCACTCCACGTAATGGATTTTTGACGCATCTGGCCTGCCTAAAATCTATCGCATACCACAAGCACTGTCAATTAAGGCCCCCATAGTAACCGGTTGCCCTGTACCGTGGGGGCAAAAAGAACACGCCATATCAAAGGGAGTCGACTACACAATGGACTTTGAAAAAACGCAGCACAAAGGCTATGGCCCATTGCTCTCCAATGAGAGGAGGTCCTGTTATCCGACGAGCGTCGCTCATTATAAATTAAGGCTGCTGGTCTAATTGATGCCCATTGATCTTCTTTTTAATTACGGGGTCGTAGAACAAGATCTGATAACAGGAAACCCAACAAACACACTGAAAAGCCTCTCCTGCCTTTTAGGTTCAAGATGGACAAATTCTGTTTCAGACTTGTGTGTGGAAGTGTAATTTTGTTGTGTTTACATATATGTATGGACTGTAAAGCTTATTCATTGAGGATTTAGAGAATTGAAGTATTCACGAAAAATCACATTAACCAACAGGAAATTAATAACTATGGCATCTTATTTTATAGCATATGGTATTAACAGAGTAACGACTGTGCCTTGGCTAAAAACAATTCCTTAAACTGTATTAGATAATTAAACCTAATTACTTTTCCTATTTAAGGCCAAAATAATTTTTTAAACGTTCTTAACGTATTTACTTACTTTCAGATTTATATCAATATATAATTAAAGTAATAAGTCGAATTTGTCAGAATGGTGGTCTGCCTATCAGGTATAGGTTTACACAGTGATAGGCCAAAACTGTGAATGTGTTGGAGGCTGTACCAAAAGTTGGGTGTAATTAGATTAACATATCCTGCTTTATTCTTCTGAAGATAAGTTTCATGTTTTTCTCTGCAACAGACAAATCGTATGTATATACCAGGAGGCTATGGTATATAATTTTATTTATCCCATTTTTTATTATCATTGCGTTTATTTCGATCTATCTGGATCAGAAGGCAGTCAGGTCTCAAATGTAAACCTTGATTTATCCGCCACAGATTCTTTGCGAATAACAAGAAAAAAACATGCGCGTGCATAAGGGTATGAATTTGTGTCAGCTTTATACGCGTGACATTTGATATCACAAATATTAAACCACAAATATCATTTAATACTGAATTCTCTATACTCTGGGAATAACTTATACCAAAAAGGAATTATAAGTGATCTGAATCGACAATTATATGGACGGCAGAGTCGGTATCAACTTACATCTCTCTTGACAACCGGGTGGTCAAAGTTACTGTCAATCGTTGTTTTAAAATCAGGCGACGGTTCCAATGCTGCCGGGGGTGAAATACTTATCGTTTATAATTCCCTTTGGTTTAAGTTATTCCCAAGGTATAGTGAACTGGATAATACGATATTAAACGATATGTGTAGCTTAATGTTCGTGTGTGCATGAGAAGCTTCCATTTCCATGCGTCTCACAAATATATTTTAACAATATTCCTGTGATGCAGATTTACGATTTTTCCTTTCTAAATAGAATTTAATTTTTTTCTCTATATTTAAAACTGAGGTTACTAAAATCTAAAAAAAGAAATGTTTGAACAAATGTACTGCGAACACCATTCACTAAAACAGAACTGACAAAATATAACTTTTGAATGGGCGAATCATAAGCCTGAAATCGGGTTTTTAACTTTTCCATAAATAAGAACAATGAATAATAAACGTCTCGTAAAATGAGACACGAAAAGTAACCGAAGCGTGCTCTGGTATTCCGGCCATCTCATAATAAATTTCAGAGTAATCCTTCGCCACGCGTGTGCAATTTTTGCCAGTAATTTGCCAGTAATTGGCGAAGTTTTATTCGACCGGAAATATCATGGCCTACATTCTCTCTCTCTCTCTGACTCTTTTCGGCTATGAAAAGCTTGGTTGTTCGAAACGATATAAAATAGAAAAAAATAAATGAACGTCCTAGAGAAGGCAAAATGACTTGGCAAATGATTGAAGACATAGAGAAATAATAAAACGGGTAAAAGCCATTTCGTTTACTGCTTACAAATTCAATGGAAATTATACAACAAAAAGTTACTAAACTGGCATAATATCCCTGAATTAAAAATAAAAGCAGCACTGTCTCATTGCAACAGTTACCCTCTTCATTGATTCAACTGGTATTCACTTATGTTTAAGAGCAAATCGAAGTATTTTAGATAACATTCTGACCAGCTAGCACAGTGGTGCAGAAACACTCCCTTACATGCACAAGCTCGCACAATTGCCATATCGGACACGAATCGGTTATTATTCTTTAAGAGTCAAGGTATATACTGATCGAGGACCATTGCTTAGATATTACAAAATATTTTTTGTATTACTGTAGGGTCTTCCATAATCATCTTGATTGCAAAAATCAAATCTGCTTCAAATTTCAGAAACGATTTTGGTAACCTAGGTAACGGAATAAGTTAAAGTTAAGTATACCTTAGTTTTACCAGACCACGGAGCTGATTAACAGCTCTCCTAGGGCTGGCCCCAAAGATTAGACTTATTTTACGTGGCTAAGAACCAATTGGTTACCTAGCAACGGGACCTACAGCTTATTGTGGAATCCGAACCACATTATAGGAGAAATGAATTTCTATCACCAGAAATAAATTCCTCTAACTCTTCATTAGCCGGCCGAAGAGTCGAACTCGGGCCTAGCGAGTGCTAGACCACAACTCTACCGACTCTCCCAACGAAGAGCTAGGTATAACGACAATTTTACTTAATGAGGTACATTATAATGTAAAAACAATGAAGCTATGAAACATTTCAGGGTAGGTCCCCCCAAAATGGTCTGACTTCGATCAGTTGCTATCTGCCATCGCCTTCCTCAACGCGGTGGGTCATCCCATCCCAGGATTCCCTTATCTTTCACGGCTTGTCTGGAAGACCCTTATCAATGACCCAGATCTCTATGAATGACCTGTGGAGATTCATGACATTGGACAAAATGACCTTTTCCAGAAAGTTCGTCCAACTAACTTAACGACCGCCGAAAGTTCCTCGTCATCTCGTCAATAGGTGTCAGATGATCAAAGTTGACGATTTAATAATACACCGAACCATCGTTAGGGCGAAGGAAGTGAGGAGAGGAACTTTTAATGACAACGGTGACAAGAAGCCTTTTCACAAGGACTCAAAGGACTCACTTGAGAACAGATATTCATGTTCAGTTTTACAAGGCAAATTTGGAAACGTGACTCCCTGAAACTGTACTGTGAAAAGACCATATCCTCTATATTAGTTACGTTTTATCTTTCCCAAACTGTTTGCTTAAATCAAAGTGCCCGAGGGCACAGAAACACAACAGAGACGCATTGGAATATATGAGGTCATACAATTGTTAATTAATATGCATAATACATTACCAGTGGACATTGGAAATAAAGATCTAGTATGGCAATCCACTATCACTAACAAACTAGTGTCCCCGGACAACCCCAAGTAAAAAAGAAAACAACGATGTATTTTTAAAATTTTCAATAGAATGAAAACAAAGGCTAATCATTGATGTACACTGGTATATAAAATTAAAAGTTAGCATGTATGAAATATTATCGACAATTATTGAAGTAAGAGATTATAATAAAACGGGTTTTCTTTGGCCGAGAAAATCGACTTCTGCTTATGAATTTCCGATAAAAAAATATCAATACTGAATATAAACTCGAAAAATTATATTGACATGCATCATGCCACAACGGCTATCATGCGCAATAAGATACAAATAAGACTTGCAATAACACCGAAAAAAATTTCTTCCTAGGCCGAGGCAAAAAACCAACTTGTATTTGCAAGGCTCTCAGTAAAAAGAAAACAAAACCGATTCACCCAGCAGTCTGATAGACAGATTCTTCACCATTTGCCATTTCACATCACTGGGCGCTTTTTCACAGCCAAGGGAAAGACACGCCTTTGTGCACTAAATCTTCCCTGCCGGGTAGCGCCCCTCGACTGCGAGTCGAAGCAACGTCCTTAATTTTTCTCAGTCACGGAAATCTAAGAGTTGCTTCTTTTTCCTCGGTTGGTGCCTGCCAGCTGATTTTGCCTACCTCTCTCTCTCTCTCTTGCTTTGACTGTTGCGATTTATTTCTGTTTCGTAGCGGGGAATTTCTTTCTGGCATATCAGTCGAACATTCCAGGATAAAATAATATGTATTCATTCACGCAGTTTTGTCAATTCAAGCTTAAACTGGGAGAAAAAAAGTAAATTTCAGTCTCTGAACGAATTAAACTTGGGCTTTGGTTCTTCACTTGATATCGTGTAAATACTTGCCTTTGGGTTAGCTAATAAATGCTACAGAATGAAGATGAGCACAGTAAAAAATAATCGCGAACTTGTTAAGATGACAAGACAGTACTTTGGTATTTTACCGCGCAGCGTTTTATGGCCGTCCTCTCTCTCTCTCTCTCTCTCTCTCTCTCTCTCTCTCTCTCTCTCTCTCTCTCTCTCTCTCTCTCTCTCTCTCTCTCTCAGATAACTGGAAGATTCGATATGTCCCATATTTTTCTTACGCACCAAAAGACGGAGAGAACTTCTGGTGCCCTTATTCCTACAAAAAGGTTTGACTTTGGAACTCTTGTTTGTATGCATGACGAGCTAGAGTCTTTTCCATGTTTAATCCTGGAACAGGATCGCGACATGTATTGCTCCAATTTTTCTACCCGTTGGAAAAGAGAGAGAGAGAGAGAGAGAGAGAGAGAGAGAGAGAGAGAGAGAGAGAGAGAGAGAGAAGGGCACTCAATTCGTTAAAAGTGCTCCAATAGAATTCGAGCTCTCCCCATTTGTTCGGGCTTTTATTTTATTTGTTGTTACCATCTTTTCTTTATTAGCTCGTTCGTTTTCGACGCCGTAAAGGTTTCGTCTTTCTGCTTCGTTACTTTGTTACTTTGATACTTTTACAACTTGTTTTAACATTAGAGGGCGTGCTCTCATTTCTTTTACTTTCACTCTTCGTCAATAAATTGATTGATAGTGGATATACAGTACTTCATAACTAAGGGACGGTATGTACAATTATCATACGCAATTCTTAACAAATATATAAACATTTTCGTACTTTCGATCTCGTTTTCAGAAAAGAATCTCCTCAAAAATAAAATTTCTAATTTTTCTTTAAAAATTTACAATGTAACAAGGGTAACAAAAAGAAAGGAAAGAAAAGAAAAGAAAAATCCAGTTCTTTTGATTCGCTTGGTGTTTTCCTGATCATTTCATTAAATGTTTTTTAATTACAGCTACGAAATATTCACATCTATGAGCGACCTGATATCAAAGATGGGGCATTTGTGGTCACTGTAATTATTCAAGAAAGAAAGGGTATCCAGACAACAATATATGTACATGATTTTCTGTATTTTACATCTCTAGCAAAGTTTTGAGAATATTATTTTTCTTATATATTGAAACCTGATGAAATGGTGCTAAATGTAGTTACTTTTTAATCACCTCGATGAAAAGAAAACAATGGCGATAAACGCCAATAACAGCAAAAACATATACGCCATTATATATGAGACTGTTTCCGTGTGTATTTGTGTGTTTATCTTTTATATGTAACATTCCAATAACAAAAGTGTACATCTGAACCTACAATCAACTCTATTTCAACATAAAAACTGCAACAGGAAAGACCAACTGATTTATTACCGACATTTAAACACTATCTTTTAAGACAAAATGAACAGCTGACAAAAAAAAATTAATCACATGATATGACTGATCTGCTACTTTGAATTATTATACGAACTATAATGGAGATTCAAGAATTATTGTAAACGTTGTTCCAAAGAGTTATCTACATCCCTGGGTAAAATGAGAGAGAGAGAGAGAGAGAGAGAGAGAGAGAGAGAGAGAGAGAGAGAGAGAGAGAGAGAGAGAGTTTTATCACTTTCCCAGTAAATATTGAGAAAATGCTATAGTACTATACAGTCTTAACATTATCATAATTAGCTAGAAGACTCTCGTACTTTAGTTAAGAACAGCTCTTGCAGCCTCCATTTTTACAAAATCAAGTCTCCAGCTTTAGGATTAACAATTATGTGAAAAAAAAGACATTTCCTTATATTCCTTACTTGAACTCTACGTCGCTTATTAATTAAATGTAAAATATAAATAAAAATTCCCACATCAATAAAAAAAGAGGTGTAGTACGAGCCACTTGTTCGAAACACCAGAAAAGGAATCATCAGAGAACACAGGGGAATGGGAAGCTTTCCCATCCAATTTCTTGACGGAGGTAAGAGGAGCAGTCTCATTAAAAGCGTGGTCTCCTTATCGAAAGTTTCGTATAAAAGAAGGAGCTCTCAGTAACTATCACATGTAATTATGGTTTAACAAGGCGCACAACTTGTAAACGTTAAACTTACTGTATAATTTAATGTAGATTCTTCGAAAAAATGTCGAGGTCGACGGAATTGTATGATCTTATATAACGTTCGATGAAATACAAAAAGCCATAAACGAGGTTATACCTAAGATTTTATTCGGTATGTCTTGCCAAAGGCCAAAGCTCGAGTTTGTATTTTATTTTCAATCCACATAAGTACATAGACTACATGAATGCTTATCCAGCTAAACTTAAGCACAAACTTTTCTAGACAGTACGGGGCCAAGGGAAAAGATCCAGCTTCTTCATTCTCGTCTAGAGATATTTTATCTCCTTCCTTGTATTGCACGACCCATCTTATCTTTTACGAGCTTGGTTCAGATTTGAGCGGACTTGCGTGTCCTGTCTTACTGGCATAAGAAAAATGTTTAAGCACTATATTTTTATTGTTAAGAGAAATTATACCTAGCTAAAAGGTTGTTCAGGCACTAAAATAAAGTAAACCCCGTTTTCCTCAATACGTTGACCACAAAGAGTATCAGTCCATGGAATATCATATGCTTTTTTTTTATTTAAGTTCGCGTCTGTACATTTACACAGAACATCTATTTACAACAAAGCTCTGAGAATACTACATTAATTTGAATGCAAGGAAATTTACTTGCAAATATACATATGGCTTCATAACAAGTCAATGAATTTCAGCCCAGAAGCTTTCATGGCCATATACCATTTATGACTCTCTCTCTCTCTCTCTCTCTCTCTCTCTCTCTCTCTCTCTCTCTCTTGTATATGTATGAAAATAAGGCTGTCTATTCAATTCACACAGGTGAAGAAATGAAGATCACGTATAGGAACAGGACGCTGGGTGAAGTATCCAAACAATAAGCGAGAGAACAAAAGAGAGCCAATAATTAGAAAAATAAAGAGGAGGAACGTGAGCAAGTACTCTAGATCACAAAATGTAAATGGAGAGCTGATGTCTAAAGTCAATGCAGCTCCGCTTCTGTGAATGTGTAAGGTTTGGTTCAAGATCTGTTGAATGTGAAAGACAGGAGAGAGGCAGTGATGAATGACGGATAAGTAAAATGTGATAGTGTCAGAATGCTTGTGAAAGTGACAGTTGAGAAAGTAAGAAAGGCAATGGAAAGAGACCGGAGGTGATGGGATTACAAGTGAGATGCTGTAGTAAGGTAGTAAAAGTAAGAAAGAGTGACTTGTGAAAATAGGTAAATTTTGTCTGTGCATGAGGGAAAGATTCCGAAAGGTTGGGTGAGGGGAATAATTGCTCTCTTATGTGAGGGGAAAGGCGAGAGAGTCGACTGTAAGAATTATAGGGGCATAGCATTATTCAGCATACCTGGGTATGTGTATGATACAATGTTGACTGAAAAAAGTAAGAAAGGTAACTTATTAAGGATTAACAATAGAAGAACACTTTCAATTTAGACAAGGGAGAGATTGAGGTGCTTAAGTGTTTTTTATGGAATAGATATCTAACAAAAGTAAACGTCCAGATAAAAAACCCTTGACAAAATTGAGAAAGAGGCAATGTAGACGGTGTTGAGGTTACATTGCATACGTAAGCTTTGAGGGCAACAAAAAGATTTTATGATGGAACAGAAGCATGAAGCTGAATTTATAGATGGGAAAGTGACAAGTCTGGTGTCTCCATGTCTGTTCAATATCTTCCTTGATGATGAAAAAATCAGGGAAAAGACAGCCGATGTAAGAGAAAAGTTGTAGGGTGAGAAAATGGTTTAGGAATAAAATGTGGATTGAGTGGTGTTTGTCGGTGTTACACTGCCGACAAGGGATAGTGAAGAAGACTGCTAATACTAGTATAGGAATCTGAAAGTTCATGCGAGAAAAGGAAGTGAGGAGTAAATATAAGTGACAGTAAGATTACGAGAATAAATTGAAACAACGAAGATGGACCTATGAAAGTTAACAAGGATGATGGAAGAATTGAAGCGACTATTTTATATAGTTATTTGAGAATAAATACAATGAATGCTGGTAAAGAGTGAATGTTGAGACCGCTCTCCAGTACTGAAGTGAAGTGGGGATGTTGACTGCGTATAAAAGAAAACAATCGTTGACACCGTTCAGATGAATTGTTTCTGCGTAGAATATATCGCGTAAGAAGAATTGAAAGAGTG
>JANJGK010000001.1:77784703-77802203 GCA_039081455.1 Macrobrachium rosenbergii
ACTTCCAAAAAGCGAAAGTAAAGGAAAGATTAAAAAAACAAAAAAACATGAACGATGAATAGTGGGGATGCACGATCACGTATGCAAATTATTATTTTTTTTCTAATTAGCTAAGCTTGTGTAAATGTCAGTCGCTAAGAATCTTTAATGTTGAATTCAAAGTTGAAAGACTTGCTACCTGTAATGCTATCTACAGTATGTTGTAGTCGCTATATATAAATATTTTTTTCGAGAACTGCTACCTGTGTTGCTATTTATGTTGTAGTCGTAACGATATTTTTTGACAAGACAATTAGATAGAGCTCAGCAGGATAAAAACTGATGTCGCACAACACGCTCAGTAGAGTTTAAATCCTTCAAGGGAACGAAATCCGCTCTTTAAAGTAGAGCTCTGAAATTGGTTTACCTAATAACGCATGATTTAGGTAATAATTTTTTCTTTCTGCTATATTCCTTTTCTAAGGTATTGTTATACACTAAATCAGCGAACCCCATGGATAATTACAATGTTGATCTAACATGATTACAATATAATATTGAGGAATATTTCATCTGTGAAATGTTAATTCTCTATTTAACCATGTATGGAAATCAGAGACCTTGCAAAATCTATCGGAAAATTTTGTATATCTATGCAAGAAGAAAAATTCACATACACACACAATGTATTCGAGGATTTTTACTGATAAAATTTAGCATTTGAAAATAAATGAAAGGAAGTAAAAGGGAATTTAGTATTTGTTCATTCTTCAAATGAGTTGTAATTCTTAACGGAAATACCTTATTTCAGCTAATTTTTTGGCTAGTTATTCAAATCTCTCTTTCCTTTAACCAAAGAGGTCTGCAGAATTTGTTTGCAATAGTTATTTTTTTGCATCTTAGTTGCAAGTTAAAAAACTATAGAATTAAGGTGAAGGTCAAAATGAATTTGTCAAATAGTCAGACAATGACTAGGTGCTGGAATGCTGCACCCAATAGGATCCCTTAGGAATTTCCATATATTCAACAGTAATAATAGTGTGCAATGTAAAGCGAGTACGCGTTGAATGCTCAAGATACCTGCCAAAAAATATTCTCTCATGGGTAAAAGGGTGCTTGCCTTTTCGTAAATTCTACACAACCAATTAGGACCTATGAATTCATGTGATGTGTCTCGTTATCCCTGTATGTCAATAATATTATTTTCATTCATATTATGACATACAGTTAATTATTACATACAGAATTCCATTTTATACCGTATACAACAAAAACATTACCCACTACATATACAATTTATTTACAGCAGCAAAAAGAAAAGGAACTCCGGATTAGTTCCACAGGAAGCATCGAACAGACATCAGTGCCTTTGATGGCACATTCTTTGGGAAAGAGGTGAATCACGGTAACTCAAGGGGTCGTTTCCCAAAGAAATTCCAGAATTACAATTTCGTATTTTGGTCATTCCTGAGCAACAATTCCGTTTGAGCAGCAGAGCTGTTTTTCTATCTAAGAGATACTTCAAATACCGAAAACCATTGTACATGTAATGAATGCTTTCTGTAGCTATTCATTAGCCTGAAATTTCAGAGAGAGAGAGAGAGAGAGAGAGAGAGAGAGAGAGAGAGAGGAGAGAGAGAGAGAGAGAGAGAGAGAGAGAGAGAGAGAGAGGCCCACATTTTAACCGTCAATGGAAGATAAATATTAGTCCTATAGCACTGCATAACCCCTGAACTGAAATTAAACCATTTGCTGCATAGAATATGCTGTGACACCAATGCCACATGATTATGACGTCACAAACAGTGAGAAGCAAAAATGACCCATATTGTAACCTTCATATAAAAGAGCCATAAGTCAAGGAAGCTAATACGATCCAACATGGAAATATTAAAGTCTGTTGTATATGCGGGATTAGGACAAAAAATCTTATGACCTTATCACACACTTATGGCGACACATGAGAGAGAGAGAGAGAGAGAGAGAGAGAGAGAGAGAGAGAGAGAGAGAGAGAGAGAGAGAGAGAGAGAGAGACTGGGTTATGAATTTATGTAACGTGGCACCACAATTACTACGGGCAACAACGATGTAAATAAATAATGTGTGTAATATGGAAAAAATATCATGGGCTACAAGCTTCCTCACCAAACTTAAAAACTCCGCCCACCCGAAAAACATCTGTGAGAATCCTCTCATCAAGGCAACCAAGAGAGGTAAAATGCGTCTCAAGGCCCAAAACCTTGGGCACTTAACCAGCAAGTACCTCAGAGTTAAAGGAACCGGACAGTCCTCACAGGATGGGTGAGGCTGCACGAGTATAAAACTCTATGGGTCAAATGCATCTGGATAACCCTCATACGATATGGTGGAGTTTCCCATCTCCGTAGCTTGTCATTACTCATCCAGAGGAAAGCTTATTTATAGTATTTTCTTGTTACCACCAACCGGATTCTCTCGTGAAGTTTATCAGGCATCCATTACTTTGATCCTGATAGTTGTGAGTACGTCTCTCAATAGCAAAGAAGTAATTTTTTGTACGGCACCAGTTGCCTTACCATTTGCCAAGCATCCTGCCCTTTCATTACTTCTCATATCTGTAAAGGCCGGTACCCAGAAAAGATTAACACTTACAGTATGATAACTACAAATATTCCTTTCAAAAACTCTATGGCTAGTGGTTCACTATTCTTCAGCATTCCTTAGAGACTACAGTATTCAGCCACCAGCAATATATATATTTTTTCGGGATTAGATTTACTTCAGCATTAACCCGTTATTGTTGCTAACGGCAATATGCGGATATAAGCAGAAATAAATACAGCCCTCCGGTTGAAATGGGGTAGAGCCTCTGGACTTGGTTCTTCTATTTGTTGACTGAACCCCGTGATAAGAGCATACCTTCGCTATTAGGGCATATCTGCTGTGGAAATAAGTCTTTGTCAAAACCAGAAATACAATATTCTATCATTTGTGTAAAGTTTTTCTATTATTATTATTTATTTTTTTATTTTTTTAGGCAGGAGAGGAGCGGAGCATAACAATTCTTGCTAACAAGGATACTACTTACACTTTTCAAAATAAGTTCAGATTTTACTTTTTAGTTTCTGATTTACGATAGTATTAACTATCACGATATTTCCGGCACAATAAATACATGGGATATGGATAATATCTGGATAGAATGTTTTCTTGCGCAGCGTAAAGTGAACGAAAACTATTTTTATTACTTCAAACAATTGCACAGCACAGTGATATTCCAGCATGCATTAGTGCATTTATTTAGCGAGCCCTCTTGTCGTGCCGTATATCCAATAAAGTTCAGCAGCACAGCAACTAATTTGTACGGAAACAAATTACGAATAACAGTCACATTTAATTTTCGCAGATTAAAGCGAATGTAAATGACGTCCATCCATTTGTAGAGAACTTAATAACACGGCAGAGAGATGCAATGTATTTTAAGTTTATCTTCATACCATTTGGCTACCACCCTAGGTAAATTACTTTATATAATACATTTCTTATTCTCACGGAACCTAAAGCAAATCGTATCGACGAGAATAACGAGCTGGGGTGAAAACCAAATCTCAGAAATGGAAGAAACAATTAAAATGAATGAAATCTTGATCAAAAGAATTCTTCATCAATGGAAATTAACAAAATTCTTAGAACCTACAAAATCATCATCGACTCTTTGCATAATCAACCTCTTTGTCGTTCCTCGAATCTCAGAATTTCTCATTCAAGTGGAATTTTTTTTACCAATTTAATTGTTCGTCGAAAAGTTAAAACTAACCTTTCTTCATCTCCTTTTTTCATTTCCTGATAATTACGATTCCGGCCCTAATTGCATAATGTAATTTATGTGACAGTACGTATGGGCCTCGGAGCAACATACGAGCTTTTAAATCCTTAATTACCAGTCAAGGAGGTAATTTTTGAATAAATAATCTATTAATTAATTCTCAGTGAAATATTCTCGAGGTAGCCAAAGTTATGGTTAATTAAACAGAACCGGGAATCATCGAAATAAGTTTCTGTGAGATTCAGGCGAAGTCAAAGAATAGAAACTTTAAAAGTATTTTAGCACCACGGAGAAATAGAAAAACATTTCTGCAAATGGTGAATTAAACAACATGACACAGTACACCAAGAAATGGGAAATTGGGACAAAATTTACATCAACATTAAAATTTGAATTCTGACTGGATTTGATATACCATTTGTGGTCATATCATTATCTGGACGAGACATTGTTTTCCAAAACATAAGCCAGATAAACAACAAAACCCAGATATCATCATCAAGATTATCCCAAGACCATCATTCAGTGAGTTTACTTCTATTCATCACAGCGAAAACGACTTCCAAATACTTTAAAACGGCCTCTGCCCTGTAACTAACATGTAAGGACTGGATACGTGAGCGCTAAAAACGTCGAGTTGCTGACGCCATCTGACGCTGTCTTTGACAGAGTGAGGTATCTTGCCATGCTTTTCAATGGAAAACCACCAATTAGGGCTACACGAGCGTTACTAACGTCACGTTAGGACGCGTTACGTGGGCGTCAGGGATTTCTAATGTCGGTGTCGACGTTACTAGCACAGCGCTAGTAACACCTTGCCTGACTACACGAGACGCTGCTGGGTGGATTGATGGTCTACTAGCCGTGTCTTCTTTAACAATCCTATCCCAGAGCAAGGATAAAAGTCCATCAAAACTTTCAACTGACATCCTGTAATAAAGGTAGATCTTGTCGCCATGCTTTCGGTGGATTCCAAACATAACGTGGAATTGACCAGTAAAGAGTCTGTCCAATAATGCAGGGTGAGCCCACCAACGTCTCACATTTTTCTTCTTTGCATGTCTAATGATTTCAAGGCACAAGCTTGTCACACAACCTAATTCAGTAACGCTTCGAAAATAACTCTCGTGTAGTCTGGCCAAAAACTCAACGTTAGACAGCGTCAGCAACGCGACGTTTTTAGTGTTCCTGCATCCAGACCTGTAGCTCATTTATTTGCCTCCTCCTTGCCGGTACGCCTTGTTCTTTATCATACTTTTTTATTTCGTGTTTAGTCGTTGGACTTTTATTTTGTATTTTACGTAAATTTTATGCCTGAAATGTATTTCAAAAGAAAATACATTGCAGGCTTTTACGGCTTTGAGAATGGGACACGGAATGTCTTGCGACGTATACTAGTACAGTATAATGAGCACTGGAAGTGTCCTTAACTCATTTGCTTATATATATATATATATATATATATATATATATATATATATATATATATATATATATATATATATATATATATATATATATATGGAGAGAGAGATATACAGCGAGAGAGAGAGAGAGAGAGAGAATATTTCATTAACATTTATTCAGTAATTCCATTTCCTTCAGACTGTTGTATAAGAAATCTGTCAGAACATGAATCAGATCCTAAATAACCGCACCAATTATAAGAATTACAATAATTTATGCAAACCAGAAAGCAAAAACTCTACTGAGCGAACGGTCTTGATTATTATATTTCACCTCAGCGAACAGAAAAAATGATAGAAATCGTATGTTGATTTCCGTAATGCAATATTGTTCATCATATAAAGGGTTGAAATTCAACTTCGAAACATAATGTAATTAGGGTAAAATAATTTACGAAATTTATATTTCTAATCCAGTGGATTAAATTAATGTAATAAAATATCCGCGGCATATAATCATTGGACTATTCTTTCCCTCAGGGAAAAAACCAATTACGATAAGCTATAAATTTATTTCAGACGCCTCTAAAATGAGCGATCAATAGAAAATACGGGATTTACACTTGCTATGCATTTTCTGAATACGAAATATATATTGTTTATCGAATTAATGATAGAAATACATGGAGCGAACGATGAACTCAGTCATTTACACCTAAATGCGACAATGATCCACACAGAGGAGTAAACAATCCCTGTTTTTTGCATCTTCAGTTGATGAAATAAACAAGCTTCATTAAGAATTCAGGATGATCAAACACCGAGAAAAACACCAGAGAAATCTACAGCTCAAAACTACAATTAAAGTGGGCTCTGTTTTGAAGTCGACGTCAGCTAATAGGCCTAAGGAAGAGGGACTCGTTTTATTATTTTACACCATTAACAAAAGAGAACAATATCTGGAAATCATTTTTAATTTGCATCATATTTTTCTTCTTCGACTTCCTCGCATTTGTTGTTTTCTTATTTTCATTCTCTTCTTTTTACCTATATCTTCGCTATTTCTATAACTTTTTTCCGTTTCAAATCATTATCATCTGTGTGAGATCGCATATAACATCTAACAATTAGTACGTAAATTACGATGTTATTGCTGCCTTTCATAATACTATTTCTAGCCAAGAAGACGTCGCTCAGTTATCACATCGCAAAAAAACGGATTTCTAGTTACAGAAAAAATATATACAGATGCTATGCTAGTCTCAGTCGAGATTAACATTTGCACGAATGCGAAACAAACTTCTTTGCATAGAGTTTCACAGAGAATTAAAACACAATACATTTCACTTGAAACTCCCACACACACACAGTAAGGCTCTCAGTGAAAGACAGCAGCTTCGAGCATCTAAAGATCCCTGAAACTTGAGAGTATCTGTGCTACAAAGACTAGAAGCTGCCGCGTCATGGGCGATATCGATTCTGCACAACACTTTTCTTGAAAAAACAACAAATAATATTAGTAGAGGTTAGCTCCTCATCAAAAAGGACAAACATGGAGGAATAAAAGAAACTTTGACATTAGGGAAATTATTTCCCAATAACAACAACACTGAGGAAGAGAGAAAGATGTATACAAATGTATATATACACATATATGATTATAATATATATATATATATATATATATATATATATATATATATATATATATATATATATATATATATATATATATAGATAGATAGAGAGAGAGAGAGAGAGAGAGAGAGAGAGAGAGAGAGAGAGAGGAGAAAACTTTATCATATAAAACAAAACCAACTGACAAGCTATTTCACAAGTGTTTAAAAATGTACCCCGAATAGCAGGATGGGCAGTAACCAACAATTTCCTCCTTTTTAAGTACAAAGTTAAAGCCTCTTCACGGTGCATTAACTCTCATTACACACTTAAGTGCATGGCCAGGCCTCCATATTACACTCCCAAGTGCATGGACGGAGCTGCGCCAGCAACTGTCTTTAAAGGAGGTGGAACACAAGGTCTACAAAATCTCCTCTGTTTCTTCTGCTCAGGTCCTTGTGAAAATAACTAATCTTCTGGCTCGCTCTGGGACAGAACCTGAGGTCCACTTTATATATATATATATATATATATATATATATATATATATATATATATATATATATATATATATATATATATATATATATATATATATATATATATGTGTGTGTGTGTGTGTGTGTGTGTGTGTGTGTGCGTGTGTGCGTCTGTGTCACTAGTATGCGCGTGACTTTTATCTTCACGAATTGTACGCCATAAATATCGTTTAATATCCGATTCACTGATCCTAAGTTATAACTTACGCACAAGGGGAATTATAGCTGATACTTGCTTCGTCCACGGCAAGATTCGAACTGATGCATGGGTTAGAAAGAACGTTAGACAGTGACTTATACCACCCACCTATCAAGAGAGATATCAGCTGATATCGACTCTGCTGTACATATCCCTGTTGAATCCACGTTCTGTACCAAGAATTGATATCATCCCATCTTCACCATGATAGCTGATCGGTAAATTTGTAACACTAGGCTAATTATGAATTTTGTCACTTATAAAGGTGTTATACTTTTTATAATCCTGAATGTTATGGCACATATATCATTAATTTTAATTGTTAATTCACTATACCTTGGGAATCACTTACACCCAAGGGAAATATGTATAAACAAATCGATATATATATATATATATATATATATATATATATATATATATATATATATATATATATATATATATAATAGATATGTTACGAATTCTGCATATTTTTTTTTTATTTTCAAGATTTAAGCCATAAATAACCCATTAATATGAAATCGCTTTAACCTAGTAATAACTAATATCCAAAGAAAATTAAAATTACATCTTTCACTGCATTGCATTCTCCGGCCCAGGAGATTAAGTCTAACCCCCCCCGTCCCCCCCCCCCCCCCCCCCCCGGCCTCTACATGAGAAACATAACAGAGGGACAGTTTCGGCTAACCTATAACTTATTCCTCCGCTTATGAACTGCTCATCAGATAAACGGTATATATTCCGCAGCCTTTTATTTCTCTCTCTCTCTCTCTCTCTCTCTCTCTCTCTCTTTCTCTCTCTCTCTCTCTCGCTTTTAAATTCTGATATTTTCACACAGTTACTTTTCTCAAGCCGCCTTGAATCCCAATTCTCTCTCTCTCTCTCTCTCTCTCTCTCTCTCTCTCTCTCTCTCTCAAGCAGCGAAAAAATCCACAAAAATCTTTTTCCAACCCTAAGCTCAATACCAGATGCACTCGGATGCTTTTCATATCGCCTCATGTTTAACTCAATAACATTTACTTTGAGCCTTAGCATTAGGTGACGTATATATGTAAAGACGCACAATCTAAGAAAAATATACATACATAGTTGACAGTTATGTTATTCAGCTCAAAAATATTAGACTAATAAGGAATATCATACATATAAACTTAAGAGTAATCTAGATTTTAGTAAAAAAAAATTTGTTTTAGATACTAATTATATAAAGCAATCTCATTGCCATAAAAAGTTTCCATTCCAGAGCATTAAATCACTGCTTTAATTTCAAGTTTTAGAATACTTCAGTCCCCATTTTCATACCCAATGTAGCATTCACATCAGGCTGGACTTATCTCTTACAGTTCCCTTAATGAGAAGTTCATTAGGCATATTTTTTCTTTGCGTGACTTTCCTCTTGAAGAAAATTGAGCCTCGTTAAACTTATAATTACTCCCACTGCGCAAAAACATGTTAAGTGCATTGTCTTACATATCTTACTTGATAATACAATAATTTAAACAATACGTCTTCCTGCGTTTTCTTGGTTCTGGAGATCAGATTTGAAGCTGTAATGATGATTTTTTAATGCACATCCCATTAAGAAGGCTTCATTTGAATTCCGAATATCATAACCACATCATACTACGTATATAAATAACTTCATAATTTTTCTTGATTCTGGAGGTCAGATTTGAAGCAGTAATGATGATTTTTTTCTCGTATATCCCATTAAGGAAGACTTCAGCTGGATTCCTAAAATTATACCATCACCATGCTGAGAATTTTCTTACTGAGACATCCAGGTCTTGACCTGAAATTAATCTATTAATTTTGGCTGAACGGGATTCAGGAAAGTCTCACTAAATATCTTTTTCGTTATGGATCTCCATTTCAATCAAATGACAACGTCAATTTTCCTTTTGTTCTTGTTGCTGTTATTGTTGTTGTTATGATTCTATAGAGTCCTTTTTCCAGCTGAAACGGAAAGGGAAGAAGTCATAAAGCATAAACTTCTTTGCGTTAGCATCTATAGACTCTTCTGATTCCATGGACTGGAAATGACAAACCATGATTCCATAAACATATCTATCTAAGAAAAGTATTCTAATGTTTCACGAAAGCCTCTATTAAAAAAAAAAGGAAAGAAAAATTTCCATTCGCCATAAAATCCTGACCATTTATCAGAATACTGTGGATGCAAGGGCAAAAAAAAAAAAAAAAAAAAAAAATGATTTATCGGGTAAAAAATATCTCCTCTGTCGACAAGTGGTCGTTCATAATTCTAAAACGTTTCTTCCAATAAAATCGCATCCCAAGGGAAACGTTCGAAGTGAATTATGACTCTGATCGCAGAGAAGCAACCGACCGGATTTTGTCCTCATGTTGTTACGAATAACGACCGCAAACGTATTATTTATCCTTTATCGTGTTTCTATCAGGCATCGGTGTGAAAGAAGTTGTAAATACCCAAACATTTAGTTCTGGGAAATATATAGAACGAACAGATGATGTACAGTCTATGCTTTAAGTTAAAGATTCTTCTTTTTCTGACTGTATATGTAATTGTTTAATGTATTTTCAGAGTATTTCTTCCGCAGGCAATGGATAGATGATATTATTTTATATAAAAAAGTGGGTTAATATACTAGTGGAAAGGAGTAGGGGTAAATATCTAAACATTTACTGTACATCAAGCACTTAGATTATAAACATTAGCAATTTTTTACTATCTGTTTTCTGTGACTAATTTAAAGGAACTTTCCTTTATAAATCGAAAGGATAAAAAAAATAAGAGTGAGCAAAAAAAGCTTACTAAAGACAGCATACACCACAGAAAACATTTGAACAATATTTAAATAAAAGAGAGGGAAATAAGATTAAACTTTCTACATAAATTACGCACGCCAATTCGAGATAAGTAATACAACTTGTAGGTGGATAACAAATTTCCATTATTCCAGACAAATAGAAGCTCTTTTACCCTTTTCTAAATGAAAGCGGAAACCTTCTAAATTCCACAAGGAAATACAGATTGCGGAGGCCACATTCATACCGATTAAACGCGAATTTAGTTGAAATACACAGCACAAATGGACGATGCTTGCAAAGCCATCTAGCCGAAGATGGCCGAAGGTCAACTGTTACTGGAAATCCGATCAAGATTTATGAAGCACACGTCCTCAGAGAGAGAGAGAGAGAGAGAGAGAGAGAGAGAGAGAGAGAGAGAGAGAGAGAGAGAGAGAGAGAGAGAGAGAAATAACCACGAGTTTTGGATTTTTTCCGCATTTCTCATTTCCTTGTCTAATCATTCGGGAAGCCGGGGAAATTTGGACCTCGAGCATAGGAAAAAATTCAACAAAAAGCAGAATCAAACGAAATCTCCAAATTACCAGGCTCAAATATCCCATCACTTCGAAACAAAATTCCTTGATGAGCAATAATCGCCCTTAATTACCAGCATTATCCTTGCTGGCAATTTTGCCCTTCTGAAAAGAATTTCATTTTAACTTTATTCATTTCGAGCTCGAAAGAACAAGACACATTTCCTGTTAATTTTTTTTTTTTTTTGTGAACTCTTTGACCAGGGTAATGAGAAATATTTTCACCGTCCTTAAGAACGGATTAAAAAAAAGCACATCAAGTTATGTCATAAACCTGCAGGAAAAGGTAAATGGAAGGAGTTGGGTCGGTCGCCTCCCGTGGAGCCTTGTGTTTCCTACGAGATTTATTGTCCCGTGACCATTTGCGTCCCAATTCGTCTTTGTCTGTTTGCCCGTCCGTTCTTCTTAGGTGGCTTTTTTGATAGATGTCTTTCGTCTTTACATGCGTCATCGTTTATGCTTAAGGTACGTGAGAGAGAGAGAGAGAGAGAGAGAGAGAGAGAGAGAGAGAGAGAGAGAGAGAGAGAGAGAGAGAGATAGTATATACAATATACATTTATTTCTTACTACTATTATCTTGGCTCATTATGAAACATTTTTCCATTCATTCTCTCATTAATCTCCCATATACAATCAATTTGTATTGTTTCACATGCATGCGTGGCTTTTTTATATTCACATATACTGGCCACAACTGCTATTAAATGTCGAATTCACTATATCCCCGGAACAACTCACACCCAAGGGCAATTATAATTGATTAATACTTCTGCACAACACTCGGTTATTTAGAATAAACTCTCTCTCTCTCTCTCTCTCTCTCTCTCTCTCTCTCTCTCTCTCTCTCTCTCTCTCTCTCTCTGTGAACATTTTATAGAGCAAACGTTACGGAGAAAGAAACGTAACACGCAACTATTTTTATCTGTTTTTAAAGTCGGGAGACGGGGTCTCGAGACAGGACCCCGGGCCCTTGGCTAGGGTTGAACTGTTAATGCTAATACACTCACTTCAATCTTGGAAAGGAACGTGAAATCAGACATGTCTCCGGCTCGATTAAATGGTCGAGTTACGATGACAACACCAGGCTTCTAAATCCCTTTAACGCTTTCATACACTTTGTAAAAAGTTACCTTGCCTAGGTAAGGCCGAAGTCAGAAGATTAGAAGAGAGCATGAGTAATCCGTAACAGGAGATAGTGAATTATTAAAAGTAATACAAATTGTCTGCCGACATTTTAAGCAGATGAGACTTAAACGAGAGAGGAAGTACTTAGTCAACTTAATATCACAAAGAACAAATAACCGAAGTCGTCACTGAGAAAAGGAGGACAATTGAAACATTAAATCTGAGACAATTCTTGATAAGGATAAGCAATATGACATGAATATAACAGTTAAGATTAAGTTTTCGCACTATGTATTTTTAATGTTGATGACAAAAGCTATAGCATAGAAAAAATAGTCCACAGGTTTCCACAAGCCGAAAATAGCAAATCTTTTATACAAAGAGCACAAGCGGAATACTGGCAGTACAAGGAAATCATATTTCTTGAGTGTTGGAACAAAAATACCTGCAGACGACATTGGCCAATAGCAAATGAAGCCCACCGTGAATATGATAGTTATATATATATATATATATATATATATATGTATGTATATATATATATATATATATATATATATATATATATATATATATATATATATATATATATATATAATGTATGTATTTATATTTATATACATATACAGTATATATATGCATATATATATATATATATATATATATATATATATATATATATATATATATATATATATATATATATATATATATATATATATATATATATATATATATATATATATATATATATATATATATATATATATATATATATATATATATAATCCAAAAATTAAATATTTGAAAATATTTAGAATAATGTACAATTGCCGAAAAATAAGAGGCATGTGCTGGTAAGCTGTGAAATTAATACGTTTATTAACATGAAAATAACGTGTTAAAGGCTTTAAAATACATACTTAGGTTTTTCGAACGGGAATAACAAAGGAAAAAAACTAGTTTAAGAAACTAATTCTAATCTAAATCAACGAGACCATTACATCGTAGTAAAAAAGAACATTGTGTGTAAAAATAAAATGTATAAACAGCGATGCGAAGCTTAATAAAACCCAGGAAACTGAAGTGCTGAAAAAGAGTTGGTATGTAAAAGAAAATACTCTTAGGAAATATGAATACTCATTAAAAGTTCAACCCTGAAGCCTTTATGATAATTAATGACAGGTAAATAGAATAAACGCACTAAAGCAGAATTAATTTGATAAAAAGGAAAATCAAATCCTTTTGATTAGATTCTAGTAAAAAGAGTCAGCTGTCGAGAGCAGATAGATGGGTCAGATGAACAAATTACCCAAATGACAGAAAAAAGTATATATTAATAATCGTTGAGAAAGAAACGAAAAAAAAGGATGACATTACAGGGTGCAAATAATAAATCTTAAGAGGAAATTCCAAAATTGTGAGTGATCGTCAAAAGAAAAAAAAATTATTTACCTAGAAATCTGACTTAAAAATAAGCATCAACAAAATATCCAATTAAGACCGATAGAATATTAAAGGGAGATGCATTACTTCCAAAATACAAGGTTCCTTCTCAAAACAAAACATAAAGTTCTTACTACGAACGTGGTAAAATATAGAGAAAACTTTTACGTCAAAAAGAAACAAACATTATATGACGAATAAACATTTGCGAAGAAAAATGTTTTCAGATGCTGCCTCATAATTTACGACATCCGAGTAGGGATGGGGTTCAGACTATCTTCATTTAGCGTTAAGTTTTTTTATTTTCTAATTCTGGGTCAAGAGATGTAATCATTTATGCCGTCATAAAGAGCGGCTATTAATCTTTAAAAAGACGCCAGTTTCCGGCTGAAATAACCAACTTAGCTCAGACAGCCCCAACAAGTCTTTCGCCTTTTGCACTATATTTCAAAACTTTTTAATTTATGATAATATGCGTCCTTTCAAAATTTAATTACAAGCAGCGTCCTGTGAAAATTCATTATGTAAACGCTGGAAATTGTTTGGATGTGAGGAGAATTGTGGAGTCTGCCACGTTTGTTTTTATGCTGTTTTTCACTATCGTTGGCCTTTTGTGAAGAAGTGCAAAATTTTTATTGTATATTTCTCTCTTTATGAAGACAATTATGAAGGACGAGTTGTTCTTGTATATGGTCAAAAGTAAGAGCTTAAAATGCTAAATTCCTTATGAATCATGTAAGTTTTCTAATTATTTACTTTTCAACATATGCCATTTATATAAACTCGGGAAAGTGAACTGGATGGATTCGAGATATGAATGCAAAAATAAAACGGCAATAAGAGACACAAAGGTACCATATTTATATAAGACATGTGATGATAAACATAAAACATGAAACTATACCGGGATGCAGGGCATGTCGAGGCAAGAACATGGATTTTTCTGCACAAGTGTCAGCTCTCACTTTCGCAGCTTTGCGATGCGAGATAATATATTTAACTCCGTAGCTGAGACTTTAAAAAAACTGTCGGAAAGAGATGGTCTTTGTGATGGTATCTAAAATTAATCTGCAGTTAATAGTATCAACTGCGAATAGCCATAATCTATAAACATTAATGTTATATTAATGACCAAGACAGCAATAATATAACTGAATTTTTAGTATAATACTGAATGACTGGATTCAGGCAGTCACTTTTAGATTATGGTCTGGAATTTCTTGTAATATGCTGGGTTGATGGGTTGGAACTACTCGGTGAGAGACCTACCGTATATTCCCACTCTCAGAAATGTTCTTCCTCAGAGGCAAAATGATTGCCAAGAGAAAGTGATGTCTAATTACCTATGATACAGGAGAGCCCGGCTCAAACATGATTTGAGGCCGTACTGGTTCAACGAAAAACAACTAAGGGCAGATGCAATGTATACGAAATCTGATTCTGGCAATTACCTATGCCCAGGAAACGATATTTACTCTTTAAGTCCAAGAGTAAGAGAAGATTCCGGAGACGACGCTGAAGTGCAAATGTGGGACAATTCCTTTAGCTCCATCTTGATTGGCATAAATGACAAATTTTCTGGAAGGACCTTACCTAAGCTTCTCACTGGTACCTTACAGTTCTATTTTACTGATCACATCACACCAACTGAAATCAAAGATGCCATAACGAGTTTGCGTAATAATATATCATCCACTTGTGACGGTTTCACTGCAGAAGCGTTCAAATATTACCCAGCAGCCTACATCTTACTAACGGTATTGTGTAAGTGTGTTAATTCATTAATTTATTCCAGAACCTCCACTCCTAGTCACTTGTAAACACCTATTAAAAACAGAATAGTAGCTGGCGCTGTCCTAAGTAATTATTACTCAGTTGCACTTACTAAAATTCCTTAAGAGATATTCTAGTCGTCTGTTACTTCACCTTTTTCCCCGTCTACACTCATCAAACTCGCCACTTTGGTTTGAATGCTAGCCACTCAACGACGCCTTTATCTATATCGGGAAAGATAAACAGAAGATAATCATTATCGTTATTATTTGTTTTCTTTACATAATAAAAAAAGCATCTGACAAAGTAAACCCTGAAACTCCACTTAAAGCATCATAAGAGGTACAACCTTATATTTGACTGGCATATGCTACATCTCTACGCAGCATTTCTGCTTTAAATCAAGTAACTTGCTACTATTACTACTAAACTTTCCCCTCTAATGGACTCCGTTAAGGGGACATTATCTCATCATATCTCTCACAGAAGAGCTGAAGGGTAAAATGAACTCACCCCCAATCACCTGCGGTACCAATGACATAATAAGAATCATCTACTATGCCACTGATATGGTCCTAATTCTTTGTCAGCAGTTAATCAACACCAGTCACAGGACTGGAGAGGAATTTGAAAAAGCGTAAACTTTAACCAATACGCAAAGCATATTAATAAATTCTAATATCTAGGCCACATTATTACATGTGACCCAACAGATAATGCCCACAGGACTAAGAGTTACAGACCAGCTGGCATTAAATAGAGATCATGAGATATTTTTGCTACTGACAATGGAATTACAAGATTTGCCCCTAATCGCTGGGAAACCAAAATACCGCTCTTCTTCTCCAATTCTTATAATGTCTATAGAAGCCCCCTATGGTCTAATTATACCTAAGGATCAATGAGACGTCTTACTGTTGTTCTTCAGGACATTTGTGTCTGATAGGCACATTCCAACTCCGTTGTACTATGGAATTCCCAGAAAGCCGTCTATATAATCTACAAATCATTATAAGATGAATTATGTCCAGCCTAAGCGTCAGACAAAGGAAGAGCAGAATCCTACAAATCCCAGACATCATAAGCAGTGTAGTAAGATGTCAAGACTTTGAGAGACATGATATAAAAAGGCCTCTGAAAGGGATCACTAGTGTTGTTTCTTCCCTACTATGGGTAAAATCAAGTGTGCGTTTTAGTTTCATTGATTTCCCATCATTATCACAGTTATTATTGCTTTTATTATTCCTATGACTTCTATCATCGAAATATCTAATTCTTATTTTCACTGTATGAGGTTGGCATCTGCTGGATGTACATTTGTCTTGTCATATGTTATTACTACATTGTGTCCTGAGTTTAACACTGTTAATATCATTATTAAATTTAACACACACTCACGAGTGCAATAAAGATTAATTTCTAAGTCACGTCAAAATTGAACCCGACCTCTTCAGTGGAAGTCGAGTTGTTAAGACACGTCAACATTCAAGCTGAACTACATATATCGCCATTACCTTTTAGCATAGATTAAACCATAATTAGGCAGCCATGCCTCTCAGGCCTAGCCCTAATACACACATCTAAAACAAGTGCTACAGTACCACATCTGAGTTATAAGAATAAACCAACAAATACAATAAACTAAACTATATTGCCTAAAGACAAGTTCTCACACACTCCCTCTGTTCAATTGGCCGGAAATACATGACTCTTGGAGTGTATGCCCGAGTGTTTACTTCCCTGTCCAAGTGTCAGAACTCTTGTTTGCATAGCTTTGCATGCACGTGTCTTCCAACGTGATATCATCTAAAGGCAAATGCTTGTATGCAAATTTGGCTGTCCCATTTGCAGGTTATGTTTGAGTTACTAGACGAGATGATTACGTTGTGTTTGTGGCTGTTTACATTCCTGCCTGTCTCCTCTTCAGCATTTAGCACTTGGGCTTACATTCTGAAGGAGCGAAAATTAAGGAGAGAAAAGTACTGTTATTGCTTAACTCTGCACGCTTTCAAAAGACTGCTTTCAGTTACATATAGGTGAAATATGGAAACTTGTAATTCAAATATCATCTTGTCAGCAAGGTACATGTACTAAAATAATTACTAGGAAAACTTTATTAATAAAGCGGTTAACTTCACTATGATCTTTCTTTTTATGTATCTATAATACACACACACACACACAAACATATATATATATATATATATATATATATATATATATATATATATATATACACGCATGTA
>JANJGK010000001.1:77807203-77839703 GCA_039081455.1 Macrobrachium rosenbergii
AAAATCAGAAGTTAATTAAAACTATTGCATAAGAGCAAATTCATAATAATAAGGAACTAGCAGAGTTAGTCTGTAACACCGAACCAGAATTTATCAAAATTCTCATCTAGTGTCTTTGACTCGACTTTTATGGAAAAGGTTTCCAAGGCCAGGGGAAGGGAAGTCGCTCTTGCATATAAATGCTTTAAGGTTGAAAGCCTTTTCAATTACAACCCAGGTATTCATTCTTTCAACGTGGACTATAAGACTCTCCGAAGAATATTTCAGGATATGTATTTCAATGAAGTTGAGCCTCTGGGGATGAACTAAAAGACAAGAAAAATGTTTCTCTTTTTCTTAACGGTTACTTTAGGTTTTAGAAGCCCTGATATTCTTTTGGGGTCAAAATCTAGCTACGGAGCATAAGGCAACATCTCCTTTAAGCAAGAAGAATATTCGTCATTTATCAGTAAGAATAAACATTATATTCTCTCAGGCAACACTCAGGTAAAGAAATGGGAGGAAATATATTTCAAGAATGAATCTGAACATATCTTTTAACAAATTTCCATTTGGATAAGTCGATTTTATCCCATTTGATAATTGCTTCTGTCATGGAAAAATAACTCATTTCCGCCAGGCTACAATGCAGGTCATCTCTGCATAAACTAAAGAGTGAAAATAATTGTTTATATTTGCCGAAAAAATGTTAAACTTTCCTACCTGTTTGCATTCGTTCTTGTTAACCCAGAGGACCCGATGCCATTACTATTCCAGCTCATTCTCCTGTCATGCAAAGGCAGTTGCAAGAGAATGAATGTCGTAACAGTGAGTATTAGCGAGAATGGATGACTTTCATCCGAAATAACAATAAGTGCGGAGATCACAAAGGCCGTTAAGCCGTTTTCCTCCTAAGCGAGTACATACACACCCTCATTTTCCGTTTCAATTCTTTTATTACATTTACGGCTCATAATGGCTACTTGAAAGCGGCCATTAAAGTAATGGAATGCTTAAGATGCCATTACACTTAGGAAAACTCCACGAACGAGCATAAAAGGTCTTAAGACATTAAACGTAATTGTTTCACATCTTGCATGAACCATAAGGGAGTACCAGTTTTAATTCGCTAATACTTGTCGTAAAAACTATGAACAGGCTGAGAAGTCCCGTGACAAATACAGGTTAAAATACGTCTCCTTGAAGACAGAATGGTAGAAACGAATGTATGTTACTCAAATATAATGAATGAACAAGTGTCAAAATATTGCTCCCCTTTCAACAATATTCCACAAAGTTACTCCTGAAAAAGAGAACCTCAATTATTATATAACTATAGTAAATGGATGTTGATAACGAGTGTTCACAAATGAACACATACAAAAGCCTCAATAAATAATAAAAAAAAAAGTGTGCTTAAGCAGCGTTGGGGTAAGGCAATCTACTGATTGGTGGCCGTTACGAAGAGACCCAGCGTTGCCTAAGTACACTGTTTTTTTATTTGCTCTTGAACGTATGTATTTGTTAGCATTCGGGATCCGTTTTTATTTACTATGGTTATATAATGCAGGGGAGACGTCCATCATACAACTAGAATACACACACACACACACACACACACACACATATATATATATATATATATATATATATATATATATATATATATATATATATATATATATATGTGTGTGTGTGTGTGTGTGTGTGTGTGTGTATGCAACTGTAATAGCCCTTCTAACTTCTCGAATTCTTCCTGCTTTTTTTGGGTATGCTTGTCACTAGAAAGCCTCGAGATCCAAGTGCAAGAAATATGAAGAAGTTACGATGTCCGGTAGCGGGAAACGAACCCGGGTTCATTAATCACAACTAGGTCACGTTGCCGACTTGACCACGAGAAGGATAAGTCTATTACCTCTCGTACATACATATACCTGTCGTTTTAGATATATATATTAGAGCTGGAATAGACCCATCCTCATCATTGTAGCCAAGTGGACAATCGTTTTTAATGCTTTTTAGGCTGAAATATATATGTAGAATCTACTGGTCACTTTTTACCAGATGCATATGCAATTGTAATAGCCACAATGCCCTCTTAACCTCTCGACCGTGACACAGTTGTGATTATGGAGCCTGGGTTCGTTTCCCACTGCTGGACATCAAAATTTGTTTATTATCTTGTACTTGGATCTTAGTGCTTTGTAGTGACAAACATATCCAAAAAAGCGCGAAGAATTCGAGAAGTTACTAGGGCATTGTGGCTATTACAATTACATATGCATCTGGTAAGAAGTGACCAGTAGATTCTACATATATAACTCAGCCTAAAAAAGCAATAAAAACGATTGTCCACTTGGCCATGATGGTGAGGATGGGTCTATTCCAGCTCTAATACATATATCTGAAAACGACAGGTATATGTATGTACGAGAGGCAATAAACTTTTATCCTTCTCGTGGTCAGGTCGGCAACGTGACCTAGTTATGATTATGGAACCCGGGTTCGTTTCCCGCTAACGGACATCATAATTTCTTCATATTTCTTGCACTTGGATCTTAAGGCTATGCAGTGACAAGCTTATCCAAAAAAGCGCGAAGAATTCAAGAAGTTAAGAGGGCATTGTGGCTATCATAACTGCATATGTATCTATCTATCTATCTATATATATATATATATATATATATATATATATATATATAGATATATATATATATACATATATATATATATATATTATATATATATATATATATATTATATATATATATATATATATATATATATATATATATATATATATATATTATACTTTCAAGTTTGATGCTTACTTCTCCCTTTCATGAGCTGAAGCCAAAAGAAATAATTAAACTAGCAAATAAGGTGAATTAATTAACTTACTCGTAATTCATAATGTACTGTTTCAATGTGTCTACAGTAGGTTGGTTGTTAATACTATTTGAGAAAAGAATGTGTAGTTTTTAACTTTCTACTCTAAACCTTGGTCTCTTATCAAGGTTCTCTCTCTCTCTCTCTCTCTCTCTCTCTCTCTCTCTCTCTCTCTCTCTCTCTCTCTCTCTCTCCGTCGTTGTAAGTTGACAATTCAAATGGCTACATGCTACAGGTAGAACATAATCGGATTGAATTTGCCAAATAATCTGTTGTTTCGTCCAATTATTGCGATGGCTTTAGGTATGAGAAGCCGATTATATCTCGGATTACTGTGGACAATATTCATCCTTTTCATCAGATGTTTAATTTCAGGCCTTAGGTGGTGATTTGCAACGAAGTGTTGGGAGATGAGATCTTGGCTCTCATGACACTTCAGAGGTCTTTGCAGAGATTTAGTGGTGTGACCAACCATGCTAGGTTTGCCTGATTTGCATTTCCCCACCAACCTTGTAAGACAGTAGATGCAATGTTGGGTTTTTGCTCCTTCTCTCTCCACAGAGATGTGCTTCCCCCACAAAATCAAAGATGGCGTTTGGTTGGTGAAACTAATGATTCTATAGGCCACTCTTTCGCAGAGTTCAAATAAGGTTGCTCTTCTTACCATTTTTCCTTTTAATGCTAATGCCCCCTCTTTGGATGTCGTTCAGAATGCTATTTCATGTTAGACTGCAACAATCGATCCATGCTCTTAACAGTGGTTTGAAGACCATTTATTTAAATTTTTGTGTGGATGTACTTTTGTATCCTGCTGTATCTATAAACACGGATAGTAAACATTTCTTCAACACTATCTAAACATTTTCTTAATACTATCTACTCTATTTTGGTGGGTTTCCAGATGCTGCAGTTGGTGACTGACCAGTTCACGCAAGCAGAGATGACTCATCATTTTTACGATTCACTGCGTCTTCCTTGAGTGAGTTATGGCATTTACGGATATGCAGTATAACGAAATTCTGATATATCTATACTCTTTCCGAACCCGTACATCGAGGAATGGAGCACATTTTGGGCCTTTTGTTGTAAAAGTTTTTTTTTCTCTCTCTCTTTTCCTCCACGCCCCAAAAAAAATTCTCCCTTCCTTTAGTAAGTAAAATATGATTGTGACAATAACTATTACTTATTTTTCAGGGAACCACCCTCTATAAGGGGAAACGGCTGATAAGCGAAGCACCGTTGGATCTGGTTGGTGTTTGATGAGTTTTACTTAAGTAAATCAGTTCTTTGGAACTTGAAGCAAATGCCTGACACCTTCGGCTCATAAGTTCTTGTAGCCATCTCTAGGCGCATGGATTGTAGGCTGGCGGCCTCATCCAATAAAACAATAAAAACATAAATAAATAAAAATGGCGCTTTGAATGGAAAGGACAGTCACAAAAGGAAAAAAGGGTCGATGATTACTGTTGGATTACTGCCTACCAGTAAATGTGTAGCTTACTAGCGTCGGCTGGTGTCAAGAAAACGGGGGTGGGACCTGCAACTTCATCACCTAAATACATGCTGAGAAGCCAGTTACCCACTCACAATGGGAAAAGGTGTCTGGTACAAAAAAAAAAAAAAAAATGGTATAAACTCGCATTTTTGTGACTGTATGCTATTTAGTGCATATGTATATTAACAAAGAGCTCATTTTTACTTTTATGGTATTAATGTTGGGACTGATAAAGCAAAGTTTAAGTGCTTGTAAGCCTTGCACTTTAAAAACACACGAGCTTTTCTTAATCCAGCAATATCAGGCAGTTTTATCATTGCAGTTACGTAGTTTCCCGGGTACCTGAAGTATTTAGAGTATATTAACAGTGAACTTTCTTTAATGTAGTAAAAGCAAGTAGCAACGAGAATGTTCTTACAATGAATTTTCGACGAACGACTTATGTGTTGGTCGTGATTAAGTCCGTAAAATGTTTACAAAATAATTCCAAGACAAATACGCAAGGATGTAATCTGAGGGACAAAGAGAACTGGCACAAAGAGAACTCTACAAAGAGCTCTCTGATGCTTCAACACTAACAGGATTCATAGCATTCAACTGCCATATCTCTCATAAAAGTCTCCTTTGACTTCAACGCAAACGTTCCCAACAGAAAGTGTCTTGATGCGAATTAGTTGGGTGGGTGAAGTCCGAATTATGATTCAAGAGAAAGAAGAGATTAACTGGAGGGTAAAAGTTTCTTGGCAACAGAGATTTTTTATAAGTATCAAGAGTGGTTACTGCTTTAACTTACATTATCAATTTCTGTAAAACTTTTTAATACCGAATCATTTGCAATGCATTTGAGTTTATTTACCTATTTATATAAATGACTCAAATATAGATTTCTATCATTATTATTTTGAATCGCACTTACATGATTAAGAAACCACTCATCTTTTGTCGTTTACTACAGCCTTATCCGTTAGGAAACTTTCTAGTATTTATTTAATTTTGTTTTACTTTTCATCCAGTTCAGTTATATAATAAACATCCCTTTTTACATATATTCATGTTTATGCATATCCTCGATTTAATATTAGTCTTACAATCTTAAGTTCCCATCCATTTTCGTAATGAAGAGTAAGATAGTGTGGCACATTTTTCTAGGTCAATAAATATGCTATAAATTTCGTAAGTAATAACATTTTTAGTGTATCATTACTCATTTCATAATCTAATATTATTTTATTATAAACGTTTTCGAAGATTTTTTTTAATAGTATTCAAATAAATCTTGTCTTTTTTTTAACCCTTCACTCCTGGCAATCTATAACGAAAAGTAGTCAGTTGCATTTCCATACATGAATCAGGTGATCAGTGGAAAGAATCCTCTTTATCTTTTATGAATTAACCATCATTAACCCTGGACATACCCAATCCGTATAATAATGACCCGGAATGCCAGTCCTGTGAGACAAGGCAAGCAAATAATTTTCATGATCTGGCCGGGACGAGCAAGAACTCTGAATGTCTTGTATTTTTAAACTGTTGTTTGGACCTAGTATTGGCGATACATCCATGCTTTATATTCGATCACAAAACGCTACTTAATTTTTCATAGTTCTGATCCGTCTGTAAGAGAATTCTTCTTTGAATATCGGTCATAATTTAGCTTCATTTCAGTAGTCAGAATTCTCGGTATCCAGTGACCACGCACTTCTCATGGTGGTGTGTGCTGAAAGGATGGATTGTACAACCAAACCGATCTCCAATTAACAATACCTGGCGTACTGTCACACTTTTATCGTGTATACTATAGCAATGGTTTACACACTGACTGACATCGAATGCCTCTGGTAAACCGGGTTAATTCCCTGAAAGGAACTCAGCACTTCTATTGACTCTTGCCTGCGAAATATTTAGGAGGCTGGTTCTGGTAAACGTTGGCTGAAAGCACGAATCTCTGCAGGATTTTAATTTCAATTGCCAGGTAGCCTTTGATGGCGTCTTACTTCATTTCAACTTTTTTTTTTTTTATACGAACACAAGTGTGAAAGAGGGGCAAGATGAAAATAGGCAAGCCAACCAGAAAATGTGCATTTTCAGCACTGCATGCGCTAGAACGGAGGTTCAATTCACACAAAACGACTTAAAAATGTGATTCCAGCCTCAGAATTAGGCTATTGATAGAAATTATAATTATGTATTCATTAAAAAAAACTCTCATCCCCAGAAATTAAAATAATTTTTCGTGATGACGATGACAGAGACGAACTAAAAGAGGAAATTAATTGTTATGCTTTACATAAGCATCCTTTTCAAATACTGGTAGCTAATTAACCACTGGAAATTAATTTGCAGTTTAAACAGAAACCCACTCACGGAACTAACAATATCAATTATTATTTATCAACGCTTTATTACACAATCGATATATGGTAAAGGTACATTTGAAATATAAAGCTTTATTATCATATTCATTTCCGTTAGGTATAATTGATGAAGACCGAGAAAGAAAGAAATAACAAAAAATATATAGCTAGCTCACCTGTATCACTGTTCTCAATTTGTCTACAGTTTGAATCTCATTGCTTCAAAAATCCATCACGGTTTTAGAACCGATCACATTCCTGAAAGATTAAGTGTCATTTAAAGCTCACGACATTTAGAGCTTCAGTCATACAATGACCACCCTTCCCCTACTCTCAATCCCAAGACTGCTTGAACGCGGTGCTTCTAACTTACATTTCGCCGCAGCTTGCACCTCACAACTCCCAAATTCATTCCGTCTTATAGTCTTGATTTCGCCATTACCCGTAACTTCTCATTCTGATATGATCTTGTCATGTAAATTCAAGATCTACTGAGTATGTTATTCTTGGTGGGGGGGTTTGATTCAGGGTTGTTTGAGAGCTACCAGCGCTATTGTTGATTTTCTATTTTGGGGGTTCCTTTGGCTTTGTTGTGGTTTGCTTCCTGTTCAGTTGAAAGTGACCGAACTCCTTTCGATTTTGCGGAGGGTGAGTCTGAGTTGGTATCAGGGTATTACTCTGCCTCGAAAAGGCACTGAACCATTTCGTGAGAATGTTACCGCTGGTGAAATGATCTCGCTGGTATAGAAAAAGAACCATTTCATATCTTATCCTGCTGAATTTTGAAGGATGTGCTACCGTTCCTGCGGCGTCTTTATGTTTATTAGGTACTTGAGCGGCGAAGCTTCTAGTGCATCCTGTTGCTCAAATAATTTATTTAATTAGAGCCCTGACAAAATTTCTCAGCCTTCGAGGCTAATTTACATTTCTATATTTAATTCTATAGTTCATTAACAGATATTTATGGGATACTTACGCAATTTTATTTCGTATATTAAGGCTATGTTGAAGGCGGTATGAACCTTGAACTTACTGATTTAGACTTCAGTGGAAAGATGGGAATTGTAACGTTGAAATGAATTCTTGTAACTATCAATCGTTACTCTACACTAAATATCACTGAAAATGTAAACCATTTCTTTTTATGATGGCTAAATCCGCATATAAATACACATATATCAAACTGTACTCATATATTGGTACGAACAGAGATGAGCTACCATTATGCTCTCGGGGTAATTTTGCTTAAAATGCTCTGGGCGTAAGTTTTCTTAAAATGCACTAAGGTTAACTTTGCTTAAAATGCTCTCAGCAAACTTTGCATAAATGCACTCGGGATAAGTTTGCATAAGACATTTCATCTAAGTACTACTGCCATGATTATATGAGCGGGAAGGCTAAAATATAAATGTGTGTCTAACGTGCAATACACTTATCATGAAGTGTTAGCTGAAGATGCTTTCCTTTACGGAGGTCATACAACAAAAGAGAATTGAAATTCTCACTCCTTATTACATATGTGTGGCCGCGTATTAAAAAATGTTAAATATAATGGAGTTCCAGAGGCAAAATTAAGAAAAAAAAAAGGACCTAAACAAAGTCTGGCATGGTGCCACTGCAATTAAATGCCCTGCATTTGGGGAAAAGCATTAACGGGGTGGGGAGAGTGTTACTCAATGTTTGCAATCAAGTTGGGTACGTAAAAAGGGAGGATTTCTAATTAAGGAAATCTATTATAAGTGAATGCCAACGGGACACACGAGAAAGGATTGCAATTATCGCTTTTCCTCCCCGCGAACACGACGATCGGACAAGGGGCACCAAACGCTTTGATCAGGGGAAATTCACTGAAATGGGATTATAGATTACTTTGGGCATCCCAGTCTTCAACTCCAAAGCCACTGGCGAAATGGAAATCGTTCGCAAAATGAAGCTTGAAATGCGCATTTTCCTTAGCAGTGACATTTTCGATATTTTTTTGAGAGCGCTCTACAATGAATAAAGTTCATTAAAAATTTTAGCTGCTTTTCTTATTGTTATTTTTTAGCGTAAACACTGACGAGGAACATCATTCATGTGTTCCAAAACCTTTGTTTTCAGTTTCCAACCAATACAATTTATTGATATAATTGGGTCTTTAAGGGACAACAATTTAATCAAGACGCTGTGTTTTAGCATGATTCCAAATATAAAGTTTTCAGTAACTGAGCTTTTTTGAAATTTATAAATTACCGTCGTATTCTCCATAACACTTTTAAAATTAAAATAACGTCCTATCATGGGTAAGCCGATATTCTGATTCAAACAAGCCAGAAAGTAATAACGTGCAAGCAATAAACAGAGAAGCTTAAATGTTGCAAGGGGCAGAGAATCCTTCACCTTACAGAAACTGAAGTTACCCGTTGTGAATAGCTGATTCAAGACGCACTCCACTGACAAACAAACTTCAGGGATCATATTTCACATAGGATAAACACCTTCAGGGTCATGTGTTGAAGAACGTGTTTAAGTCATCGAATTGATCATATTGAAAAAGGAACACGAATGATAATGAACAACCTTGTAAAAGGAACACAGATGGCCTTTGACATTTAAGAAAATGGTACTGAAGATTTTAAACATGACATATTATATCTATATCAAATATTAATGATGAAAAATTGAAAGATGATAATTAAAAAGATGCAAAGCCTGATAACATCTCCGAAGAAATCACAAAAGGTGCCTGTCCAAGATCGGATATACTTTTGTCATAGAGAAATAATAATAATAATAATAATAATAATAATAATAATAATTATTATTATTATTATTATTATTATTATTATTATTATTATTATTATTATTATGGCTCATACCAACAGACCTGCTCTTCCGTGGGCCTGACCTTGAATACTTTCGAAAATTTTGAAACGAGCATCAAAACAAGAGGTAAAATAAAACTATGATAATGAACAAAACTTCCAACGCTCTTTTAAAATGTCAATGCAGTAATGAATTAAATTCCACTCAAATCGTGTTAAACTTCTCGTCAAGTAATTGTCCATAAACAGTATCAATTAAGCTTCCAAATTTGTTCAAATAACTCTAAAATGTTCTGAAGTTATAATAATAAGAACAAGAGCATTCAGAGACCGAAACTTTGGCCAAGGCTAAGTAATGGTAATTACCAAGGCCAAGAGAAAGAGAAGGTCTGCTCACTTCTCCAACAAAATCCCCCATGCAGGCGGAGCTTTGTCTACCTCATTATTGCGTCAGTAGGTGAACTGCCGTAACGAGCAGGTACCTCTAAGATACGTCATCGCTTACGTAGTTACCCCAGATGGGAGGGGACTCCACCCAACTGGGTAGACCTTGTCTCTCTTGGCCTTGGTAATTTACATGGTTACAGAGTAATCTAAACTCCTAACTGGGGTACTGTATCCAATGTCGGTGTACGCCAGGTCGTTTCCGATACTACTACGGTTCTGAGCCGCAATCGCATCAAGGGAGAGAAAGAGAAGGGAAGAGTCATTTTCTCAAAAAATAACATTGCTATCTCAAAAGCTAGTAACTCTTTGCTAGTCAAGAGATCCACCTTTCGGCAAATTTTTGCGGAAATCTACAGAAAATTCTGTGCAATTCAGCTGAAAAGAAAGAAGACAAAGGAGTCACTGAACCATAATAAGCAACCTCCGCTGAGGGAGTAATAATTACAATCCTACCATTTAAACGCAAAACACATCCGCATATTATTTTTTCGGCATGTAACAGCGATAGTTTACGTTAAATGAGCTCCATGTTGCATTTGCCTCACACCTGGAAACAGCCAATTGGTTCTTAGCCACGTTTAAATAAGTCTAATCCTTCGGGCCAGCCCTAGGACAGCTATTAATCAGCTCAGTATTCGGGTTAAATTAAGGAATACTTAACTTTTCGTATCTGGACCCTACACAAGTAAGGAAAATAAAGGTACACCAGTTCGAGCTTCCAGAAGGTGCGCATGTCCTTAGGGTTGGGACTATGCTGAATAGACCCTCATTTTTATTGCATAATTTTCGACGGATGGGTATAATAATAATAATAATAATAATAATAATAATAATAATAATAATAATAATAATAATAATAATTGTAACTTGCAGTGCAACATCGCAACTTATTCACAACGAAGTGGGAATCTGTAAAGATATAGGATTACATCAACCAGCCCATAGCAACCATAACAAGCATGTTTTTTCAAAAACCCCGCGTTCAAAAAGTATAGAATAATAAGCATTTTAAACTTTAAAAGTTATATAACATAACAAGTTTGTCACATAAGTTTTATTTCTCTTCTGAAAAATGACCAAGCATTCTGATATAAAACAGATAAAATATTTCATGCCTCTAATGGTGAAACTTTTATATGGCAGATAACATTTATCGAGTTATCATTCAGAGATAAGCCAGTTACAGCACGGAAGAATGACGCAACATTTCCACCGCGTCGAAGTTCAAACAAATATGCAATCTGCAAATGCACCGCGGGCAACAACGAAGGCAATTCCCTACAGTAAAATATACTTCATGTGTGTGAGAGAGAGAGAGAGAGAGAGAGAGAGAGAGAGAGAGAGAGAGAGAGAGAGAGAGAGAGAGAGAGAGAGCCCAGGGGCTAGTACTAAACACGGAGAAACAGTGTAGATGATTCACTATTTCGCTGTGTTTAGTACTAGCCCTCGGGGATGCGAATTGGTCATTTCACATATTCCCTTGGGATTTCGTGAAATCCCTGATTTCGCATATTCCCTGTTACATAATTATACAAAAATACACACACACACACATATACATATATATATATATATATATATATATATATATATATATATATATATATATATATATGACTCACACAATTATCTGTGCATTAATACAATTAATATACATATATATACATATGTATGTATGTATTTATTTATATATACATATGTGTATGTGTGTTTTGGGACTTCATACTCCTATAATGAAAGCTCATCCTACACACACTGCGCCATTAACCTATGTTTTGCAAGCACTCTTGCTCTTCTTTTCCAATACCTCCTTCGCGTTAATTACCAACCTTCCTAGGCCTTCTCCTTCTTTCAAACACCTCTGAATCAAATGTTCTTTACAAGCCTAATGTCCTCTATGCATTCCACATAGCCAAAACATCTAAAAACCTCCATTCACAGAGTGTTGAACCTCCCTTCAATGAAGTATCAAAACAATGCTTCATCCATTCAGCTACAGAAAATGCAAAAACAGGAATTAAATATGCAAATACACGTGTTGGATTTCCAGCAAGCACCGGTGTAGCGTTATCTATAGTTTCAACCACTCCCTGACCCACCAGCATGACTTATCGTTCAGAACAGATGGTAAAATTAATCTCCTACCTTGGGTATTTAAACAGCTGGCCACTTCAGCAGTAGGCCCACACTTAATTCACTCGGCTAAACAGGTTTATACGCTAAGGTGCAATGGTAATTGCAATGATTGCAGCATAAGCAGCTGCATATTTGGTTCTTCTCCTTTTAAAACCAAACTACTAAATGAATTAAGCTTAGGCCTGCTACTTCAGTGAGTGGCAGCTCAAATCTTCAAGGAAGGTGGCTATGGTTAGAATATAATTTTTATCTATATAATGAATACAAGCCCATGGAGGAGTAGTATTAAATGCATCCACTCACTACTGTTGGGATGGGAATGTGTTGAGACCTTATTACGTGTTTGCAGCAGATCCTGCTGTGATCCACTGTACATGACGTTGCAAATTTAATTCCTCTACCTTGTTGCCTTCTGTAGATGAGCGGATGGTGTTAGATAGTTACTTCAGTGGGCAGTGATTCCAATTCCCAGGAAGAACGTTACTGTGAGCAACTATTTTCTGACATATTTCTAGAAAGTAGATGAAAATGCGTAATTTATATATATCTATATATATATACTTATATAATTTTTACAGGTGTAACATTACTTTTCATACCAGGATAATATTGATAACAGGATGTTTACCAGGATGAGCAGCTGGGTTTAACAGAAAGAAAAAAAGGAAAGTTATATAATTTCTGGGGTAATTAAATTTAAAAATCACCTCAATTAAAGTGTTCTAAAACATTTTACATTCAATTAATGCATATTATGAAGAATTCTGTACCAAGTGAATGATAGTGCAAGAACAGATGGAAATCCTGCAAAGCATGGTAAAGATAATGCAAGTAAGATTATAATTAATTAATGTGTGGTCAAATAAAACGACCATTGGGAAAATTATTTTCATGTAAAATAATAAGTATAATGAACGCACACTGTGTCGCAAAGAAAAGCGGCAAGAATTACGTAATCCTAGGAGGTGTTTATGTCAGATGACTGTTGCGACAAAGAACCAGAGATTTAAAAAAATATAAGTGTAATGAAGATGTACTGTTTCATTTATTAATGGTCACTGATGTAAATAATTACAAACAGCAGTTCACTTTATTTTCTTCTAAATTCATTTTAATCTTCTTCTTAATTTGCCCTTCAACTACTATTTTTATTCCATTATTATCTTTTTATTTCGACTTCAGTTATCTTGCATTTGTTTTGCTAGTCATTTTTTGCTCCATCGTACTTTGTAGCAATTTAAAAAATAAAGCGTACCTTATTTTAATACCATACTTATCATTTTTCCCCTCTGGATTTTCTGTCCTCTTTGTCTTACGTTGAGTGGCAAAGCTAATTCTTTTTGCATAATTGATTAGAGCAAGACAAAAGGTACCATAAACACATTTAATGTTTTTTTTATTTTTTACTGAATTTTAACCAGTATTCTTTAAAAGACTTTCACAGAAAATAATATCGTGATGCTAAAAGTCTTGATTTCGAAGTTAGTTTTACATATTAATATAATTGTTATTCGAGTGACTTGAAAGTTGCATTTGGCACCACAGAGTCTGTGCGTAAAAATATGTCTACTGAAAGATAATTAGAGAAAGGTAAAGTATTAAAAACAATACAGTGCTCAGGTAGTAAAGTTATTGTGGAACCCAGATTCTAATTTCTAAAATAAAAAAAATCATTTTTATTCACAATAAACACAAATGGTTTTCAATTAAATACTGCTTAGATTATGGTAAAGGAATTGCAGGACGGCACTAAATAACCCCTGGAATTATCTGAAAAGATAGCAAACCTCTGGAGAGCAGCTCCACCCTTTTTCCATCACGAATCAGAGGTGGCTACGCCATATGATCCTGATAACACATTTTACTTTCTCTGATGCCATGTGCATGTCTTTTGTGTGTGTGTGTGTCCTGTTGTGTAAATGGTCCCATCGGCAATTACTGCTCATGGCGTATAGCATTTTTCCCTTTGTTTTTGGGAAAACAACTAAGGCACCACAGAATTACTACAAGAAGAAGAATCAAATTTTGGACACTCAATAACCAGTATTGAGGGATCCATTCGCACATAATCACCCCCACCCCACACAAACACATAGAGAAACACATACGCATGTATATATATACATGTGTGTATAACCCTGCATATAACACACACGGCCTACGTACTGTGCAAATCTTTTTTGAAGAATTTTATGCAGTGAGCATATAGCAGATTTTCAAAATGCATATGACGGAACCGAACAGAATTTATGTTGGAAGAGCAGTGAGTGCATGGTGAGGCTGCAATCCGTCTGAAACATTTTTATTTTTTTTTAAAAGAGAAGCTTTTGTGACTCGGTGCACAAGCGACATGACACCACGGATCCCGGAATGAAAAGAGGCATTGCCGTTGTTTCCGTTTTTATGCCGAGTAATAATTTTCATGGGGTTTTTGTCAATATAGTAGCGTGCTAAAAGGCAGCTGAAAGAAGAGGCAAGCCGAGCGAGAAATATAATGCGAATCTTTTCACAAAGGCAAAGTCTAAATTTAAGAAAAAATAATATATATAATATATATATATATATATATATATATATATATATATATATATATATATATATATATATGTGTGTGTGTGTGTGTGTGTGTGTGTGTGTGTGTATACAGTGTATATATATATATATATATATATATATATATATATATATATATATATATATATATATATATATATACTGGTCACACTGTAAGAAGTGCTTTTAAATACTGACGGGAAGAAGTCTAATAAAATTTTAGCAGTCATTCCAAGTTTATGGCCATGTTCTAATGAGCGCAGGAACAAAGGAGACAATACAAAATGCATTAGCAAGAAGATGGTAGCAGTCACAACTACACATCACACTAATTTTGATAACAGTGCCTTCATTGTCCTCACTGAAGCAAAAACACTTACGGTAACGATGTAGTTTCAACTATCAGCATTCCACGGTAACTATCCGGTATTATATACGTATGCTATATAAAAAATTAAGCAGAAAAAACGGATACGGAATTATGTCAGGAACTTCATTAAACATGCAATAGGCGCCAAGGCAACTGAGTGACGCAGTTTTAAACATTGTCGATGAAGGTTCTCGAGCAAGTGGGCGCTCGCGCGAGGGAAAACTAATGAGCTGCACTAAAACTGTAAGCGAAGAAATTGCCGTACATAAGACGGGGCGCATTTCATTACTACCATCATTAGTGTCAGGAAGAAGAAAAAGTACTATAATGGCTATTGGTGCCTTACTCCCCCCCTTTTCTTCTCTTTAAAGACAGAGGAGTAGGGGGGGGGGGGATGGATTGAGGAACGGATCGAGGGAGGGTGGGAGGGAGGCAGGGTTGGATTACCAGGTGGGAGAGCCGGGAGAGATACCAGCAGAATCTCCCATTTGCGGGTCGCTTTCTTGGCCCTTCCGCTCTCCCACTGGGCCACATAATGAAAGTAAAAGGCCTTTCCCTTCGCGCCTTGAGAAATTCATTTTGGAAGTCATTAGATTTCTATTGTTTTAGGCCAATATGCTTCGTTTTCATTACCTCTACACTACGGGGCTTTATTGTATGTGTACCCCCGTGAAAAATGTCGGTCTTTACGAGGGTCATAAATATCATTTTAGGCTTACTCTTAAAAAGATTAATGATCACAAACATTGTACGAGGTATAATTGTTTGTTTTCCAGTTTCATTTGCCAGTGCTGGGAATGGTGTCTTCATTTGTCATTTCTGTTTCACTATTGCTCTCCCGATCTATACATGTACATATCCCGCGAAGCGTCCTTCAAATGTTGTTTTTCTTGGGAGTCTTTATGAAACAGAGGATTAAATTAATAACCGAGCAGCCATTCTTTAAGGGTCATTTACAATATATGATAATTTGACGAATAACATGTAATACAATATCTCCTCTATTATACAAATCAAAAAGGTTATTGCAATGCTTGGAAGTCAGATTAATTAAAACTTAAGAGGATAAGGCAGTGAGGAAAATAAAGGGGATTCAGTTTTCTGACTGAAAAGGGATGTTCATTTGAATAAGGTCTGTCTGTGTATTTATGATTCCTAAGGGTAAGCCAAGTTTTTACCTGTTATTCTTCTTAAAAAATTTGTTTGCCAATTATATTTACTATAATATTTGTCAGTTACACATTCTTGGCAGTGGGGCTCTTTGACCATACGTCAAGAGGCTATTGGATGAACCAGTGTATAAACGTTTCCATTATTTTCAGCAACTCTCCAATCACAATCCTTCATACCCCAGCGGTCCAATCGTTTCCCGAAGCCTTCACAGCAATATATCCCTTATTCCTCATCTAAAATTCGTCTCCCTGCCTGATGATCCTTGGGCTGTCTGGGTATGGGGAGGGAAGCAACTCCCATTCATCATGGCGAAGACCTGTCTGGCAAGATGCATTGTGGCTCTTTGTCCGTAGGGCGGGGGAGTGGCAGTGTAGTTCACTAGATAGAGTTGGCTTCATGACAAGGATGGATTTATGGCTCGAGGAGACGAGGAACCAAACGAAAGGAAGGACATTATTGTTCTAAAATGCCAACCAAAGCATTACTCCTCCGTGAACCTTAAACGGTGCCATTAAAATTAGGTCATGTATTATTTGCACGTCAAGTTAAAATCAATTTTACGCCAATAGTTAATCTGCGTAAGTACGAGTTCCCCTCACTTTCATGTAGGGTTTTCTCAGAGTTAAGCTCAGTTTTATTCCTTTTAAATGAAACGAAAACATTCATGTCCTAGAAGTTTTTTAAAAGTTAAATTGATGTTCAAGTAACGGTTTTCGTTAGAGTGATCCCCCACAAAGAATTTAGCTTAGTTTGACCGATTTAGGCATAAATATATACTAAGTATAAAAGAAAAGTCTAGACCATACGTGGTTCTGTATATAGTATTACGGCATTACCACAAGCGCATAGAAAAACAGAAGAGAGAGAGAGAGAGAGAGAGAGAGAGAGAGAGAGAGAGAGAGAGAGAGAGAGAGAGAGAGAGACAAGTATCTTCTTCACTAGGGTCCTGTAATTACTGACACAGTTTGAGGCATGAATTTTCGGAAATACATTTCTGCAACTCCCGATGTTTCGCATCCGGAAGTCTCATATTGTGGCGTTCTTTGGATACTGTAGCTTATTGCTGTTGCGCTTAATGTTGACATTTCATCTTAGTTTTCGAAGAGGTTCTTGATTTGTTTGTGTGTGTGAGTTTGTGTTTGTGTGTGTCTGAGAGAGAGAGAGAGAGAGAGAGAGAGAGAGAGAGAGAGAGAGAGAGAGAGAGAGAGAGAGAGAGAGAGTTGGCTAAAATTGTTCACTTGTTTGTTTCAATATGTGCATCTCTGGAATCTTAAAATACGTTTGGCATGATTTCATGAACAACATTTTACACTTAGAGCTAATTAACAGTTTAGATACGAGCCTGACTTATTCATCTGATATCAAAAGGTTGTTTTCTCCCGACATTCAACTTACTTCCTGCTTCATCTATTGTTGTCGAGAAGTATATCTGAATGCTTAGAACCAAACAGCACGTGTGTATATTCAACATCTTTCTAACTGCAGCGTTCACTTTCCATCCTCTTTCACCTGAGTAACTTGGACTTGATATTCCTAAAGTTCTGTACAGCTATTCTCACGAGACTGGATCTGCTATCAAATTAGGAATCAGACGGAAAAAAGTCAATTTAATTTATTTACTCTCGCGTGTAGAGTCCTATCATGTATTTCGTTTAAAGGGCTTAATTTATCCTAAAATGTACAACTGTTCCAGTTGCCAACGGCATAGCTGTGGGTTTCAAACCCACTAGTCCTAAAGCAAATACGTCTTTAACCTAGTTATTGAGTATCATACACGTAGCTCTAGAGAAGCCTGCAAAAGCTTCCAACGTATTATAAAGGTCTGGAATTATTCTAATAAAATTAGAAGCTGAGGGATATAAGCTGGCACATGTGGCCTTTCACACTCTCCTGTCATTCCAAGTAGGCAATAATTGGAAAGAAAACTAGACTGTGATGCACAAATTTATGAGTTAAAATATACATACATACATACATACATACATATATATATATATATATATATATATATATATATATATATATATATATATATATATATATATATATATGTAATGTATACACAGACATATTAACTCAGATATTTTTTCATCACAATCTAATTTACGACAAAACTGGGAACATCGCAATGTACAATCGATTACACTTCGAGATGGAGTATAATGGTTCATCGTATTCTTTAACATGTTCTAATATTCATCCTTCCATGTGGATTTAAAAATCTCCTTCTCCTGCAATGAATAAAAACCTTGTTAGGAAAAACACTTTTATTCTTTAATAATCTCAAATTTACAGTCTGACTGCTGAATTTGGTTGATTTGGAAATATGTGAAACCGTTCTAAAGCATAACGATTCAACTTGTCAAAGTATTGAAAACAGCTTCTTAAGTGCTGACGTTCCTTTCACGTCTATTCCAATAATTCAAACTGGGTTTGTTGCAATTCGCATAGCTGAAATACATCGATTGACCTACTTGACATTTAAACATAATATACAAAGAACGACCGAACTATAATATTAGAGTTATTTTACACTTCCAAGGTCAGTTACTTTTAACAACTAAAAGCAATATGAATGTTATCAATAAATCGATGATGAAGAGATTGCACAAAATTCCGGAACGAAAATCGTCTTTTCGGAATTTACGAGTATAATTTAATCCTCTCACCCTAACGCACACCCACCCCACTCTCTCTCTCTCTCTCTCTCTCTCTCTCTCTCTCTCTCTCTCTCTCTATTCTACTCCTCCTCCTCCTCCTCCTCCTTCTCCTTCCCTAAATAAAAAAAAGAGGGTGCAAAAACACGATATTCGATACCAAAGCTGTTACGAATGTTATCGGCAGCCGTTTCAAAAGACTCTTTGGGGCAGTTAGCGTGAGCTTTGTGCAGCTTCATGTAAAGTGAATAGAAGTCTGTCATGACGCTGGAAAAAAAAAGTAGGAAAAAGGAAAAGCAAAGTGTCGAGATTACACAATACACAGTCCACTTGCAGAGGGAATGGGTGGGGAAGGAGGAGGTGGGGAGCAGCATTCAGAAGGGAAAACAGCCCAAAGTTGGGGTTCCTAACCTGCTATCGATAGCATTACTGATGTTATGAACGCTCTGATAAATCGCCCTATTCTGCCAGCAATGAATTTGAGTGATTTACGACGAACATATTTTCTTGCCTTTTCATGGTAGTGCTCCATTAATGTTTTACGTAGGTCAATGAAACACTGTATATAACTGAGGCTATTCGCTCGATGACAATTTGGCTTCGTATAATTTTTGTAGTTTTTTTTTTGGCATATTTTGATGGACGTAAAATCTTCAGTCTAAAAATGAAAGGGAAATGAAATGAATAACTGAAGTTTATGAGATATACATTGAATAATCATTTCAATCTTCCACTTGAAATGGAATTTCCCCTGGCAACGTGATGCACATATGTAAGCTTTGCTTTGGAAGAATTACTATTTTAAATCTGCAGTCACTGGTTGAAGGCTCCATTCCATTTTCCTTCTGTAAATGATCATTTTCATGACTGCTTTTAACAATCTAGTCAAAGGAACTTTCGAGCTTTAAAGTCTGGTTCAGTTGATTTTTTGCTTCAAATCGAATGGCCGCGCCGTTCCAAAAATTGTCAAAATGATTTTCAGTTAATATATGCTATGAAATATTGCTCCATATATTATAACAAATTTCACTGATCTTTGTATTACGGAATATATTATCAGGAATTTCAAAATCTATTTCGTTAAATACTTTAAACCACATTGTATTTTTTTTATATTCACTAAATAAAAACCAGTACAATCATTTCTATACTTGTAGTTAGTTTTCGTTGGAAACCAATAAACCTTGTATGTCAGGCGGGCTTCCCCCTCTGACCTAATTGATATAATTTGTTCCGTGCTTTCTCTTACATTGTTGAATATGTCATTTATACTTATAATAGTTGTTTTCGTGATGGAGTGTGTTTCAACATAATTTATTAGTATAATCATCATTATTTTATTTTTTTTTGTAATTCCAAGTTGCATATGGGATTTAGATATATTGAAACGGTACCCAAATAAACTTTACCTGTTTCATCAACACCGAACTGTCCTTTTCTCATATTCCAAAATTCATCTGAGTTTTACAAGTAGCAACTACCTTTGACATCATATAAGATAAAAGTGCCCACGTAACTAAGAGAAACAGGATAACAGAAGTGCGTTATATTACGGGGATCTGTTAGCTCATAGGAACTGTATTTATACAAACAGAAATGTCTAAACCGCAGTCGGTCAAGAGGTACGGTGCTCATTACGTATCGATTAAGCTCAGATCACTAGGAATGTCCATCTTTAAAATAGATCTAAACAGATATGGCCGATCCTGTCTGGTTTCAACGACATATCAAGGTGTAAATGGTCTTCATAATTAAACATGCACACATACACCCACCCACACACACAAACACGTGTATGTATATATACATACAGACACATATATACATATATATACATACATATATATATATACTGTATATACTGTTTATATGTATATATATATATATATATATATATATATATATATATATATATATATATATATATATATATATATGTGTGTGTGTGTGTGTGTGTGTGTGTGTGTGTGTGTGTGTGTATGTGTGTGTGTTGCGTGCGCACACATACACACACATTATATATATATATATATATATATATATATATATATATATATATATATATATATATATATATATATATATATATGTGTGTGTTTATGTGTGCATGTAAGTGCGTAAGTATGAATATATATATGCCTGTATATATGTATGCATACAAAAGTGAGAATTTACGTGTCGTGCCTACAGGAAGATAAAAAAAAAAGGCTATGGAAAAATAAATTTTTTAACAGCAAATGCAAGCAAGAGATTGCCACGCGCAATCTGTTACCGCATTACACCTGCATAGCATTTAATTTTATTCGTAATATGAGTACTTGATTATGAACTAATAAGAGGGCCTAATTTTCCGATTTGCTAAATGGACTTTCGGGGTAAAAGAGAAAAGAATAAACGAAATAAGGTTTGGCCATAAATATATATAATACTAAACAACAAAAACATCTAAATGAATAAATGTCTAATTGCATAACTGAAAGATAAATTTGTGGGTACACTCTCCATCAAGGACACTCAAACCCTGAACAGGAAGTATACGTCATGGTAGCTTTGTGATACCTGTTTTATGGTTGCATCCAAGAGCATGGTAGCTAACTGTAGCACCTACTATTACTGAGCTGCCAAAATAAAGGGACAGATATTCCAGTTTATTGGGCAAAACATTCCTAAAAGGAGCAGATTTTTTATTACCTTACCGACTCTCACAAAATTATATTAGAAATTTGTACTTTAATATTGTCTGTTCGTCATTAATAACACCAATTTCACAGAAAGGAATGGGATATAGAATTTAAGCCAAAGACCAAGCGCTGTGACCTATGAGGTCTTTGAAAGGTGTAACTGGAGGAAAACCTCGCAGGTGCATTGTGAAACAATTGATAGAAGATAGTGGAAGGAAAGAAGGAAGAACGAGAATATGAACAAAAGTAGAGTAAAAGAAATTAAAGGGGTTGCAGCTAGGGACCGAAGGGGCGCTTCAGAGAACCTTAAGTAAAGCGTACAGTGCACCGCGTGAGGTGCACTGGCAGCATTAACCCCCCTACGGGCAGCAATTTCATAGAGACACTTTAAAAACTTCGCCAACCTTCAGAAAAGGTTGTGCGAAAACACCTCAGTAAAACCTTAGAAATCCAAATTTATCATCATTAGCAAACGGGAAATGACGTCAGACATTAATCACCTGGGATGAAGTTGCAATCTATCCACTTACCTAAACGCGAAGTTAATTACCTGGTACATCTGCATACTAAAAAAAAAAAAGAATATTTTTTCGAAAAAAGTCTAATTAGGAGAGGTGAGAGGAACTTTAAATTAACGGATATTAGTCAGTGATAAAAAAACAATTGAAGGGCTTCAGTCGAAGTTTGCCTTCATCAGTTACGAATTATGGGATACATATATCTTTCATCCAATCTAAATGTGGTTAAAAAGTTACTAAACCGGCGGAGACTTTCTATTTTCGCCGATATCATAAATTAGGTCTTAATGACCCTGTAAATCCAGCCAACTTCTGTCACTGGAGGAAATTTGAAGCTAATGAGGTCCAAATTCTGAAAAGACACAGGGAAAATGGCTGAAATTTAAAACTCCCTGTTATTGAGTGAATCTTTAGTTGAACATGTTCCTAATGATTGATTTAGACTGCTTAGAAACTAGATTCCTATTTGTTGTTCTGACAAATAATGATTATTCCTCTTAGTAATGGCAAGACGATAAACATCATAACCTGTAAGTTGTTTACAGCTTCAATGGCCTAATCTCCAAGCAAATTATATATCTTGAGCTTATTCCGCGATGTTATCTTATTTGGGTTCTTTGTGGATAGCCCAGCTCAGTTTTGATTTATCGTCGTTTTATATATGGAAAACGGAAGTTCACGCGGAATGATACACTCGTATTGCTACTCTCACCATATAAGCAGTCATATTTAGGCCTTTCATGGTTTGTCTAGTTCAGTTTCGATTTACGATTCTTTTATGTGAAGGAACATTGTGTGTGTGTGTCTATATATATATATATATATATATATATATATATATATATATATATATATATATCTAAGGGGATCAGGGAAAGGCACTGTGCATATTGGACTTTACTACAATAAGCCAATAGGCCGACGGTGGCCTATTATAGAAATATTCAATATGTATAGTGTCTTTTCCTAATCCTACTGTATTATTCTCCTAGCTGATGCTCCCGGAAATTGGATATATATATATATATATATATATATATATATATATATATATATATATATATATATATATATATATATATATATATATATATATATATATATATATATATATATATATATATATATATATATATATATATATATATATAACTTAGATATTCAGATTACCAAATCGGTCATATTTTGAGATGAAGTATTATCAGAGAGATATCCCGAAATATCACAATACAAGTTATATGGAAATAGTTCTACCAGACTGGCATGCCAAACAATAAAAAAAAATAAAATGAAAAAGAATGAAAAAATAAAATAATAAAAAATAAAATGAAAAAGAATAAAAAAAAATAAAATAAGAAAAAATAAAATGAAAAAGAATAAAAAAATAAAATAATAAAAAATAAAATGAAAAAGAATATATAAATAAAATAAGATACATAGAATAGAATAGGAAAATAGATATCCTTGTCATTATCCCACACCTGCAAACAGTATCGCAACACTGAATAAATAAAACCATGGAAATACAATCAGCAATGATTGTTGCCTAGTATACCAGCCATGGCTGAAATAGAGTTTGAATTAGATTAGAAGAATTAAAATTTTCGATCTCTGCAATACAATATTACCAGAAATAGGTTCGCGCGATATAACCCGTGAGGTGCAGAGCACAATTTTTACTGTTCTTTATCATACACATAAAAGAAATGATGAAACAGGAATAGATATGTTCACGGAACATGACGTATGGTCTGAAAATTTTAAGCATTTCATCATTCTCTGATCAGACGGATCAAAATGTACTTCAACAGCCAGTGTAAATTTTAAAGCAAGTTTCATTTAGCAAAAGTATTCACCTGTCCTCATCCTCAGTAAATCCCAAAAAAACATAGATTCTGTTTTTTTTTTTTTAATGTGACTCGTGTTTATATTCAGTCTTATTCTGGATATCATTCATGTTCTGATTTTTTCTGATTGAAAACTTATAACTACTAATTTCATGCTGCTGCTTGCACCAAATGTTCTGTGGCGATTCACTCATTTCATCTTCGAATGTGTAATAGATATTAACAGGAGATAACCATTTTCAGTTTTCTGAAAAGAAAGCTATTGTGCCGGCTTTGTCTGTCCGTCCGCACTTTTTCTGTCCGCCCTCAGATCTTAAAAACTACTGAGGCTAGAGGGCTGCTAATTGGTATGTTGATCATCTACCCTCCAATCATCAAACATACCAAATTGAAGCCCTCTATCCTTAGTAGTTTTTATTTTATTTAATGTTAAAATTAGCCATAATCGTGCTTCTGGCAACGATAGGTAAAGTTTCATGGGCCGCGGCTCATACAGCATTATACCGAGACCACCGAAAGATAGATCTATTTTCTGTGGCCTTGATTATAAGCTGTACAGAAAACTCGACTGCGCCCAGGAAACTTCGGCGCATTTTTTACTTGTTTTTCTTACTAACCATCGAGTGAAATCTGTGTTGACTTTTTGGGTTACTGCAAACTGCAAGTTTTTTAAAATCTCGGTTTGGAGTTATTATTTATGTGTGTTTATCTCTTTGGTTACTTGGGGAAAAATAATTTCCATTTCACAGGGTAATGATCTTACAAGATGCCTAAGTAAATATACAGTGCCATTCAACTGGATTTCTGCTCAGCTGAATAAAGTTTTTCTCTGGTTTCCAAAAACTCAAAAAAGTCATTAATGTGTGTTAACAATAATTAACGCCAGTAATAAACCAAAGAAGACTGTGAAGAAGAATAAACGGGCATTAAATGCTTTACCTTACCGAACATTGGCGAGGCAGTTAGTAAAATGTATTGCTTAGGAGTTTCTCAGCACTGGTATATATATTTGACAAATATAATCTCAGCGTCCATGAATAATCCACGTTGTTTTGAAAACTAGGAAAGTAAATCCTACTGCATGAAGGTCAGAAAGAGAATTCTGAATCAAAGATTTCTCCTGAATGCACTATATGTTTAGGTAACATTTCATAAGGTCAAACATTTCATATTTGGATTCATCATTCAGTAAGTAACTGAACTTAGAACCCAGTTTAGGAGAGTTAACCCTGTTTACGGGGACTCAGCAGTCTGAATTAAAAAATAAATCTAAAAATTTTATGGCAAGGAGACAGAAAGTAGATTAAGAGTACCTAGCATATTATTAGCCTACCAACTAAACACTTCTGTAACGTCTGATACCATGGTCGCGTTAATGCAAATTTTTGCCTGTGTGTGTGTGTGTGTGTGTGTGTGTGTGTGTGTGTGTGTGTGTTTTTGGGGGGATGCCTTTTCGGATATTGCCGAACCATAAAACTTATATAAAACTGGAAGAAACTGAGATATGCATCCGAAACGAAAGGTGGGAAAGCCATTAAACTAAACAAAAAGTGTGTTAAGGGAAAATAAAATATCGATTTGATTTAACTTTATCAATACAGTACAGAATAAGTCAACGAAAGCCAAGAGACAGAAGAAAAAAATCCATATTTAAAACTTGTTAATGGTGTTGAGTTCTCCTGAATTCATGTGACTTTACTAGTAACCATTCCTTGTTCTGTAATCAATTTAGAAGAAGAATGTTACAAGACCAAGATATTTACCAAAGTAAAATAAACAAATAAACTGCGTAGTCAGGTACATGTCAGCCTCCTCAGCGAAAAACATTTACACACCATCTTTGAACTTCTGAAGTTCCGCGATTCAATTACATGATTAGAGAAATCATAACACAGTTCGATCACTACAGAAATACAATTTCAAAGAAAACTGTGGCATTACATACCAGAATCTCAGTATACCACTAAATTTCACATAACTAAATCGCAAATCTTACGAAATATTATGTCGACAGAATGACTTGAGAAAGTACACGACTTTCTAATGCAATATTTTGTATATTATTACAGCTCTCTGAAGTTATTCATTGGACGGGTTCTCGGCTAGCACTCTGCTGGGCCCGCGTTCGATTCTCCGGCCGGCAATGAAGAATTAGTGTAATTTATTGCTGGTGACGGAAATTCATTTCTCGTTATAATGTGGTTCGGATTCCACAATAAGCTGTAGGTACCGTTGCTGGGTAACCAATTGGTTCTTAACCACGTAAAATAAATCTAATCCTTCGGGCCAGCCCTAGGAGAGCTGTTAATCAGCTTAGTGGTCTAGTTAAAATAAGGTATATTTACTTACAGCTCTCTCGATAAACTAAAGAAAATAAAACGTGGCAAAAAAGAGAACATTTTATATATCCAATCATGAGATGATACAGATAACACCCTAAACGATTTAACGAAACTGACGTAAAGTCAACCATTAAAATGGCTTCCACCCTTATCCTAATGTCTATTGATTCTCCTTTTAAATGGATTAGCGCTCAGTGATGGATGTCAATAAACTGGACGCTGCACACGGCATGCAGACGTCTGAATTGTTGTTTAATGGAATTCCAGAAGTCTTCATCACTGAATACAACATCAAGATACCGAACATTTACTTTTATAAAATAAAATTTTTTCAACAGCTTTAAAAAAAAAGGATTTCAGATGTGATAATAAGACAATTTTGACGAATCAGTTATATAAGTTAGTCTGCTGCCTTATGGCAGAATGTTAGCTTTGAAAGCGAAAAATTAAAAACACGTAGACTTCAAAAATAATTATGTAAGGAGGTTTACCCACGCTGTTTAACAAGTGCAGAACAAAAGTCATCTGGCTTTAAATGGTGTAGGTAGAACAGACTGGTAAGAGAAATTAATTGCATTTTGATAAACTAATGCAAAAAGGAAATTAAGCTACATTTATTGAGTTTTTATTCACTGCCAATGCATCGTTCAATGCAAAAATATCATCATTGAGTTCACGTGCACACACGCACACACAATGTGTATACATACATACATACATACACACCCACACGCACACACACATTTATATATATATATGCATATATATGTATATGTATATATACGGTATACATACATATACATATATTTACACGCACATATATATACATATATATATAATTATATATATACATAGATGCATGTATATACACTTACTGCGCGTGCGTAAGGGCTCGTGAAGTCAATATTAATATCTTTGTATTGAATAATGCATCGATAATGAATAATATATATATATATATATATATATATATATATATATATATATATATATATATACATATATATACATATATATACATATATATATATATATATATATATATATATATATATATATATATATATATATATATATATATATATATATATATATATATATAATATATATATATATATATATATATATATATATATATATATATATATATATATCTATATATATATATATATATATATATATATATATATATATATATATATATATATATATATATATACATATATATATGTAAGGTTAAGCAGCATATATTGATACAAGAAACCAAGACATTCCAACGTTTTTCCTGTTTCTTTCCTGAAGTACTTACTGTGTAATAACAGTTTACTTTTTACCTATCAAGAATACCCTTGAAAATAATCTAAGAAGCACAAATTCTCCTCTGCCAAAAGTCTCAGAAAACAGCGGAAACGGACAAATTGCACAAATGAGTAAATTCCATGAAACTGAAAACAAAAGAACTGCATTATTTCTGAGTGCCAATGTTATTTGTAGTCATCATTCTATAATCCTTTACTTAACTCTCACCGAGGAGCTGAAAAACATGCAAGCTGCTAGTAAAAAAAAAAAAAAAAAAAAAAAAAAACATAAAAACCAATGAACGCAATAACGTCACACTAGCCATTAGGACTTGCATGCGCCTTGTCCAGCATGCAAATCTGTCATGCAACTTGGAATACCAAAAGTTATTGGGCATGTTCCATTTTTTCTTTTATATCCCATCTGTTCTTTTATTTCCATTTTTACTTCAGGAATGAAATGACAAAAACGTTGGGAAGTTTTCTATATAACCTGCCGTTCCTTTGCAATCTAACAAAAATATGTGCGTCCTATCTGCTCTACCAATTATCTATTGTAAAGGTGTCAGGTCATGGCTATATGAAAATTACGAGTATGGTGTGTAAATTAGATACCTTTCGTGAAGGAATTCCGCAGGTAAGTATTAAGTGTTCAATGATCTGCATTTAAGTAAGTAAAAAGCAATATGAAAGATTGCATAATAGATTTTTCCCGAAAACACTAATACTTTCAGACTAGACAATTACTTTGTTCTGCCGGTGCGCCATTCCTCAGAGACATAGGTGTTTAAATTTTGAACCACCCGCGAAATTCATCTTTCTGGTGTTGGCATTTTATGTATTTCTCTACTTTCAGCTGCTAATGCATGTATAATATATTTGTATTTTTATTTCCTGAAGGTACTATTAAATTCATGCACTCTCCTCCTGAATTGGTTAAAACACTGACGAATATGGCAATTGAGATAAAGACGATAATACAGATAAATACATAGAAACGACAAAGGTAACAACGTGGTAAGCACTTCTTGTCTTGCAACCATTCTATTTTTATTGGTTTTGTAATAACTCTTTCATTGCAAACTGCCTCCGAGTACTGATGAATACAGATGATCATTTACATTTCGGGTGCACAAAATATAATTAACACCTAAGAGTTAATGATCTTGAACAAGGTGGACATTTATCTTTTGTGCGTGAATGCGTGTTTTCAGAAATAATGATTTTCGCACTTCATCATCATCATGCTTCCAACGCTACCTTTCTGAAGTTCCGCCTCTCAAGTGTTTCTGGTGCTTTCACTTGCACAAACTTCCACTCATCTCCAGCCTCTGGTCACATAACTCTAATTCGAGTAGGTCTGGGCTTTCCAGCTGTTTTGATCCCCTAACTAGGATATGGAATTAAAGACATGTCTAAGCCACCTCTATCTGTAGCATCCCACTATCTTATCTACATACAGAATTTCTTAAGGTATCATTTGTCACTTAATCCTGTCCTCTGACTTCTAATATTCTTCTTAATGATTTATTCTTATATCGACAAATTCTTATAGATATGATTTTTGTCATATACCAGGATTCATGTCTGGACAGCAAACATATCTTACTTTCGCAAGCGGTTACAATCTATTAAATTTCTGAACTTTATTCAGTCATTTCCTCATTACTTAATCACACAATAACAAGTTCATTAAAACTTAATTTCGCAATGTCAATATTCATTATGGTCAAGTTGCATGCAAGTTTCACAAATCTCTAAATACCCTTTCCCTGTTACTTTGTCGACTACAAAATCCACAAAAAATCTTTACCTAAATCCGCTACCACTTTATCCTGCTCCCCCGGTTGACTTTTACAGAAAGTCTAATAAAATTCGGTATAAAATTGTCCTCTTTATACGCTTCAATAATTCTGAAAATTTTTTCCATCAAGATCATCAAGCGGAGCTATGCTGGTCAACATAGTAGGATAGGGGGAAGAGTATTGGGAATATATTTGTTAAAAAATGAGACATTAAAAAGGAAAAATAAATTATGAGATACAGATATAATGGAACTGCCCATTAATAGAACAGCAACCTAGTCTTGCAGATATGCCTATTCAACAAACCTTTTGAGACAAACAAGAAGCGCTAAATTCAGCCGGACACGCGTTACATTTATAGAATCAAAGCACTCTTTTTGTATGTCTATTACTCAAGCATGTTTATACCTCATGAACTAGTTCATTCGTAGACATGTTATTTCGCTTCTTTCATATAATTTGCCGTAAAGATGAGTACAAGAAAACTAGTTATATAGGGATCAAATTAAATGTTGGATCTTTCAAGATTAGTTTCTAAAATCGAATGCTCTCATTAACTGTGGTCATCATCATCGCCTTCAGTGCCGCGTGAAGCAAAACGCCACAGCGAAATTCTGCCAATCGTGTCTTTCCTGTGCTTCATCTTTCACAAACCTTCACTCTTATTCAACTCCCCTTCTCACTGATCTCGTCCGAGGAGATGTGGGTCTTCCAACTCTTCTAGTGCCCAGAGGAGCCCAGCTGACACTATAATGTACTTATCTCCTAGAGCTTGTACGAAGACTATGTCTAAGGCCTTTCAGGATTGTCTCATTTAACATATGGAACTTCCGTGATTCCCCTTATGGTATCATTTCTAACACTATCCTGCCATCTAACTTCTAATTTTCTTCTCATAGCTTTATTCTCAAATAAAAAATATCTTTCAGACATAATTTCATTCTTATACCAAGATACGTGTGATTTTAGCAATACAGATCGTACTACACTCACGTATAATCTCAATTTCACTTGCAACTTCAATCCAGCTGACTTCCATACTTTATTCAGCCTGCCCACCGTTTGATTCCATATTTAGTCTCACTAAACTTAAAAGTCAGGAGAACTTGTAGTAGATATCATTGTTTCCGGATGTTTGAAAGATTCAGCTTCTGTAATCCTTCCCACATCTAATGTTATTTCATGCCTTTGTATATAATCTATGCTAATTCAAATAAAATCTGTCCTCAGCAAGTCATCCGTTAGCAGCTCTCCCCTGGGGGGGACATAATTTCTCGATACCGCATAACATTCAGGATATGTTTCTCACACCACGATTACTTTGAGACAAAAAATTTGAAATTACGAATTATAATTTTTCAAAATATCTCTGAACATGTTATCTAATTTAATTGTCCATATCGACAATGCTCATAAAACATGAAGGATAAGCACCAAATGTCTATAGTTACATGACACAGAAGCATATTAAATCATGATAAATGAAGTATGTTTATATATTTAACAGTTAAATAAACTTATATTTCCCCAATAAACTCATATTTCCCCAAAGTTTCCTGAGCTCTTTGTTGGGTGAGTCGCTAGAGCTGCGGACTGTTACTCGATGGACCGGAGTTCAATTCCCCGGCCGGCTGATGAAGAGTTAGAGGAATTTATTTCTGGTGGTAGAAATTCATTTCTCGCTATAATGTGGTTCGGATTCCACAATAAGCTGTAGGTCCCGTTGCTAAGTAACCAATTGGTTCTTAGCCACGTAAAATAAGCCTAATTCTTCGGGCCAGCCCTAGGAGAGCTGTTAATCAGCTCAGTGGTCTGGTAAAACTAAACTATACTCTCCTTCACCCCAAAGTTTCCTCACAAGAATCTTGAACTCTGAAGAAAGGCGATTAATTCAAACGTATCAGAAAATTTAAACAGTAACCTTCTAAGTACATCTTGAGTTTTTATTTAAAATCTTACGTGACAACTCTTAGTTGAAACAGAGCCTACACCCTGTGTTAGTCGCTACGTGCCCTCATCCTGGATAACTTAAACGCCATCTATAAAACACAATTTCTGACTTTTGTAAAGCACACTTCAATGTGGTCCTCTTAGATCTCAGATGAATCTAAACACAAGAATAACCCCTCTCCTAAGAAATTTCAGAAGAATTTTATCGTTCATTTCAAGGTTTTTCAACATCTTCCAGTATTATTTTCTAATGTTCACTCAATCATAATTTCATCATTAACAACGTACAAAACGCATATCAGGTCTTTGAGTGAACCCACAAAAGTATTAGTGCTTCATACTAGGGATATGAGATTTAGTTACATTTTGTCATGCTGGGAAAACATTGTTCTTTTTCTATAATTCTACTGAATATGCTACTAAATAAGATTTGGCGAGAAGTGATGAGTGAATTAAAAGTAACAACAAAGAAAGACTGTAATGAGACTAATAAAACTTTACATTTACGTCCTGTTGATCATATGGGTTAATTCTACATCTAAACAATCTTGTTAATTGTTAAGGTGAAAATTTAGTCATGTTTTATATGGTCTCATAACAAATGAAACTTTGGGTCACTTGCAAAGATTTTTTTCTCCTTTATCTTTCCACACCCCCGGTCATAATACTGTCAAAATTCGTGGCTGAGCTGCTAACGCATTTCTGAATATCATCATAACAAAGGTTATTGCAAATGTGAAATAAGATTTTTACCTTGTTGCATGTACGTAAATTCTCCGAAAATATGCTTAGAACTGACTGACACATGAACAATACAAGAACGCGTTTTCCTTTGTTCCCTTTCCCATTTAACTAGTTTTATATTTTGTGTCTGCCTACCAAAATCTTAAATCAAAATACAGTCATGTAACGACCTCTAAACGCTAATATCCTTTCATGACTGCTATTTCAAAAGGTAAGCACCTAGCACCCTAATAATCATTTGAATAAATAATCAACATTTTTAAATGATTAATGTCTACTTTATATCAGTCCTGTCACATGACTTGTTTATAAATGCTCATAAACAAGAATGAATTTTGTATGACTGTAAAATTACCACACATCTCTATGAAAATTATTATATTCGTACCTTTATATTTTTAGCTACAGTTATTTCCCACTGTCGCTTTTACTGGAAGATCAGCTTCCGCAAAAATAAA
>JANJGK010000001.1:77847203-77867203 GCA_039081455.1 Macrobrachium rosenbergii
CTAAGAGTTGTCTACAGACGTGATTTATGTAGTCTCCTTTTAGGAACATTTTCTAAAGTAAAATAGTTTATCAGTAGATATAAAATAACTGTACTTTCACAGATAGCTATGTAAATGTCTTTATTACGCATAGTTTTAATAAACGTATTATACTGTCAATATAATGTATTCTCTCATCATTTCCAATACGGATGCGAATTCTTGTGAGTAATTATGTAAACTTGTATAACAGATTATATCCGTATTTCCTGTTAAAACCGACTAATATACCCCTTCTTAATATTTAATGTGGTATTCAGAAACATGCCATCCATAATATTCATAATGAAGAATCTCTTATTCTCTTACTATCCTTTCGATAAATCCGAGAAAAGAGAAAATAGCGTAAGATCTATTCCTCTCTACCTCTTTCCCTCTCTGCTGAGGAACAGGAAAAGAGAAGAATAAGCGAATTATTCTTTCAATCGGCCTGTCTGTCTCCCCTGCTTGTTTTGTCGAAAGAAAGCGGGTGGATTGGCTGGCCAAAATATTTTATAATTCAGACGTCTTAGGAGGAAGAAAGAAAGGAGAAGCAAGAAAGTGCTGGGCTGGTAGACTGAAAGACGTTTTAGAATGAAGACATTTTAATATCTAACAAGTAAAAAATGCACCGAAGTTTCTTCGGTGCAATCGAGTTTTCTCTACAGCCGCTACAGCGTATAATCAAGACTACCCAAAATAGATCTATCTTTCGGTGGTCTCGGTATAATGCTGTATGAGCCACGGCCCATGAATCTTTAACCACGGTCCGGTGGCGACTTTCAATATATCGTTGCCAGAAGCACGATTATGGCTAACTTTAACCTTAAATAGCCCTTTGTTGGCCAAGTTGGTTGAGCTTCAGACCGTCATTCGATGGGCCGGAGTTCGATTCCCGCCGCCGGCTGATGAAGAGTTAGAGGAATTTATTTCTGGTGATAGAAATTCATTTCTCGCTATAATGTGGTTCGGATTCCACAATAAGCTGTAGGTCCCGTTGCTAAGTAACCAATTGGTTCTTAGCCACGTAAAATAAGTGTAATCCTTCGGGCCAGCCCTAGGAGAGCTGTTAATCAGCTCAGTGGTCTGGTAAAACTAAGCTATACTTACTTTAACCTTAAATAAAATAAAAACTACTGAGGCTAGAGGGCTGTAACTTGATATGTTTAATGATTGTAGGCTGGATGATCAACATACCAATTTGCAGCCCTCTAGCCTTGGTAGTTTTTAAGATCTGAAGGGGGACAGAAAAAGTGCGGACAGAAAAAAGTGCGGACGGACAGACAAAGCCGGCACAATAGTTTTCTTTTACAGAAAACTAAAAAGCATAAGAGAGAACGTGATGTAAGGGTGAAATATGCAATAGAAGTAAAGAGACTGTAGCCTATGTCTGCTGATGACGTTTTTCCCTAGGTGTATGAAACTGTTTTGAGGTTAATTCTTATTACACAAAGTTTTGCATTCGCTACGAATGTTTAATTTCCCTCGGAAATAACACCATATCAGGTCTTCAAGGAAAGTGAAGAACAATTTCATTTGTGGAAAACATAAGCATGTAAAATTCTTGAAAACAAGTCAGTAATATTTAAACATACCTATGCAAAACAAGCATTCGTCCGCATTCATATTGCTAAGTAGCACCAAACTTATGGCTACAACATATAAAAGACTGGTGTTCAAAACTGACCACTGGTCATCTTTCCGTATTTACATCACTGGCGGTAGACCTTTGTGGTTTTTGCGCTTTTACGAAATCCTCCAACGACCCCATTCTACATGCAGTTTTCTAAATCATTCCTGATATCGCCAAAGCGTATCATCCTTGGACCTTTTACGGACCCTCTACCACCTAACTAGGGTCCTAGCACTAATCATTAGCCTTCCCACATCTGACCTTCCCACGCGTCTTGGCCATCATAGAAAATTTCCTTATGTTAGTCACTGGTGGCATCCCTATCATTTCTCTCAAGGTGGCAATGTGTTTTGTTTGCATTTGGATTCCTATTCTATATATTCTTGTGCCACTGGAAACTTAGTTTGTTACAGGTCACAGCTGCCTCTAGTTATATATGTTACAGTCAACACGCGTAATCAGTCATTATGCGTAATGACTGAAATTTCAGTCATCACGCGTAATGCACTTAGGGACATTTGATCCCCCCAGGAGCTAGTACTAAAGACGGCGAAATACTTTTGACCCCCCAGGGACTAGTACTAAACCCGGCGAAACAGTGCAGGTGACTCACTGTTTCGCCGTGTTTAGTACTAGCTCCTAGGGGGATCAAATGTCCCCAAAGTGCATTACGCGTGATGACTGAAATTTCAGTCATTACGCGTAATGACTGATTATGCATGTTGACTGTAACATATATATGCCTACCTGATTATTACCAAAAGCTCCTCCTATTTTGAGACTTCTAAATATTAGTATCTGTTTGATTAATTTCCAAGTCAATTTTTTTTCTCATTTTCCTTGGAAAGTACCAGGCTCCCATTAATGCCCTAAGGTTTCAACACACCAGTCTGCTTCAGTGATGTTTGTCATACTGCAAAAACAGGTTCACTGCGATAGTTACCATTTCCTTGTGGGACTTAAGTCATCATCCATATCAACCCAAATTTGAATAGTAATATAAATAATGCAAATCCTTGTCATTGCTAACTTTAAGTAAAGACATAAGTTTTCCAATATTTACTCTGCCACTATACAGTAATTCTGTAGGCCACTTGTACTAATATTGGAGGTTTCCTGGTAATTCTAATCGCTCTGAATAGAAGTGGTCATAATTTTCACTCAGTACTGCTATGGACCAGTGTTCCAATTAATTTTGTTCCACCGTCCATAACAAAAACAGGTTTTTTAAACCAAGTTGTAATATATTACAGTACATTTTCAGTTTATCATTTCCATTAGTGTTAATGCTTAAAAATATATCGCACGACACACTATCGTAACAAATATATCCTTTAATTCATTTTTGCTTGCTGAAACATGCAGTAGAACAACAATAGGATGGGTTAGCTCTGTACCGTAGCACTTTATTCAAATGTTAAGTTGTTAGATAAAATTCTAAACAGTATTTATGTTAACCTATGGTTTTTATTACACTATATTTACTTATAAGGAATGCTAGAATCCAAAATAGTTATGCGATATCAAAAGCCCGTTTCTCTGCAGTGGTAATTACTTTATCATGAATTATGGTACCTCTTTAGGTATGTGAATACTGGCTAAATGTTCGTATTATACAGGTATATTTAAATTTAATTGATATATTTTCAAGATTTTTTGTTAACTCTTTTTACAAATAAAATTTCGATTTAATTTCCTCGAAGGATGTATATGGTATTACTTCCTATCGGAATTGTGTATTTTTTTATGAAATGCAATAAATGCACTTGTATAATAAAAATTTAAACTCAAAATTGAAAAATTGAATGAGGTAGCATTACAGTAGTTCGAAAAAGAAGAATGACACTAAACCGATAATACATTACCGTACAAGCACACAGAAGATTCTGTTTTTAACATCACAGTCAGCTGCACTAAATTACTGCATACAAATTATCTGTATATACAAGAAGTTTTCATTACCTAAGCTTAATAATACTAGTTCTACCGACTTTTTTTATCTTGATTTACGGTACTGATTTAATTCTGAAATTTACCCAGAGAAAAAATTCTAGTTTAAATTGATATAACTAAGTTAGACACTTCGCATTTGTAAATTAAACCAGGAATTTTAACTAAAATGCTCGGCCAGAGCGGGTGAGTGGGTAATTAACGAGGAACAACCCAAGGTAACCTTGTTTACAGTTATCTTTGTTATATTCTGAAAAAATTATTCATTTTTTTGTTTTATAAAATATTTATTACCGTTGGCGTCGAAGCTCTACCCCCAGTTTATTAATCTTTTACTATTTTCCGGCTGAACCTCCCGGTTCAGTTATGGTACAATCTTTTATCGACTGCACAAACGACAGTACCATTCTTGTTGCGCCACTTCTTTTGTGACATAACTCAAAAAAACTTTTCTCATTACCCTCAGCGATTACCTACCATCCACAAGATACCATTCACAACTTTCACGAGTCTCGTGTTAGCTTCTGTCACACTATTTTGCTAACTAATCTCGATGACTCAGAATCACTGTAAAAGCTTGTGGTGCCTTCAGCAGGATTCTAAAATAACTCATGCAACTTTTCCCAAGCTCTGTTCTTATCAATATCAATATCACGGTCAGGAAAACCGGTAACATCCTTACGGTAGTGGAAATGAAAGACCATCGGCAGTGGTCAATGTGATACCTGACTCTCAAACATAATATGGATGGTACTGCTTTCATAAGCAAGCACTACACAGTAGTGCTGCTTAAGCTGCAGCCGATAACTGGAAAAGCACAGATTCCTTTATGAAACAGAGCTTGTGACATGTGACCAAATAAGATATCCTCTGGCGATGCATCGATGGTCTAAATAAAAATGATCAAAACTGAAGAAAGGGACACCAATATCAGAAACGATTTTCTCTGAAAGATAAATATTCAGGAAGTAAGACCTACAGACAGGAGGACAATGTTCACTAAACATAAAAATAATCTATAGCTTGCGACAATGATACCATGATTTATGCACACATACGGAGTCTTCCAAGTAATAACTAGCTTTTTGTTAAGGTAGGCACGACTTCCTTTATCTACTATAAAAAAGGAAAAAAAACAAAAACGAAAACGTGAGATCAAAGATGGGGCAAGTGTCGCCACGCATTCGGAATGATCAAATTATGGTGCTATCTCATGCGTATTACGAGAGCAGCCAGGGTATCAGCTTAGCTTTTTCTAGAGTGAGTAGTAAGGATAATATTATGACATAAATAACATAAATTGATCAATATTAGCCTGCTTTTATTTAGCCATATTATGCTGAAGTTCCTTAAGTTAATCGCCTAATCCTTGACTAAGGCAATGAAAAGATTGTGTAGCAATATATTTCTTAAATCAGCCTTATCCCCAAACTGAGGATCAATTGAGTTTCCAAAATATGATTAAAAAAATCAAAGTTCATATGTAAATAAAAATGAAATCCATTTGTCCCTCGGCCCAGAAAAGTCTCTCTCCACATGAACTAGAATAGCATGATTTGCTGAATACAGAAAACCATCAACCTTAATTAACATAAAACACTATCCTGCCAGAAAGCTAATTCTCACGCAAATTCGCTAAATCTCTTTTGCAAATTCAACGGTACTTTCTGTTACTGCAGACTTAGCAAAGAAATCAACGAGGATTTTTCAAACAAAAGATGCCACCTTTTTCATTTGAAAAATCCAGGAATGTGCACTGAAATATACTCAGCTACTCCACATGAATTGTGTTCTTTGAAACATTTCCACATTTTAATAAAAGTTGGAGTTTTCCCTGATAAATCATCGTTTCTCTCTCCCCAAATCCCCTCACGCTTTATTTCACCATCATATATATATATATATATATATATATATATATATATATATATATATATATATATATATATATATATATATATATATATATATATATATTAGAGATTAACAATTCTTTCAAATAACTGCCATTTCATCTTAGTTCAAAGCGCAACAGGTATTGCACTTTGTTTTCATTAAGTACACATGCTAAACCCCGAATACCGTATGTATTTCGACATAAAAAAATGATGAGAATATATCTATTGCTCCATGTTAATTCTGAATGGATTGCAGCAGTTTAATTGACAGTTAATACCTGCACATAATCTGGTTCATATTGATGAAGGACTCTAGGCAAACCGAAACCCAGGTTGTTGGAAATATCGTCTGATGCCTTCATGTTTTATTTATTTGCATCTCTCGGTGGTCGCATAAATTATACTGAAATATGTAAAAATGCATAATAATCTAAACAGAGAAAACAGCGGAAATTATCCACTGTCGTATGGCAATAATAGGTTCATTACTGCCGACGGCAGAAATTTAGACCTACAGGCAAGTCCCCAATTCATCAATACCTATGTCACAGCCACGGCATATCTGCACCCAATAACTATATCACGAACCATCTCGGATCTACGACATATCACGCACTGTCAATCATTGTCTCACAACGAACGACAACATCAATAGCAGTGAGCTTCTCCCGGTGATAACACATATACGGATTCTATTTGTACCTAGCCGGGATGGGGGAAGACATAGACTACCTACACGTAACGTGCGTGCGGAGACACGGTTTAAAAGAATATTTTTGGACATCTATGAAAAAATATAGTAAAAATCATGAACACATTGTTATGCTATTTTATTTTTCCTCCACTGTTAAATCGAACTATATTCCCATCTACACAGTACGATATGAAATACAAAAATATACATTAATTTCTGCATATATATATGGAAAAATATTATATAACATGAATACCTTTCCATCCCATACAATTTTTCTTCTGTTCCTTGATCAATCAGTCTACGGGCAGCTGCAGAGCATGAAATATGATACTATGCGAAAATGTACCATTAAAGTAAATGTAAACTACTATTTATAATAATAGTAATAGTAAATTAAAGTATTGAAATTACTCTATACATAACCAGAATGCAAGATTCTTGTGTGAAATGTGATTGAAATCTGGAACAGTACTTGCGATGAAATACCAAAAATCACAGAGAAATCACATCAATTAGTCCCAGAACTACAGGCTAGATAAACGAAGCCATTCTGTTGAAAATACAAAAACGTTTAAAATATATATGAAAAGAATAACTCTAAAATAGAAGTAAAAATACAATTTTACCTTTGTCAATGATATAGCGTGCAATGAAAACTCGCAATACATTACTTTTCCAGTAGTAATCAAAACTACGAGTTTCTTCTAAATAGAGATGAATCTCTCCCACTCCCCGGACTCACGAATAACTAGCCCCCCCCCCTTTTCTCTCTCTCTCTCTCTCTCTCTCTCTCCTACAGAGAAAACATAGACTAAATTTACCTGGGAAATGATGGAAAACAGTGGCTACACAGTGCCAGAACTTCCAATTATTTAATTACATGGCAAATATGACTGAAAGAATGTACGTCAAAAAGAATAAACCGAATCAGAATCACTATTATTTTATTTTACAGAAAAATAACCCCTGATTTCGATTCTCTAAGCACTTTGGTTTAAAAAGAGAACAGCTTGCTCTCTCAGCATTTAATTTCATAATTAACACTAGTGATACTCCTCTTCCAACTTCGGATAAATATATGTACACAAGTCCCAAAATCCAATAATTAGAAATTAGGAATGGAGTGTACTTCTGGTTCTCATAAACCTCTACAACCAATCAAACAAGTGTTCCCTTTTAAATGGATTTCAGAAATTGAATTCTAATAGTAAAGTGTATTTTATTCTAATGGGACTAGCTCGGCAAAACCGTTTCTCTTAATAACTGTTACTCGTAATAACCATTACAAGGGCTGTTCCTGTGATGCAACTGCAGTCCGTTGGAATGGAACCAGAATACCATGTCAACCAAATCAGCAGAATGAAGGGAGGAACTTATTGGTTACGTAGTTCTTTTTATTTAACCCTGACATAGATCAGAGCAACTTGTCTAAAGCTAACAGTAAATAATACTACAGAAATGGATTTTGGTACATATGAAAACATACTTGTCGATGAAGCAATACTGAAATTTTTTCAACGTGAATAACACACAAAAAAAAGAATAGCTGAACTTTTATAACCTAGTATCACTGTACATTTGCTCATCTGCTGAGAATAAATGATACTAAGTTAAATTCGCCAGTCAGTATACACAAGCATATATATGTGTGTATATAAAAAAATATATATATAAATGTATGTATATTATGTATATATATATATGTATACATATATATGTGTGTATAAATGTATATATTTATAGTGTATTAGATATATACATGTATATATATATATATATATATATATATATATATATATATATATATATATATATATATTATATATATGTATACATATATGTGTATAAATGTATATACTGTATATATTTATAGTATATATATATATATATATATATATATATATATATATATATATATATATATATATATAAATAAAGATTTCTTTCTAGTTGGAGGGCTTCCTCTCTCTGAGTACTGGCATTTTTTTTTTTATTATGCAGTTAATTTGAAGGTCTCTGTTAGCGCAGACTTGCAAGCCAGCATGGCATTGACAGGTTCATGTTAGGACCCACTGCATCTGGGATCCCTAAAATGAAATGGAACCATTACTGTAGGACTACTCCTTGTCCCCATCCTCTGGTTGTGATGCTCATTGATCTACTAGAACACTATACACGTTACAAATGGCTGGAAATGTCGTTTCCTGCAAGCTTTGAAAGTGACTCAAAGAGCTAGGAAGACGGGGTTCTTGCTTCATTACAGCTGTTAAGCGTTCTTCGATAATTTTTTGTGGAAAAATATAGGATAATTGCCTTTATCAGCAAAAAGGAAATTTAGTTTATATATATATATATATATATATATATATATATATATATATATATATATATATATATATATATATATATATATAGTATATATATATATATAGTATATATATATATATTATATATATATATATATATATATATATATATGTATATATGAACACATATATATAATCATTATGCATTTATTTATAATATATATATATATAATATATATATATATATATATATATATGTGTGTGTGTGTGTGTGTGTGTGTGTGTGTTTATATGTTCGTATAAGTAAAAACTATATTTCCTTTTTGCATAAAAAGGCAATTATCCTATTTTCCACAGAAAAATATCGCAGATTGCTTAACAGTTGTAATGAAGCGAGAACCCCGTCTTCCAAGCTCTTTGAGTCACTTTCAAAGCTTGCAGGAAACGACATTTCCCGCCATTTGTAACTTGTATAGTGTTCTGGTAGATCAATGAGCATCACAACCAGAGGATGGGGACAAGAAGTAGTCCTACAGTAATGGTTCCATTTCATTTTAGGGATTCCAGATGCAGTGGGTCCTAACATGAACTTGTCAATGCCAAGCTGGCTTGCAAGTCTGCTCTAACAGAGATCTTCAAAGCGACATGATAATAAAAAAAAATGCCAGTGCTAAGAGAGAGGAAGCCCTCCAACTTTTTAGAAAACAAGTTTTACACCAGTGCAGTGAAGTTAGTGAGCTCCTGTCAGTCGCCTTTTAAATTAAAGTACTGTACACCATCATATAAAAGATTTTATAACTCATATAGCATATCTGCGTTATTCTTACCAAAGTACCAAAAAGCTACTTTATCAGCGCAGTATAACTTCCTAATCTAGATACACATACACACACACACACACACACACACACACACATATATATATATATATATATGTGTGTGTGTGTGTGTGTGTGTTTGTGTGTGTACTCACACACACACACATATATATATATATATATATATATATATATATATATATATATATATATATATATATATATATATATATATATATATATATATATATATTTATATATGTTCATCTATAGATCGGTAGATAGATAGACAGATGGATATAGATTTATATTTATGAGTGAGCGCATCTAGGAATTAAAAGCGCATGTTGAAATTAATTCATTACAATATTTCGAGTAATGTTGACTCCAAAGGTGTGCTAAAACCAACAAGTAAATAATGCAAGCACAAGAATGAGTTTCGTTTACCCTTTTCTTGTCTTCAAGTCAAGTAAAATGTGTGATATAGGACCTGACTGAGGTATAAATGTAAAAGTACTTTACCCATTGACAGGTACATTGCGAGATAGGGAGTATTCGGTCTTTGTGACAATTCAAACTCTTGCTTGGTTCAAATCAATTAAATTTTCGGTACCTTTATCGCGGGTAAAAATTTGCACGACTTATGTGTGATACAAATGTCTTGTAAAAATCTTTCTGAAGCTGTTTTTCTTTAATACAGATAAAAACAGAGTTGTTATATAAAAATAAATAAATTGATAAATAAAATTAAACTAACAAGCACTGCGAAACTACAAACATTAATTTAATAGCATCCCATCTTTGTCAGAGAGATTCATATCACTAGCCACCCCTTTGTAATAAGCGGGTAACTAAACTCTTTTTTTTATATTTTTCATTTTTTGTTTATCCGTCCGTTTGTTCAATTTTATTATGTGTTTTTGCTGATGGGTGATCGTAAGTGGATAATCAGCGTCATTTCAGGATGAAAATGCAACCAAATTATGATGCTGAATTCGATGCTGGAAGACATAATCGCTGATTCATTTCGCTGCGGCGGGCATAAATGTAAATGAACGCTGTTATTGTTCTAAAACGAAGGCCTGTTATCGCGTTCACTCTCCACTGAATGTGAATTGGGTGGAAATAGTGATAGCGGGGTTATTTAGGTTTTAAAGTCACGAGCATCATTTAGCTTATAATGATTTGCTCAGTTTTATGCGCGCAGCATACAGGGAAATGATCCCCTAAAGCATTCTTGTCTAGCTGAATTGCCATAACTTTCCGCTTTGTTTGCGTGACGTATGTTTTGTTTTTCAGGTTAGGCAAGTGAGAGAAAGAGGGGGATTTCTGACTTGGAAAAGTGAGGAAGAATATTTGTATGCTGCATTGAGGCAATACCTGGGGAGATGCTGATGGTAATTTCACATAAATGCCAGGGTTAATTTAGAAACATTTAACAATTCACCAGGAAGCCGAACATTGAGGTTGACTAATGCTGGGATTAATTTCGCATCAGATCTACTCATTATATAGAATAAAGGAATGATGAACATACGTACAAGTTCGGCAAAAGGCAGAGTACGTTTTTGAGAAAACTGAGTCAGACTACCCAATTTCTGAGGAAGAGCACAACAATGAAGAAATGTTCTATGGAAAATGTTTAATTCTACCCTCAGCTACCTGCTGGACAAAATATACTTCAAGGTTTTTAACGTCTCATTTTTAGTTACGAAACGCAAGTTTACCTATTTTGTTTATAACAGATCAGTATCGAGCTTTTTAACAAAATAGAAAAAAAAAAACACGAATTGGAGAACAAATATATTCAAAGGCACATATGGTTCAGAGCGTTGGGCATGACGCTCCGAAACTGTATGTGCTTTTGAAATATTTGTTCTAACTGTTTTGTGCCTATGCGCATGATGTAAATGTAAAGCACTGTATAAACATGAAAATAGACCAGGCTACCAAATTATCCAAAAACTTAAGGTAGTTCATTTATGAAAATGAATTATTGTTATAACACTGATTTTCAGCAAGTTTCAACCCAAAACTAATAAAATGTTCGTGAACTACTTTTTTTTCAAGTACGGGTCATGATAAAAATGAGTGGAAAACTACCATTTCAGGTTAATATATCGGAATATAAATTGGTAGAAAATTAACATTTTGCTTTAAATTTCCTGATAACAGTATTGTGAGATCAGGCATTTTAATATATACCTCATAATTTTTAGAAATTGAATGTCTGCGTGTTATAATAAAAGAAATGCTAAATACAAATATCGGAAAAAAGCCGTGCTAAATTTTTGCAAAAATATACGAACATAATGACCGATGTCTTAAAAAATTTAGGTAACATCCTACGACCGCCAAGGAAATCTTGACAGATCACCAATGTAAAACTTCCTTAACTACTGAGGGAATATCGCTTACTTATTAAAGTACAGCTGCTGTAGAACTGTGCAAAGGTACAGCTGTGTTTCATACCGTACGTGAAATTTAGGAAAAGAAACAATAAACGTGCGGATGTATGATACGTGAAACAAGAAGATAAAAATAGGATTATTATTAGAAAGTAATGCAGCGGCTGCATCTTGAGTAGCTCTCGAACAGAAGATGGAGCGAAGCTGTAAGGACTGCCAAGCTGAATCTCATAAAGAAAAACTTTTCTTCTTATTCGAGATGAGTATTCCTGAGAGTCGGAACGGAATTCCCCCGGCGTTCCCTGGCAGTCAGAGTATTACTTAAGTAAATACCATTCACACTTGGTATTCCAGAAATGAAGTCGACGGGCACTGGTTTTGCATGACAAGAACTTCATCCTCTCTCTCGCACGAGATTCAACGTATCGATCTCGACTCTCGAACCGAGAGGAGTTCGAGGATGTACTTCATTGTGAACTCACGGTTAAGTGCTTTGATCCTATCGTAGAGCATTTCAGTTAACAGCAGATGGCGCTGTTTGAACGAGTTTCGAAGAGTCTTCTATCCTTTTGCAAGTGAGAATGAAGGTAAATTTAACTTACAGTACTTTTATGCGTCATTTTCTACCATATAGGAACATTAACAAGAAATTCATTAGAAGGATAATGTCTTGCTAAATTTTCTTAGGAAAAGATTTATAAAAGGTATGAATGACTACGCCAAATTTAACTTGAAGTATTTTTTGTATCCTGTTTCTACAAGGTGGAAACATTTAAAACAGACTGAATACGAGGAAAAATTCGTGATAAATGTGGTAATAAAAAGATTCGTGTAACGTACTAATGACTAATGCAAATACTTTTTCATCAATGCCTTTTTTTTACAGTAATTACCAAAACTAAGTAATAATATAAGAAATTCTCTCATCACTCCAGTTTGCCAATTACTTATTGTGCTTCAATAAGTAATTGGCAATTGACTTGATTTTATGCTGCGTTTACATTTGCAACTGGTTACCCCATCAGAACCACGCGAGAATATTTAAAATTTTTTTAGAGCTCATAAGAAATAAAATTTTTGCAGGTTATATATATATATATATATATATATATATATATATATATATATATATATATATATATATATATATATATATATATGTGTGTGTGTGTGTGTGTGTGTGTGTGTGTGTGTGTGTTTAAATAGTATATATAAATATATGTATATACACACATATACATTTGTGTGTATAACACCTGTTGCAATTTTATATTAGAAAAACCTTTCACTCCTTTTCTTCCTAAAGCTTCAACAAATGTAGATAAGGATACACCTGTCTTAAACGAAAAAAAAAGCATATTAAGGTTAGCCAACATTTAATCCTGATAAAATAAACTTTCTATTCTCTACACCTAATATATTGTCTATAATACATTAGTTATGTTTGGCCGAAGACAATCACACTCCCTTGAACCATCATCAGATATCCATTGTATCTTTACTCGGTAACTTGCGGGCGAGGAAACAGACTTGTAGCGAGATTGGAAGAAGTTCGGGGAGGCAGTAAACATTATTTTTGCCCAATGAAGATATTTGCAGATAGCAAATGCGACCATAAGAGGCTGCAGCTGCCATTCCTAAACCATACCTTAGATAACGATTTCCACAAAGTTACACTTATTTTGTTGCCGAGTTTTCTCTTAAATGGCAACAGTTAGACGGAAACTCGAGAAGGAATCTCAGTAGCCTTAAGCATTCTTTCTCTCTCTCTCTCTCTCTCTCTCTCTCTCTCTCTCTCTCTCTCTCTCTCTCTCTCTCTCTCTCTCTTTATAATAAAGACAAAATTTCTCTACTTTACGTAAAATACAAAACCATAAGATTTATTTTGGTCGGAAACTGACATGACACTCAAACTTAAATGTGACAACAGACACATGAAAGATATTAGGAGCAGTTCGCTGTTATCGTGGTAAAGGATCGAAAATTTTTTATTTAATTGCGGCATAGAGCTCAGTTTGTTGATGATCGTTATGATATACACTACTTTATTGTTTTTATCTAATTTCCTATCCCATGAATTGGTTGGTTATAAATTATAAAAAGTAGAACAAGGAACGTCCAATATTGTTAGAGTAGGAATAACATTTATTTGAGGGACATGTAAGGATTACCAAGGTGTGAAATTTTGACAAAGACTACTCGCCATTTAGGGTATTAGCATATGCCTATTAAAGATTCGAATCGGGAAACTTCACTCAAATAACAAAGTTGAGTTCAAATCCTTTACAGAAACATCCTGAAATTCAAAGTCTGAACCTTCTGCCTACGATAGTAATAAGACCAATACGTGATTTTGGTCTAAGGAAAGGACGTTTTATTATAATGCAAGAAATAAAAGACATGATTACATACTACAGCCAGATAATCCTTTTCGGAAATTGTAAAGTCTGCAATGACACCTTACATTTAAGCACTTGTAGCTTATAGTCTAATATATCATCGAACTGTGAATATTTATTTTCACTGGCAAATGATTGTCGACTAAAACTAAATATTTCTAGTACTAGAACTAGACTGAATTCGCGTCCTGCCGAAGAGCCTGAACAACGACATTGAAGTAAAAATTTTATCTCCATTCTGTTTGCACATAAACATGCATGGTCATAAGATTAAAAACAATAGAAATACATTCACGATATATTACCTCAACTGACTTTTCAACATAGCTTACATTTAAAAAGAAAATAGGTGGTCATGGATAAGTATATATAAGTAATCAAATAGGCCAATGCAGTTGTGGATTTCACCGCAGTAAACTAAACCAGATAAAAATGAGTCTTTCAAACACTCAAAGTGCAAGCCTGCTTAATTTGAGTATTTGGAACGAACGAGTTAATGGATTCATGGCTCCAAAAGCTTTAACTGATATCGAGGACTAAGTGAAAATACATCAGCCAGTCTGCACTGTCAAATGGCTTCTTGTATGAAAAATGAAATACGGAATCAAGATAAAATGCTTACATAACGACCGTGAGAGATTTCCAGCGATGGATAAAGAACGGAATGACAATATTTCTGAAACAAACACATACACACACACTCACACACACACACACACACACACACACACACACACACACACACTATTGAAACAATAAAATTATACCAGTATGCATGCAACTCATGCTTGCATCTGTATCGATAACCACCCATTACATCATGAAAAAGTTTTTATTCAATAACTGTATGTGTACAAAACATCAGCTCGGGGTTTTTAATCAACTTACCAATTACTGTATGTGTACAAAACATCAGCTCGGGGTTTTTAATCAACTTACCAATTACCTAAAAACTATTTAGGCGAAAATAATCAAGGTCAAAGAAAAAGGAAAATTGGAAATACGAAATATCTAAAAAGTTCTTCCCTGATAATTGAAAACGAAGAGCTATTTTTTTAATTACTGAAATTCTATTCTAGTAAGGTTGGGATTAAGCAATTCATAAGCGAGTACATTTGTTACTGATTTTCATCCGTTCTCTCAGGATTTTTTACTCACAAAAAGAAAGGTATTGTTATCGTAAATATCAAGTCTGCTCCATATAAATTTTGCCAACGGTAAGTTTTGATTTGCTGCATTAGTTTACCTAAGATAAAATTTAACTGAATTAGAGTAAGAAAGACGTAGGTGAAATGAGGACTACTAAAATTCAAAGTGAGTGAAGAATTATTGTGAACTGCATCGATAGCAATGTACTGTGCCAGTCATATATAAAAATTTGATCTTTATACAGCAAGAATGAAAGTTCATTTCTAAATCGGTGAAACACCTCTTTTGCGGTAGTTTGGTCACTATTTCATTACACTGAAAAACTATGTAATAAATACAGTGAGCCACTTTTTGGGTGGAAAATATTCTTAAAACGACATTACTCTTTCCACGTGATTTACATTCTGTATTCACTTTTATGACTAAGTAAATACGTACTTTATAGGATTCGATAAAAATATACCAGTAGCAATTTTAGTCTTCAAATTTTCAGGCCTTAACAATGCACAAATTCTTTAGTCATAGTTCAAGAATAAATAATGCTTCTTGTACAGTGGTTCTGCTTGTAACGTCTGCTTTTCGGCGTTAGTTGTTTCTGTTTAGATCAAGGTTTTGATTAGTAAATTAGTTCATACTTCAAGAATGAATAATGCTTCTTGTACAGTGGTTCTGCTCGCAACAAGTCTGCTTTTCGGCGTTAGTTGTTTCTATTTTAATCAAGGTTTTGATTAGTAAATTAACAGCACGTTTTTTTATAGCTGATAATTAACCAGTCTTGAACGGTCACTGAGAGCACTGGTAAGATATTTGATCGACATGACCGTATTTGGGAAAGGTAATTTATAAGGTCCATTAAAAGAAAACCAAATTAAGTAATTAAGAATTAGGCAAAATAATTGAAGAACAAAATAAAGTAATTAAGGAATATTCAAAATAATTGAAGAGCCAAATCAAATACTTAAGAATTATGTATAATAATTGAAGAACCAAATCAAGTAATTAAGAACTGTGTAAAATGGATGATAAATGTCTATAAAGAATGGGTTGATAAATTAAGCAAAAGAAAAAAAAAAACAAGCTAAAGAAGACAGACGTACGTCCATTTTAAGATGACAATACGAAATGCAAGACAAACAAACAGAGAAGGGGGTTGCGGCTGGGGAAGAGAGCATATAATTTTTTAATGAATATTTTCTTTCTTGATAAAGGAAAAACTTTTCCGTTAAAATGAAAATACATATTTGAAGCATTTATGTAACAGAGACACACTATAAAGCTTCTGGACTATGTCGACTACGCAGGGTATTGCATTAGAGCCATCATTAAATTAGGAGAGAGACGAGACCTCTGAAGTGATTGCGCAGACATTGCTCCATTACTAGAATGATATTGCAGTGATCGAAAAGAAACTTTCCGTTTTAAAATATCTATGCTCGAGTTTAACGCTGTAGGTAACTTTCTCCTCAAAAAAAAAAAAAAAAAAAAAAAAAATAGCGTTCCAAGAAGATGCAAAGGAGAACATCTTGACCTCACAGAAGTCAGCGAACTGTTTTCTCGTATAAATTAAACAGTCTACCACGAGTGAACTTCCAGAAATAGTTAATAGACATACGTGGAAAATCATAAGTGGTTTTTCTGAGGCTTTTAATTTAAATTCTCTTTCACAGACTACCATAAAATTCTGTTTCGTAGGCACTTCGTCTATCCGCACGATAATTTCCATTTTCCTTACCGCTCATAAATTGTGGATAACGGTTTTTAAGAAATAACTTCCCTAAGGTATTAATTTTCCCAGATTCTATTATAGTTCTTACAAGTTTTAAAACCTTGTCTCTTTCTTCGGGTGTTTCTTCGGGCATCGTCCTATTTTTGATGAATGATATTGCGTTTTCTGAACTGTAGCACAACATAGACTATTGTGAGTTGCCGAAGACCATCTTAAACCCTTAGAATGAGTTCAGTTCAAATTCAAGTTCAAAACTTCATTCATATTAATACTTCAAATGAATACAACTCGTATACATATTTAAAAAAATGTGAAAATATAAGTACTGGTAAAATAATTCTTCTGTGCTCTTACGACCTGATAAAGTCAGCTAACACACAAATGGTCTAAAATTACAAAATCATAATTCTTAATGATCTCAGTATTAAGGTAACCAAAATCCCCAGTTAATGCTGTATGCACTTTTATATCCTTTTTTGCAGCTTTTCTTGCATAGCAAGGAAAAAATCCTTAATACAGGCATTACTCTCCCTCACCCTCATTTTTCCACCTGTCATCCACTATGACTAGCATTTAGACTGGCCGTAACTTGACCCTCCCCTTTTTGTTATTACAGATTTTTCCAGGACTAATTACTGCTTTCATTTTTTTAAGTGTTGGTAGGTTGCCGAAATTTTTTATGAATTTTTCAAATCATTTTGTATAAAGACCAGTTGTGACTGCACTGTTTGACTTAAAAATACCTAAGAAGTTGAAAATTTTAGTGTTTGCAAGATCATCCACAAACTAATGTAAGGATTTTATTTTTCTAAATGAATGAGGAAACCTACAAAGTAATCTACCACATATCTCTTCATTCGACGTCATCCTTCTTTCTCTTAGCCTCATAAAAAAATTTTTATTACTTAAGCAGTCTTTTGTTTATCTTTTGTTGAATGTCTACAATGTTATACAGTTTTTAATCCCTTCTGTAACGTGTCATATTTTAATAGCTAACACAGTAAATATACTTTCTCCCACATAAAGATGTGCTAAATTAAGCCATTATTATCCATCTTCAATCTCAATCTCTTTCAATATGTATTTACTTTCCCACACATAAATGTACTAAGTCAAGCTACTAGCATCGCTGTTTAATCCAAATCTCTTTCATTACAAATTTTAGACAATCAGCAGCATGTTTCAACTACAAATTTTGATGAGTTATAACATACTTATTTCGCTAATATTCAACAGGTTTAATGAGTCAATGAGTCAGTTCCTGTGCTTTTCACATAACAAATGTTAGGTGCTACCTTGGGCAAACCTAAGAAATATGTAACATGGAACATCTCATGTCCATTATAATTTTGATTAAATCAAAAAAAGAAACTTTCAGAAAATGTAATTCAAACCATGCGAGGTTTTCAAGTGAGGTTTCTTTCCTTCCTCATTTCTAACACGTTTAAAATAGCAATTCACTCTTTCAAATTTCACTTTCTAGTTTTATTCCATACTACCAAGCACTTAAGAATATAATATACTCATCACAATACCTCTGATATATTATCTACCTCTTTGATTAACTGAACACTAAACGTTACCGGTACTTTGTATTTATAAAATTATCTGCCTTTAATATGCCAAAGAATTAAGTTGTGATGTACCTTAGAATACTATAACTGACCTTTCCAGAGAGGTTCTATAATGTAAAAAACAAATAAAAACAATAAAATTGTTCAAACTGGTCCACAGAAACATACACTGTGGAAAAATTAACATAACGCAAATTAGAAAAAGTGTAATTTAAAATAAAAACAAAAAATTCTGCAATATGTGGAATGACTATTTAAAAGTGAGATTTTATGATACTGCACAGTTTAAACAAATATTTTCAGTAATAACAGAATCAACACTACGATAGCAAATAACAAAATAACAAAGCAACACAAGGGAGAAAGTAAACAACATTCAGTTTTAATCCCAATGGTAAACCTGGCAACAACAAGCACATTCCACTCTCATAACAAAGAGCAGTCATTGGAGCTCTTCTAGTGTGACTGTCACGTGACATCGAGCTGTAAAGGAATTTTTAATCATTCGAATCACGAGAGTGATATCTTTCTAAATGGCCACTCTATTCAATTAACACCGTGATATAAAAGACACAAAAGAAACGCGGAAGTTACCTGACTAACTGCAGTAGCTTGGTAAACAAATTAGTAAATCAAATACATAATTCAATAACGAAAACTGATGAAAACGAACGTAATAGAATAAGCAACAATCTAATTTCCCACATACAAAGACAATATATGCATTAACCGTATTATTGATACACGCTGAAATATTAAGAACTTTCTTTTATATTGCAGTCTACGATAAGTTATGGAAATGCTGAAAATATATAAAGAATGGATTTTAAAGGAATCCTTCGCTTACAAATGTAAAAAAAAAAAAAAAATTGTGCCATATAAATGCTTAGAATAATAATTATCAATAAAAGAAACTTGAAAGACTTGTGATGAATAATTAACTTTCCAAATGTTGGCCAAGCACTGAAAAAATACTTTTCTTGGCTACACCTGAATTTTCCATCCCGACGTCTAAACTTTCAGCCACAACGAATCCATCCCATGTCACAGAGCCATATCCATGTGATTGGGCCAATTTTGACATCGTGACACTGCAGCAGCGAAAACAAACAAGGGGGAAATTACTTAAGACATGCAATATTTAAAGTTGGTATTTACCGTCATGCAATCTTAGCGTTACTCTTGCAATGCACGATATGCATACCTCCCACAGCGTATAATAACAGCGCAGTTAACTTTCAGGGTCGCTGTACGATTATATCCTAAGTCACATTTGATTAGCCACCGGAGGTGACCCTCGGAGCTCATGGGATAAAACCCTCCGTAACTGTTTTAAGTGATAAGCTTAGTCTCAATGATTCCCTGGAATTAGATGGGTCTGGCAGCACTACAACAACAGTCTGTCTGGTGGAACGGCTCTCAGA
>JANJGK010000001.1:77872203-77875860 GCA_039081455.1 Macrobrachium rosenbergii
AAGAAAAAAAATTATTAATAATAATAATACAACCTGCATGACCAGAATATAGGGAATTTTGCAGGTTTTAGCAATAATACTATCATTTCATCATGACACTGATATACATTTCAATACATCGAAATGAAAGAAATGGACTATAAAATATACTGAGATTTTTTAACTGAACAACAGACTATGAAATGTATTTGGATTTGATAAACTCGATCCTTTGTGATAGTCTTTGTAAGCATTTATTCTTAATTCATAGTCCTAATAGGCCAATAAATGCATTAAAGAGTTCATGTCATGTAATTACGAATTGGGAATTATAATAGGAATATTACTGACAGAATCCAAAAATATCCTTTCATTAACGCCTATTAATAGAAAAATCGACATGTAAAACAGTTCTCCGTTACTCGAAGTCGACGCGACACGGCACAAAACTCCACAGTACAAAATGTGACTTTGTGCACCGTAAACAGACAATTATTAAACAAGAACTGTCTATCATCAGCCACACAGGCGCCGCGCCAGATTAAGCAGAGCAATTGAGTGTCACATTTCCGGTAATAATCTTGACATGCTCGTGTGAAAGCTTAAAAAAAAAAGAAGAAGGAACATCTAAGTAGGTTTTCAAATGGCGTGACGCTCTGTAATTTCGCGAGGAGAAATTAATCATGTTTACAGCCCATAATTATCTGATTTGTTGGAGCACACCCGACGGGGAGAAGAATACGTTAAAAATGGAAGAAGGAAAAGAGCGAAATTAAAAAGCAGTTCCCCCTCATTCCTCTGTGATGTAAGGTGCTCAGTAAACTGCATGTTTCTCATGCTATATATCAGACCAATGTGCAATTTCGGCGTTCCTCAAATGCTAAAGAATCCTCTTATTTTCTATTATTCTTACTGCTGCATGATATCTCCATTTCTGTTTTATTATCTTTTTCCTTATTCTCAAATTTACTCAAGTATTTCCACTGCATTAGTAATGTGATACGCAATACCTATAGCATAATAATATATATTATCTTGATCGCATATTATTTAACATTATCTATCCGCAGGTTATCATTAAATGTTTATATACCTTTCCAAGTCTTTACATTGAAATTTAAACTTTCTGAAAACGCTTCGCAAAACGTTAATTTACTGAATATTTACACAGGCGAAGACCGTTATCACAATAAACCATTTCACCTGTTAAATTTCGAAGAATGACTTCCGAGCAGTTCTAACTGATAGCTTATTAGATATCTATCTATTTACCGTTCTGTATCTATATTTATATCTATATCTATATGTATACATACATACACACACAGACATATATATATATATATATATATATATATATATATATATATATATATATATATATATATATATATATATATATATATATATATATATATATATATATATATATATATATATATATATATATACATACTATATATATATATATATATATATATATATATATATATATATATATATATATATATATGTATGTATATATAATTATACACAGTATATACATAATTATATGCACATACATACATATATACATACATACATGCTTACATTATATATTATACATATACACAGGAGTGTGTGGGTAGGTGTAAGCGTGCGTGTTTGGACGTGGGACTCTCCAATAAACAGAATAGCACAAACACCCATCTATCAAGATTGTGTGTCAGAACTGACTCCATTTTCTCTTTTGGTCACTGTGAAAGCATCTATTATGTAGCTGCAATCAATGTCAAACCTCCGTGAAGGCATATATTTTCCATGGCTGCCTTTAAATGAACTCCCTTTCCCTCATACTTTCTCCAAAAAGGAGCTTCTCTCTTTTTGTTAAGCGAGATGTCCGGAAAATCATATCATCTAAGTTCAATTTAATTCTCTATTTTTCAAGGGCATTATCATAATTGTCTCTTCCTTCACGACGCATAAGACTCCTTCCACTTCGTATATCATTTTACTATTCTCCTCGTTTCTTCTTTATTCTCATGTTTCTCTGTGCCTTTTCTTCCTCTTTCTCCTTGTTCTTCCCTTATACCTCTTCCTCCTCCACCTTCTCCTCCTCCTCCTCCTCCTCCTCCTCCTCGTAAGACCCCTACGACTTCGTATGTTATCTTTCTTTACTTTTCGCTTCTCTCTTCTCATATTTCTCCTCAGTCTCTCGTTCCTCTTTCAACTCATTCTTCCTTTCCTCCTCCTCCTCCTCCTCCTCCTCCTAAGACTACTACCATTTTGTATATTATCTTACTTGACCTTTCATTTCTTCTTTATTCTCATATTTCTCATCAGTCTCTTGTTCGTCTTTCACCACTCTTCCCTTCCTCCCCTGCCTCCCCCTCCTTCTCCTCTTCATATCCTGCCTCCTCCTCCTCCTCCTCCTCCTCCTCCTCCTCCTTCTCCTCCTCCTCCTTCTCCTCCCCTCCTCCTCCTTCTCCTCTTCATATCCTGCCTCTTTCTCCTCCTCCTCCTCCTCCTTCTCCTCCTCCTCCTTCTCCTCCTCCTCCTCCTCCTTCTCCAGCAGAACATCAAGATGTCAAGAAATGTAATCCAGGGACAAACGTAAAGCGTGCAGAGAGCATCCGTTCTTTTCTTAAGCAGCTCTTAAAGACGCAAAACCATCACTCGCTCAGCCTGTGCATCGACGCCGGTGTTTATGCCTTCCATAAATATGAACGTAAGACCGGGCTGTAGCCTATGCTGCAAGACTATACCCTGCAGATACGAACTAACAATTTTCTTGCCTTCGGCGGAAAAGTGAAAGACTTTTATCTAAGGGAGGAGGAAAAGTACGGAATGAGAAAAAGATTTGAATGCATGGGCGATAAATATGTATGTATGTATGTATATGTATGTGTGTGTATATATATATATATATATATATATATATATATATATATATATATATATATATATATGTGTGTGTGTTGATATCTATCTAGCTATCTACACACACATACACACACACACACACACACACACACACACACACACACACATATATATATATATATATATATATTCCTTCATTCACATTATTTTTCCTCTTCCTTCAGATTATAACCACATATATACATATACAAACATCATTTTCTTTACCTCATTCATGTTCAGTTGTGCCAGACGTGGAAATATATTACCTGGTAAGTGATATGAATAATATAAGTAAGGAAAAATAATTATGCAAAAGATTCTCTTCTCTTTAACTCACCCCCCCAAGATGTTTTTGCGTGTTCGTTAAAGAGCTGCATTATTTTTAATCAAATCTAGTAGTAAGTTAGATACTGCAGCCAGAGTGCCTAATAAACCTAAAATAACGGGATTAGAGACATTAGCATAAATATTTTCGGTTTCACATGTCAACCCATTATCATCGAAAACGCCTGCCTTTCTACCGTCATCGTATTCCGAATATTGTTGTATCAAAATTACTTACTCTTTTCTTAGCAATTTTCACCACTATGTACTTATGAAAAAGCCACGGGGCCATAACAACTTTTTATAAAATCCACTATTAGTTGAGGCTTTATAATGAACCGTTTACATATTTATATGCTAGGTTAAATAACCAAAGTCACAAGATCGATCCGAAGAGGGTCAGAAATGCCTAAAGCCTGTGTTGCCCTAATCAGTTTCCTGTCGATACCT
>JANJGK010000001.1:77875960-77898460 GCA_039081455.1 Macrobrachium rosenbergii
TCTTTCATAGAGAGAGAGAGAGAGAGAGAGAGAGAGAGAGAGAGAGAGAGTCATAAAGATGCCGGGGTCCCTTAATAGCCCTAGAAGCATCCCTCATTCGAGGCATCTGTGTTCAAAAAGATGCTCTGATATTCGTGGTATATGGCTCCGTTTTTCCGGCATTCTCCGAGGCAGGTCACAGAGGTTCTTCATGTCTTGTTGGTCCTCGATGCTTTCAAGGCCTTAATTGGACATAAACAAATCTTCTGTACAGATACGTTTAATAATACATAAAAAGGAAAAATACAGGTTTTGAACTTTTGTACGAGTATAAAAAGAAAAAGAACGCAGTAGTAGAAATTTCCATTACCTAATCGTTTCAGACATTGTAGAACAGAGTTTATCTCTCTCTCTCTCTCTCTCTCTCTCTCTCTCTCTCTCTCTCTCTCTCTCTCTCTCTCTATCAGGAGGGTATAATAAAACAGGACAATAAAGGCCTCTAAACGTCATAGGAAAAATGACAATAAAGTGAACAGATTACAAGGAACCTCGAGGGTTATATCACAGGGTCCTTTAATTACATGACTGACCGACTCAGGTATGCGGCGAGCATCAGGAGAATAAGGATAATTAATTTTAGGACTTGCCTTTATCTAAAAAGTAAAAAAAAAAGACTTCATTATAAAACAACGAGGGACAGAAGGAAGATATTGTCAAAGAACTCCAAAACTACTAAAGTTTAAAACTTTAGGGACGATTATTCAACAAGAGGATAAATCAGTATCATTTTATACAAAGCTACTGTATGTATATGTATATATATATATATATATATATATATATATATATATATATATATATATATATATATATATATATATATATATATATATATTTATATATATATATATATATATATATATATATATATATATATATATATATATATATATATATATATATATATATATATATATATATATATATATATTATATATATATATATATATATATATATATATATATATATATATATATATATATATATATATATATATATATATATATATATATATATTATATATATATATATATATATATATATATATATATATATATATTATATATATATATATATATATATATATATATATATATATATATATATGTTATATATATATATATATATATATATATATATATATATATATATATATATATATATATATATATATATATATATATATATATATAAACAGTGTGTGTGTGTTTGTGTGGGTTTGTGGACATAAATTCATCTCAGAGTTTCAATTGAATAATCGTCTTTAAGCTAAGAAATCAGTTAAACAAAATACAAAACTAATAAAAAACTACGAATAACATAAATTTAGAGTTATATACACCATTACGTCCTTATACAGCTGTCTCAGTCCACACTCTCCAGACCAACTGAATGAGAATGACTTCTTTTCTTGTGTTACCCTATTCACTCCTCGCCCAGATTTCACTCTGGAAGAGAATCTTCCCGTCTAACAAAAATCTCTGAAATAAACTTAAATTTACGAACTGGAAAAGGACGAATTCTTGCCAAAGAAGAAACTGCTGAAAAACATTAGTGCATACCATCTCAGTCTGACTTAATTAAGCTTTCCGAGGGAATACTTCGGGAAAGAAAATGCTGCTCAAAGTATAGTAAATGGCAACATGTATTCGCTTAATATTGATTTTCTTCGGTGCAAAGCAGGTTGACACATTAGATAACTAGCTACTAATTGGGTCTATTTCCTTTACTGCAGTGATATTCTTTAGTTATTTTTACCAACTGACATAGGTGTAACAAAAAGGCACTGTTTCTATGCTACACATTTCGGGCTTAAAATAACTGAAACAAGTATCACTATTTGGTAGTAATAATGACATGTAAAAATTAAAAAAAGAACCTAAGCGTTACTTCCTAAAAAGTGGAAGTTTACTTTATCTACCAGTCACAAGTCATTTGCAGGCTAAAAATCATCTGGAATCACTCATGACTCAAAATTCAGTACAAGCGACTAACTCTCGCGTAGAAACCACGAAGTTATAGCTGTTTACCCCTATTGTCATCTGGCGGGGGAAGAATTTAGATAACACAAGTTTTTGCATAACTGCTTTACCGTATGATTGTGCAACAGTAAAAAAAAATGTCATTCTGTGCATTATTGTTTAAAGTCAGATATATAATTAGGCTCAATATTATTTCTGCATCTATCACTTTCTCTCCAATAACTGAAATGTCAAAGAAGCATACGACTTTACACACACCATCCTAGAATCCATAATTATCAAGAAGACTGTACCGTCGTTAAATACTCAATCGTCCTCAGTTAAATTGTTTATAGCCTAGTTTGGGCAACTTGTTTTCCTCACTCTGTTTTTATTTATTTATGTTAGTCTTGCTCTTTCTTTTTCTTTCATATAGGTAGGTTGTTTTAAGATTTTAGTGAACTCCTTTTACTTATTATTGACTTGTCTTGGAATGAGGTGTTTTGTTTTAAGTATTTTTACTACATTAATTTGTTATTGATGTTATTGATGTTCGCAAATTATATTTTATAGCCTTGAAAATGCGACTTGGAATTCGTCGCGAAACGTCGGCATTGCAAATAAACTGTAGATGATGAGGATGCCTTTCCCTATTACTTCCTTCGTGACACACACACACACACACACACACACACACACACACACACACACATATATATATATATATATATATATATATATATATATATATATATACACATAGATATATATATATATATATATATATATATATATATATATATATATATATATATATATATATATATATATATGCCACAATGGTAGAGCAATGTACAGCACATCGCTCGATCCCGACCGCTGCGTCAGCCGCTGGGGCATGTGCTTGGGATCTAGCAAAGGTCCCTAATGACTCGCTGAGAACCGGGAGACTCTACCCTTCTGGCGCCAACCCCTCTGAAATGGGATAAGGGTGAGGGGGTGAAAAAAGAAATACATATTCATATGCTGGTGTAGAGTGTGTAATTCTGAAGTGTTGGGGAGACCCAGACAGCGCCTGGGATGAAGTGAGTGACGTACCGAAAGGAAGGCCATTAATGCCAAGGAAGAAGGGATTTCGTGCAATATTGCGTTGAATAACATATTGCGTGAAGGTTCGTTTGACAGGCAGCTGATTTCCCCTTTGATTAAGTGTGTGCGGTGATAAATTTTCTACGCAGGGATTCATCCTTGATTCGACAGTGCAAGTATAATCGCAGCGAAGGTGTTTTATTTTCTTTTCTCTAATGCCATACGGTTGTAGGAGAAATATGTTCGTGTTGAATATATGTAATATATCTATATATATATATATATATATATATATATATATATATATATATATATATATATATATATATATATATATATATATATATATATATATATATATATATTTATATATATATATATATGCATATATATGTATACATATATTATATATATATATATATATAATATATATATATATATATATATATATATATATATATATATATATATATATATATATATATATATATATATATATATATATATATATACATGCGTGTATACGGTCGACTCTGTGTATTTTATATTTTATAATTTGACAGCCAGTGGCCTAGTATACAAAACTAGACTGAGATTTGCAAACCTGGTCTATTTTTAGAGAAATGAGTAAAACCTTGGCCTTTTAAAAATCTGGAGGTTCCCTAAGGAGCACACTTTAGAATCTCTTTGGACACCGTCTTTTGAGAATATTTTCAGCTCGGTTTATTAAACCCTGATGAGTTCTGGAATAGCTTTGAGAGCTGATAGCTCTTTGTTTATGACTGGTTTTTCATATCTATTTCTGATGTCCCTTTGCGAAAGCGAGCCTTGATAAACGACTGAACACTGACAACAATCATTAAAAGATTAATACGTCATTACGCAATAAAAATTTCATACTCAATGTTTCCCAAAATATACAGAACTCTTCACAAACAATACAAATTAAATTGCGATTATTAGCACAGACATCTTTGATATGATCGACATCTAATATGGAATTTTGAAGCTAATTAAGAGCCATTCCGAGGTTTCATTTTTTTTCTCATCTTGTGTATCTGAGATTTAATTTATTAGTTTTCTGTAAAAGAAAATTATTGTGCCGGTTTTGTCTGTCCGTCCGCACTTAATTCTGTCCGCACTTTTTTTCTGCCCGCACTTTTTCTGTCCGCCCTCAGATCTTAAAAACTACTGAGGCTAGAGGGCTGCAAATTGGTATGTTGATCATCCACCCTCCAATCATCAAACATAAGAAATTGCATCCCTCTAGCCTCGATAGTTTTGATTTTATTTAAGGTTAAATTTAGCTATAATCGCGCTTCTGGCAACGATATAGGATAGGCCACCACCGGACCGTGGTTAAAGTTTCATGGGCAGCGGCTCACACAGCATTATACCGAGACTACCGAAAGATAGATCTATTTTCGGTGGCCTTGATTATACCCTATAGCGGCTATACAGAAAACTCGATTGCGCCAAAGAAATTTCGGCGCATTTTTTACTTGTTTTTACTCGTCCTTGGTGGAGAAATTTCACTCATGCCTTGGTAATTTTGTTTGCTTTGTTTTGCCGGTTTAGATTTAAACTGATATAGCTGCAATTATCTTTTTTCCTCTCGGGGTCAACAATCCCCCGTGGCTATTTTTTCAGTGTCCCACATTTGTTAGCTTAGTTTGTTTGTTTTTTGTGATTCGTATAATTTTTTTGCTCTGAGGGGCGGTCATAAAAACTAACTTTGGAATTAAAACACTTGTACTTTCCCCCTCGTCTTTTCCTCCTGTTCATTTACATTTTTTTCTTTTACCTTAAACCGAAAAGGAAAACAAGTTATGCAGTGTTATGACTTGTTGGACCCTAAGCTTGCAAGTCATTAAGATAGTTCTAAACCAATAACCAATACCCGTTCTATGTGTGAGCCACTGTAAACTTCACTGTGTATGCTAGTGTGAAAAATTCTCATCTGTAAAAGTCTAAGGGAATGAGTTTTTTTTTTTTTTTTTACCAAACTAAATGGCAATGTGCCCAGCCATTCATGTAAAAAAAAAAAATTTTCTAACGCTAATGCAAGGATCCATATTCATTGAACGTGGTCTCCAGAATGATCTGCTTCAAAAAATGCATCATGGTCTAAGATTTCGGCTGAGCACATTGCCAAAAACTTTACTTTCTGGAGGATGTAATTCATGTGAATCATTTCCTTCTATTTGTTTCTAATTTATGGTTTTTTTTCTCTCTCTCTTGGTTTCGGTTAAGAAAACTTACCAATTACCGATCATGCACCTTACGTTGCCTACTTGATGTTTAAATATGTTCTATTTCTATTTCAGAATAATTTGTATTAAATAAATAACTATTTCATTAATATTTCTTGCCCCTTACATAACTGCTGTGTTTGATTTAAATGAAGCAGCCTTATAACAGGCTACGCAATTTTATTAGCTTCTATCTAAATGGAACCTATGTCAACGGATCTGCTTTTTAAGAGACCTGGATTTAGTTAGTAATTGACGTAGTTGAAAAAATAAGAAATATATATTCATTTCGTTTGAATATGCTCTCTCTGATCCTTTCAGGATAAAATCGTTATCCTAAAACTACCGAATGATTTTTATAATATCGACTTATAAATGATATGTGCTGCTTTAGTTTTTGTTTGATTTTGCCTCTGTATCCTGTAAAAAAAATTGCTGTAGGCCATGAATTTCTATAACATGAAACTGATATAACTATCGCATAAACAAAACTTTTAGTAACTTTGAAATATTGAATAATGTGCCATAGGGGAATAAAATTTCAAGCATCAAAATTAAACCTTGCAGTCCTTTGCTGGAATTCAACCTTGCATTTACATTAAAGATAACCAATATCTCCTTCCTGAAGTCTGCCTATATCTTAGAGACTGCAGCAGTCAGAAACCTAAATCAGGTTGTTGCTGTTTCCCTTCTAAAGTCTAGTTACACAATATTTCAACCTAGTAAAAAAAAAAAAATACATTAGCAGAAAAGGGTTTTGTGGGTAAGGGAAATACTATCACAATAATGGCATTTTTTCAAGTCTCCTATCGCTTCCTGTCATTAACTTCGCTCAGCAAAGAAACATCTTGATTTTGTGATTAATATATTCTTTCATTCCTAAAATTCACATAATCATGATATATACTTTTACACAATAAAAAAATACTTCATGAAATAAAATGGACCAGTCTCACAGTCTGGTACATCTATTTGGTCGCACTCCTAAAGTTAAGAATTCAAATAGTGGACTGAAAGACTGTAGGAAGAAAAAACTTGCCTTCAACAAATTCCTTCCAAACGGTATCGATGGCACAAAGGCGAGTTTAGGATACTCTAAAAAAGTAAGCAAAATGCAAGAGAAATATCAAATCTGGATAGAAATCGCTACATGAGAGGAAAGATTCAGATAAATTCATTTCCGCTAATATAGGAAAGGGCTTCCAGAGGATCAGGAATTTTATATGCAGTAAAATAGCTCTAGAGTACTGGATGGAATTTGGAAAAAGAAGATCCGAGCCTAAATGTGCTGCTAAACAGGCAATTTAGCTCGATAACGTTTTGGTAAACCAATCTGCGCTTCGTTGTAGCTGCAGTTATAATGACTATATAATAACATGATTTACTGATTTTTAATAATCAGTGATTTCCATTGCTGTTACATAATGACTTCGAAACCTTCATCGCTCTTATAATTACAGTTTGTGTTAGTAAAGGCATATATATCTACTATAAATAATATTAACCCCATGAAGAATTTTAAAAGAAAAGGATAATTCTGACTAGACCTAGGACCAGTAGCCCTCAAAGGCAAAATTGCACTGTATTTGAAAAACACTGAAAATCAATGAAATGGTCACTTTTGAGTACCGTTATAAGAGATGATGATGTATTAAATCTTATCATGTATAATCAAGTCTATTTGCAATCAAAATTTCCATCCCGCTGTAACCGACATGGATATAAATCTGACGGCTTATCAGTTATATGACAATGATTGCAAAGATAAGCATGCAGTTAGAGTGAGGCATTGCACTGATGTAATTCACGGTTATAAAGAAGAGTGACATTTACGACAAGTAATCTAAAAATGAAAGACTGCATTGGAGAAGTTGCTATAGTATTACGAAGTAGGAGAGGTACTGTGAACTTGAACAATGACAGTAATCTGCAAAGGGACTGGAATTTCAGGTGAAATACAGAAAATTATTTTTGTGCCAAATTTAACTAGGTAAATATTTAAGTCTTTATTTCCGTTGTTCATCTGTCAACTTCCTGCAAATAATTTTTTTGCGGAAAGCAATGCAGACATGACATTTACCCTCATTAAAAAGTAATTCTGGTATACAATTGTTTTTATTAATTACAAATATTTTTTTTATAATTAGTGCTCAAAACATATTTGCTTGGATTTTGAATTATGAAAATTTTCAGTGATGACAGTAACTGAAAATTAATATTTCGAGAACAAATATCGATAAACAAATATGAAGTACATAAATATGCATCTAATATTGCCATATTTAAGAGTCCATAATATAATTTATCCTAAAGTTATGAATAAATATTCTAGATTTTTAACAATGAAAAGATTTAGGTTATAATGACATTTCTTGATATGCGACGACAGCGAGTTATTCCGAGAAAAATTTACGTAGTTTATGGCGGCCTTGTTTACCTGCTACAGGTTTTTCAGCATCAATTTAGATCTAGTTAAAAAAAAAGGAATTGTCAAATTCTCTTACAGAATAGCACCAGATTTCAAAAACACGGACCAGTTGGAAGATTAGAATTATATTCATACTAACAGGGCAATCTGAATATATGGATCAACAAATGAAAATTTTAAACACTACTTCAAACGTTAATTGGAAATGAACTTTAAATATTACTCCTCCAACGACGTCAGGGCTCACGCCGTCTTCTATAAATTACGATTAAAACTATCACTAAGCTAAATGCAACAGCACCACCAGCAATGTAATCTGACTACAGCAGAAATGCTATCCAATAAATATCACATAAAAGACATTCCTTGATATGCTTAGCGCCGATATTCAATCTAGCCCTAGGTGTATAAACACATGAATTCTGTCCGTCCAATCCATTTATCTGTTCTACCGTAATTTTCCGCTGCATCCTGCCCTGAATTGTGTCAATATCGAATAAACCCGACAGCCGTGAAAGATGAATGGGATAACAGTGGCAGATATTACTTGTTCCTAAAGAGGACCACTTTACTGATAGGGTGCGCTCTTACCGGGACTGACTAACACGCCGCTCTCACTTTTAAAGAGAGAGCAGTGCTGTCAGGTCGAAAAGCTTCATTATCAACGCAGTTGAATTGTCAACTAATATATTCACGTACACGAGGTATGCACAGCCACAACCTCCCCCCCCCCTCTCTCTCTCTCTCTCTCTCTCTCTCTCTCTCTCTCTCTCTCTCTCTCTCTCGCCCTAAGCGTAGACTTGTTATGTATACGAATACAACAGCCAATATGCAATGGACTTCTAACTTGTCGATTTACTAGTATTTTTGGATACGTTTTGAATAGAGAAATTGCCAGTTCAGTGCATATTGGCCATTGCATTTGCATATATCTGGTGAATGTGACAAGTAAACTCCATTACATTCATGAATGCGTGGCATAAAATCTGACTTCTTAAGTCTGTTCAGTTCGTTTGTCTTTAAATGGCTGTCTACGAGGATTCCGGGATGGCTGGTCCAGATGCCTATGGGCAATTCCAAAACTAAAATTTAGCAATGTTAGCGTTACGAAAGAGGAATGATGTAATTTATGCAAAATTCATATTAAAACGAATTCTAACATCTCTTTCTGTCAAACAGCATGTATGCATAACACTTGTTTTAGGAGTTAGTTTTCTAAAGTAGTTTTTTCGAGGGAGAGGTTTATATAGTATGAAAAAGTAACACTTATTTTTGAGGAAACATTCCTTTACTATTTCTAATGGGATGGTGCATGTGAAATTTATTTTTTATGATAGATGTTGCAGTTATTGTTACTAATTGTTATTATTACTACACGGTAAAATATCAGTACTGCACTCTCCGAGATGCGTGCTCTCATTGCTGATTATGCAAATATTGCTTTCTTACCTATCTATTTATCTATCAATATATATATATATATATATATATATATATATATATATATATATATATATATATATATGCGTGTGTGTGTGCGTATGTGTATGTGTGTGTGCACGTATATATGTAGCAATAAAAGGTCCTTATTATGTTGAAATCTAAAGCGCCATACAGAAATAAATAAATCAAAAATTATAATTATGATTCCGCCTGGATATGTCTATTCAGAAACCTTGAAGAGAACACGTACAACACGGCAGTTGAGATATACATTACTTATGCTAGGATGAAACACAGTACAAAGGAACCATCAAGCGGTTAATGCTGTTAACGTCTACGAGGGAGGTAAAATAACTCTGTTCTCGAAAGACATCCGAACCTTACAGTTGAGTTATTTCCTAATGGAAAATCAAAAGGAATATTGTTTTCTTCTCATCTGGATCTGAAAATACATATCTTATTTGGAAGTAAACTGACTAAATCTATATATTCCAAGACTACTTTTCTTGATCTTAATGACACTCTCTTTTATAATACATTATTCATTAATATTGTATTTCTGCATATTGACAGGATATAATAGTGTTCAAGCGTCTGCTCACTTGTTAAGAAGAATGTTTGTTCTAGCATGAATAAAAATTGCACTGTTATACTGTACATATCTTATACACAATTCACTCTATGCAATGTATAAGATACGAAAAGATAATGGTACAATTTTTCTCGAAGTTAAAGAACACAATCAACTAATATGAACAGGAACTAAATAGATTTTGTATCCTGATAAGTTGGAAAATAATATATCCATATCAAGCATTATAAAGAAAGATTACACATCAACAATTTATATCAGCATAGAAAAGTATAAATCTGATCCATTTACCTATTTCTAAAGAAATCTGGAAAATCCACATGTTCCAAGCTACGTAGTTTGTTTGATGCAATAAAACTATAAGCCCGTGAACTTTCCAAAAAGAAATAACCCAGCATTGATGTTTAGATGTCACTCACAAAGTGGGGTACTCCGTCTCCTTTCCTACTGCTAACAATAACCAAGCATATATATTGTATATTTCCACTGCAATGTACCACTTCTTCTGAAGACGTCTGAGGAGATAAAACTGACCAGGATACTACCTTTGGTTTACCTCTCTTTTTAACTGTATATATATATATATATATATATATATATATATATATATATATATATATATATATATATATATATATATATATATATATATATATATATTCATAAATTTAGCTAAAGAGCAGTAGTTTTTGCTTAACCTTTCAAGACTTTAGCATTGAAAACTATAAGTACTACAGATATCATCAGCATGTTGCAAATTCCACATGTGCATTACCACTTGAAAAAATACAAGAAAAAACTATGCCACAAAACACACGTCCACACACACACACACACACACATATATATATAACTGTGTATGTGTGTGTGTCTGCAATTCACCACAACAAAGGCTGCGAAGTCGAAGGTAGTAGGCACATATGTACACAATAATTTATGCAAATATATACCCATGTTATTTGCATGATACAACCATAAATACAGAGAGTAGGCTGGGACAGAGAAGACGTACAGGCATTTCTATACGGTATTAATTACTGCTTGGCTAATTTCAAATATGTTTGGAATGATGATGTAATGCTATCTAAAAGAGCAGAGTACATGTATGCGCGAACCTGGTTCTGCTAAGGGATCAATGAAGTGATGAAAGCTCATTTCACAATTTTGTTGCTAAGGGAACACTGCTCTGTACAGTAATAGACTTAAGTTTACATTTGTAAAGAATGGAAAAAAAAAACCAAGTGACGCAATTATCTTATTTTCATCATTGGGGTCACCTTTCCCCTCAAAAGAGTATGACGGTGAAGGAGATTGAAAGGGACAGAGAAACTGCCAAAGACACAAGAGGAATGCCCCGTAAGGAAGTAGTGCAGTCAATGCACCTCACGCGGTGCACTGTAGGCATTACTTAACCTTCTTTGCAACGTCCCTTCGACCCCTAGCTACAGCCTCTTTCATTCCTTTTACTGTAACTCTGTTCATAGTATCTTTCTTCCATCTTACTTGCCACACTCTTCCAACAATTGTTTCAAGATGCAACTGCAAGGTTTTCCTTCTGTTATGCCTTTATAGGAACTTTTTCCTCTCAATTTAATTTTCACTTTCATAGGTCCAAGCACTTGGCCCTTGGCCCAGATTTTTATATTCCATTTCCATTTACACAACAGGAAAGAGCAAAAAGCAGAAGAGAGACCCACGAGAGAGAGAGAGAGAGAGAGAAAGAGAGACATAACTTGCACACTAATCTCGTACATAAATCACCCGCTTAAATTTACAAACGCACATGAATCATACATGGTCATAAAATCGAGCATTCCATTTTCCTCACTTCCGGAAAGAACAAAGCTCATTAAATCATCCCCCCCTACAAATGCTAATATAACCAGTCATAACGCTGCCCGGCCATGCTTTTGCAGGACCACGGGATTTGCTTCGGCAATAAACAATCCCTTATTTCACTGCATTCGGTGATTTAATGAACTCATATGTCCAAACATTTACTACCCAGTTTTTTTTTTTTTTTTTTTATTTTAGAGACACCGGAAGTACTCTACACTCTAAGAGTTACTTGAAAGAAAATGCCTTAGCATACGAAATAAAACTGTCACTGGCAGCCATCCTATTGTTACCAGGCTAATTTCCATTAAGAGTATATATTATTGTCGTTGTTTATAACTCAGCAGCCAATGTATAAATATGATTAAAAGACTTGGCCTGTAGAGCAAAAGGCTACCAAAGGCCAGAATGTTAAGTGTATTCATTAAGTGGTAAAATGATGGTGACAGGAAGATATTGTTTAGTATATTAAGTTCGCGGAACTGTATCTTAGAAATGCAATGCATAACAGTGATGAATGCTTGGGATATAACTTTCATAGTTCCTTGATGATACAGACTTTGTTACTTATGTATAAAGCACCCATATGCGCACCAACACTCATGCGCACACACGCACCTGTAAACCGAAGGGACAGAGGTTCAACTTCTTGGAGAGGACGGACGAATGAGACCATTATGTTAAAAACCAATCAGTCAATAGGTACCCGGGAGTTAGACGCCTATGGTGGTTATGACCAGTGTTATAAAGGGCATGGGCTGACAACCTCATCCTAGAAGACATGCTAATTAGCGAAGGGCTGACACCTCAGGAAGCCACCAGCTCTAAGAAGGAAAGGAGCATGAAGATGAAAGCGAGAAAGAAAGAATATATATATATATATATAGTATATATATATATATATATATATATATATATATATATATATTATATATATATATATATATATATATATATATTATATGTATATATATATATATATTATATATATATATATATACTATATATATATATATACTATATATATATATATATATATATATATATATATATATATATATTATGAACAGTAACTGAACAAAAAAGACAGATTACAGATTACACACCGTGACGCGTTCGTGCTATGAACCGGCTTATAATAATGCATACGCGATTCGGAAATGATCTGGTGACCTTGAATTCGACAGAAATGATACGACCTTGAGCGGGTTTATTTCCCCGCCTAGCAGGCTGCAGCATAAACGGTTTGCACTCTGTGATTATGATAATGTTGGGAGAAGAAACAAACCAATAATTTTGAGATCCAGCTTTTTCCTTCCGACACCTAATCTACTTGACTGCTTGATTTATGACGACTAAAACTGGCTTCACAAGACTGATTGACTGATCGATTTATAACGACTAAAACTGGCGGCACAACACCCAATCTACTTCGTATCATAAATTTCAAGCATTAATCAGCCAGAAGGCGGGTAAGCATACAAAAAACCCTGGTTGTGTAAATAAATGAACTAGCAGAAAGCGTCCTTATTAGAGACATCATCGTTCTAACTTAAAAATGTTAGCATTTTTTCGTCCAGTTTATGACGGTGTCTGAGTACGGACGAGCGTGCATATGTCTGTATACCCCATCTACTAATTACCTAATTTCCTTCATGGAATCTAAACCCTGGAAATACAAAAATGCTCAAACTCATAAACCTCGACTAATTGTCGTTTAGATATGATGTGCAAGGCAATTAAGACCTTTTAATCTCACTTCATTCTCACTTTCTCTGTATAACTGGAAATGGAATAACAAAATATTGCAAATCTACGGCCACGCCGTGTCTTGGGGAAATTTAAATTACGTTCAATCTTTCCATTTAATTTACATAATTGCATTTTAATTGGCTACTTAGTGAAATATGCCAGTCGAAAATTTTCTTGCGAGAGAGAGAGAGAGAGAGAGATATTGTGATGATACACTCGTTCACAAGTTTCAGGAGACTTAGCAGATAATAAACGGTCGTCTATTTTCTTTTTTATTTTCTTTCTTCAGCGCTTCAAAAAAAAAAAACCTCTCGGGGTTCTTCCAGATCTTGCTTCCGACCTTGCAGAATTTTAGCGCGCGCAAGAGAGAGAGAGAGAGAGAGAGAGAGAGAGAGAGAGAGAGAGAGAGAGAGAGAGAGAGAGAGAGAGAGAGAGAGAGAGGAAAAATTTCTCTGAAAAATTAAAATCTGAATCCCTCCTGAGAACAACCCGTGTTGAATTGCTCACCGCGAGAACAACATACAGCATCCCAGAGCTATTATGCGTAATAAAAGAGAACACCGGCCTCATTTTCCACCTTTAGAACCTCCTCTAAGCCTAATTAAGTCTCTCCATCACGGGAGGGGAAGAAGAGAAGAGCGACACGGAAGTTGGGGGGGGGGGAGGGTTGCCTGGGGAGGTGGCCTTTCCTAGTGGGGGAGGGAGAATGGGAATGAGAATGGAGAGAGAGAGAGAGAGAGAGAGAGAGAGAGAGAGAGAGAGAGAGAGAGAGAGTTAAGAGCAACGGGCGGCGGGCGTGAATTCCAGGGAATATATTAAAACGTGTGAAGTTACGACCTACCGATTATTCGCCGGAACGGAGGGATACTGGTAAAGCAGATGATAACCCCCGAATTCTCCCACTTCTCATCCACCGCTTCCTCAACCCCCCACTCCTCATCTTTCCTCACCCTCCCCCATTTCCCCTTCTCTAAATTCCCCAACCACTTCCCCCATCCCCATCCCGCACCACCGCACCGGTTTCTTCCCATGACTTCCTGGAGCCCTTCATCCGCCCTTCCCCGGCTATTAAGTTAAGTGGTGACCCGGGACGCCCCCGTTGCAATATTGTAATTGAATTTTATCGTATCTATACATTAGCGAAATGCTCTCCTTTGCGGCGGCCATCTGCAAACAGACCCGGGATGCGACCTGCCCTCCTCCTCTTCTTTATCTAATTCTGATCTAATGGCCTCGCGTGTAGGGGAACGGAGCAAATCCCCCGATCACGGTCGCGTTTTTATCTCCAGAAGTCGATTCGGTGTTCGACATGAGATGTTCGGTCATCACTCAGATGAGCATTTCCTCCCTCGGGAATTTCATTTCCAGCGAAATGAACGAGCGGAATGTTAATGACTGCTGCTGGTGACCGCGGCGGGGGGTGGCGCTGAGGAGCAAGCGCTTTTACATTAGCGTTCTTATGGTATCCTACACAGACTGCTTTAATTGGAACGGTGTAACTCGGTTCTCTTCAGCGGAATCGACTACACGAGCAATATGCTATTCCCGAATTCGAGGCTCACTTTTGGTGCCATTGTTGGAGATAAGGGATTTGCTCTATATACTAAAAGAGATGAAATGAAATCAGATAGGTTATATATATTAAGAGGAAATCAGAAAATTAAAATCTGAATCACTTTAAGACGTTCCACATATCCTGAGTGATCCTCAGACCCAAATGATAAAAAACAACGGTAGGAAAACATTCCATATAGGAGTATAAAAACAATCTGATGAACTTCATGTTAATGGGTGAGTCGCAACAATCCTAGATGCGACTTTAAAGCACTGTTGTAAAAGTCCCTGTTTCCATATGAAATGAAAATGCTGCATGTGCTCTGCAGCCCCACCGCTGCATGAGTCCTGGGTAAAATGGTCCGTTCCCAAAGTACCAGTAAAGGTAAGAGATGCAATAATTGTACAAGCCAAAAAGGGCGGAACAACTCTCTGGTTGCCTTTGTTTCAAAAACCATATACGATAACAATGAAAATCAAAGCGGCTAATAACTTTTAGCATAGCACTGGAACGTAAGGCAACTGAAAAATAAACTTCGGCCTCACGAGAGAGAGAGAGAGAGAGAGAGAGAGAGAGAGAGAGAGAGAGAGAGAGAGAGAGAGAGAGAGAGAGAGAGAGAGCAATCAGATAAATGAGGAAATTCAGGAACAGTTTACAACCACGTACATTTCCATAAATGCGCCGTAATATACATACATACACACACACACGTATATATATATATATATATATATATATATATATATATATGTGTGTGTGTGTGTGTGTGTGTGTATGTGTGTGTGTGTGTATGTTATGTATATGTACATATATATATATATATATATATATATATATATATATATATATATATATATATATATATATATATATACATATATATATATATATATATATATATATATATATATATATATATATATATAATGTATGTATATATATATATATATATATATATACATATACATATATACAGTATATAATTATCGTCTATGCATGCTTGAGTATAAAGATAAACATCGGAGTAGTCATAAAAAACCTTCTTGCTTAGCATGCAAATAAAATCTTACCTAAAAATAAAGTAAGAATATACTATATGCATGCAGAAAAAACATTCAAATTAAGACTAATTCATGAGTAGAGCAAAAATAAGTAAAAATGAATATATCGTGCCAAGATAATACAGAAATATTTAGATTGGAAGTGCTGCTAATTCATAAAAATGAAGTCAAAATTAAACTCAAGACAATTTAAAAGATATTCTGCCAGTGGCTGGCTTCTGCTGATGGAGGAAGACTGACTCCATTAGGGTCAGGTCCCAGCTATCGCTCGTAGTGGATAGATTTGTAAAGAGAACTGGTAATTACCTGGCAAGACCACCTCATTCGGCCATCAGGGATCACTCTCAAGTGAACAACACCTGCTGTCGAGGGAGAACTTTTCAATTCTGGCCACTTTGAGGGATAGCTTGGACCTGCTTATAATGAAGGCAATCTTTCGTCATCAACAGAAACCAAGCCTGGACAGAACATTTTTTTAATGATCTTGAGTTTAATCTTTATTTTATTTTTGAAAGTTTCCAGCCCTGGTGCTCTAAATCTTTTTGTATTTTTAGTACAATTTACTATTTATTATTAATTTTTGCTTTATTCAGGAGCCAGTCTTAACGCGAATGTTTTCATTTACATGTGCTCTTTTAATTTTAGTTTAATTTTAGGCTCTGCTGATGGAAGAATTTTTATGAAAGCTAAGCACTACAGATGCCCATCACTACTCTGCTGTTTATCTTTATTCTGAAACTCCCCTTACCATGGAACAAATCTATAGCTGATGCGAGATGTATATATACATACATACATATATATATATATATATATATATATATATATATATATATATATATATATATATATATATATATTTATATATATATATATTTATATATATATATATATATATATATATATATAAATATATACATATATATATATATATATATATATATATATATATATATATATATATATATATATATATATATACTGCTTGTATCTGTGTGATCAAACGGGGATACTCAAAAAAGGAGGAATTTACTATATATATATATATATATATATATATATATATATATATATATATATATATATATATATATATATATATATATATATATATATATATATATATATATATATATAAACTACACGAAAACTTATGATTTCTACCGAGTTAAACGAGCAGTGTAATAACAGAAACTATAACTGATGGATTATAATAATCCTAAGAAGCTGAAAAATTACCCAATTTTATGCGTTAATGTAGGACAATATATAAATTTTGAAATAACTTTGCAGTTAGAAGGAGAGTTTAAGACATTACTTTATAAGAGTAAACCTTTTTATAGAACAATTCAAAAACGAAAGGAAAGCAGATGATATTTGATTACCAAAGCTATTTATTTTCCATTTTACAAGTCATTTTCCTTAAATTCTAAACAGAAAGACCACCAAAACATTATTTACAATTACCGTCCCACGAATTATAATACAGCATTAAGATCTCTCTGCGAAAGGCAGTCAGGACGAAAGCAAGCGAATTCACAGAACCCGAAAGCTGGACCAAGTGCCAAGCCCGGTGCAGAGGTTCATAAACACAATTTGCAGGAGAAGTCCTGACAATGGATTAGGATATGTGTCCCAAACGTCGAAACTTTGCCACTAAAAGCTGACTTTTATTCAAATTTTATGCGTTCAAACTGCAATTGTTTTAACATTTTTCCCTCCCGCGTGTCCAATCTTTTCTCTTTAGCCCGAGTTTGTTTTTCAAGGTTTGTTTTACGGAGGAGGACTGTGACACTCTGCTTTGACAGTTATGTCTCTCGGTTTTCTTTTTATTTACTTCTTTTCTTTTTTTTTGGCGTGAGAAATTCTGTCCTCTGTGAGGACAACCCACCAGTGTGTCAAACTTTTTCGCCCTGACCCCCGCCAACTGCAACACGGAAGGGACTTACTTATAGCTTCAGTAAAATGGGGTGTTTGAAAACAATCCCAGCGTAAAAAAAGGGGAGATTTCTTTCCCTTTCCCACGCTGCCATGGAGTTTTATATTTGTTCATTGAGAGAATCTGTTAGTTGTCACGTGTACCGGGTGGACAGAGCCAAAAGAGTCCGGATAAGAGAGAAACAACCGCGTCAGGTCAAGAGGGGAAAAGCTTCGCTGATGCTGGCTGAAGTGAGTCTCCATTTACGCCCCCTAATAGCCCAAATTTCCGTTCCTTCTCTTTTCCCCTCAGTTTTTTAATGAAGTTCTTGACAGTCAGGAACGCGCCAATGTCCTCCAACTTTTAGATAAAAAGGATTGTCTGCTAAACTGTCGTCGCTGATTTCTTTTTATAATTTCGAGAAATTAAGGTGTACAGCACACACTTCTTGCAGTCTTGTAACTCGGATGACCTGACAATCAGCCAAGGGGAAAACAAGACAGATCACTTTGCAAGGTAGAGTCACATGAATAATAAGAAAGACATCGAATACATCGAGAATACGTTTCTCAGATTTTCGAAATTCCATTACGGCGGGCTTCGTTTTTTTTAACATAAAAAAACATTTAAAAATACAAAAAAAAAGACCCCGTTGCCATTGATATCCCAAAAAGAGGAGCAAACATAGCAAAAATTAACATATTTGAAAATGTTTTTCGTTATCATGTGCCTAAAATCATTTCTCTAATGAAGGCAATTTGTACTTGATGACAATATGCTTCTTGATACTTATGTCACCTTTCCTAACCCCGGATATATAGCAAGAGAGGAGTCAGGAAGGGCATCCGCCCGTTAAGCATATGCCAAAATCAAATTATGAAATGGAACGTTCATTGAGTATTGGGAACACCTGAAAAAGGCTCATTAAAAACAGCGATCCCGATTAGGGATTGAGCTGGAGAGAAGAAGAAAGGGAATACTTATTTCACCAGTCAGAATGAGTTCGTCTCCAAATTCCAAAATTTTGAATCAAAGTGCAAAACTGATGATCAATGTGACGTGTATGCATCATTTCAGAAATTGAACTACCCAAGTTTAAAGGCTTTGGAATTTCGCTTTTAGTATGACCTTGCCTTCTTGATAAACGCCACAAAGAACAAGCAGCTTGATAATACTGAACCATCTGGTATGAATTATGCATTTTTTTTTTTCTTGCACCGAATCAGTTATGAAAGCTACACTTTCATAACTGAAACTTTCCACTTCTCTAACAGTCTAACCATGCTTACCATTTTCGTTCCTTTACAATGGAGTACTTTCAAGACTAACCCTTTCCATGTTCATGTATTTCATGATGACCCGTACTTGCCCCATGAAACCCTTTCATGATTACCGGTACTTGTCCAAAATAGCTTTTCGCCATCTACGAAAAAAAAAGCATAATTGCGTGGAATGTCTAGGAAAGGCTAGCGCACTCGTGCATGGGGCAGGGTAGGCTAATGAGCAGTCATCGCGTTACAGCGACTTTTTTTATAAAGCACAAAAATAGGGGAGGTTTTGCGGTCCCGTTCGATATTTTCGTACTCCGCTGAAAGTTCCTCTTTCGCGCAGCAGAAAGCCATAAAAGAAACGTACGCGACGTTTCTTTAAGGACAATAACACATAAAAAAAAATAAGATATTTTCATACCGATAAAAAGAGAGGTTTCTGCATGTCAGCAGCGACCAGCCAAGAGCCAACCATTCACGCGCCCTCACCTGATTATACGTCAATGACAGGTAAATAATTCTCAGAGGAGAAGTAAAACTCAAATTAGACCTGACCTAATTCTGTCGAGCGCTCTAAGAATCAGTTGGTAGCACGGCAAATTATTTAACGGAACTAATTAACCGTTTAGATCAATGTTAATAACCGCAGTCGTTGCGACCCTCAATTACTTAAACGAATCAATAATCAATAACCTTAAGATGAAGCAAGTTCTGTAGAACCTCGGCGCCACTCGCACATGAAGACAAGGACGTTCTAACCCTTGTTCAGTCATTATTAAACGATGGAATTCAATTATCAAAGTGACAAGTAATCATATCGAGCGTCTTTATTGCAATAATTACGTGTAAACAATGAGACGATGATATCAATCACATGAAGTGTTTGTCCTGAAGAAAGACAGACAAACAGAGAGAGAGAGAGAGAGAGAGAGAGAGAGAGAGAGAGAGAGAGAGAGAGAGAGAGAATGTGATGTGATTACAAAGGGCACCGAAGAAGTAAAAACATCTCTGTGGAACTCTTAGTAAACCACGGGAACACAAGATAAAATAAAATTAACTTGGCTGGTAAAACTCATTACAGACGCATAAGGATAAACAAAACATGATCGCTAATGACTGTTTTGGCATTTTGTTAACATTTGAAAACCAATATTAATCTCATTACTGCATATATTTGTCATACTTACTAAAGATTTTTGTAGCATTACTTTAATGGGGTTACACAATAGTGTAACTTTTTTTTTATAAATGAAGTATATGCACTGCGTTCGTGGGATACAGATAGTATACTGTACACTGGCTCATTAATAATTCAACCACAAAGGCCATCACGGAAAACTAACAGACACACTAAGTGAGTAATAAATCTTGTGGAGTAAGTAACTGAATTATTATATTACCTTGTAATGACATACTCTCAATAATCATAAAAATTAACGACCTTTTCGTACTGACTTGAGTACAGCATGAACTACAAAGTATAATACATCAAACCGATTGACGAGAAGAAGGAACACCATCACCCGAACACTGTAAGAATTGAAGACATTTTCTATAAACAACTCATTTTTTTTTACAAACATGCTTTCTGACCTTGCCCTGACCTCAAAAGTGATAAAATACATTTGTCTTTAATGCTCAAAGGAAATACAGCCGATTTTAATTTAGACCCAGCAAGTAAACAGCCATTACCGACAGACCAATTTACCTTTGTTTTTAATTGCTTTTACCATGACTATTTCTGGCGGGTGTGTTTATTCTTGGCAATGAACAAACCAAAATAGTGGAGCTAAGTTCCTACACACAAACACTCATATGCATATTGATAGAGACAGAGAACTGAACCGTTTTTATTTTTACTTTTTCCAAGTTCTCGTTTTCTTTGGGCCTGAGTTAGAAAACGGCATTGGTTGCTGTTAACTGTATACTCAAGTTCGTACGTACAAAATACCTAGTTGAGTGTGCCCTCTTTATATGAAACCCAATGAAAAATATCTGGAACCCTTGTTTACAGCAATATGGGAAATTACCCGAGCAAACACGAGTCTCTATTTTAATCTGCTGAAATGCAACACATGATCGAAATCAATACTGAATAAACTGAAATATAAAAATCTCCAGATTTTTACGTTACTTAGAGCAATAGTCTGATAAAGGGAGATTAAACCCACGCTGAAGTCAATGCTATTTTTGGCCGCGCATGAGAAATTGTGTCATGATATCTAGGATCTATTGTTGAAAATATTTAAATAGTTTATAGGTTATCCGACATTCAATTACTGTGCTGTATAAGAATCAAATATTGTAACCGTAGCTATTGCATATTGAATTATGTATATATTTTCCTCTCAGCGAATATGGTCATCGAAACCGGTATTGTGTTTTTAAGCAAATGGCAAGTGAAATGTGAAATTTAGTTACAACAGCAAAGGGGGAACTGATGCTTTTCAATTAATAAGCAAGGAAAACCATATTGTACCATAACCTACTTTACTAAACAAAATCATTATTCAAAAGAATATCATCCCATCCCTTGCAAGGTTACCATTCACTGTCTGTACGTATCGCCTCAGTGTGGTGTAATTTTAAACAAATGTGGCTTTGTAATAAGAGTTAAACGCCTATGAATAACCTAAGAGGAAATGAGGAAATTTTGCAGTTAATAAACTTAAGGGCACTAAATGGTCAACCTAACACATAAATCCGGAAAATTTATTTTCTTGGCGCATTTCGAATACTAACTCCCAACACAAAAATAAATAAATAAATATATATATATATATATATATATATATATATATATATATATATATATATATATATATATATATATATATATATATATAAAAGGTTTTGATAACATAGTTCCCCTCGTCGAAATGTTTCCTCCCAAGTCGGAAGAAAGGTACGTGTTGCAAAATGATAAGAAACATTAAAGTATCATTACAATGAGGAAAATCTGGCCACTCACTGTATATGTTTTTCGACGTGATGAAAATCCTGCATTGAGAAAAAATGAAAACTGTACGGAACTGAGGACATATGCAAACAATTAATACTTGTAGATGAATGTAGACGAAAATTAAGAATGAGTGACTTGCGCATGCAAACTGTACTCACTTTGCAGTTGAACGAAGTAGCTGTATACAGGCCAGTGGCACCGAGGGCAATGTCTGAAATAGATAGCAGAGGGAAACCTATAAGACAGTTACCTTTGGGATAAATAAAACCAATCCACTTTTACTTATAAGAAATAAAGACATTAATAGAAAAAGTTGAGTATATCTTAGTTGAACCAGACCACT
>JANJGK010000001.1:77903460-77908460 GCA_039081455.1 Macrobrachium rosenbergii
ACTTCAATATTTGAAATAAAAGAATCACAAAAATGATTGATAATTTTGTCTTACTAAACCAATATGACTTTCTTCAGGACATAAATAATGTCGGTAAAGTTAACTCAATCCGTCATACTTTGGTGATCATACATCACACGTGAGTTAAATTGCTGTGTATATGATGAATATCTTTGCGTACGTGAAACAGATTAATGTTCTCTGTGGCCATGAATATACATTTATTCGAAAGATGAGACCCATTTAGAAAAAAAAAATGTTTTCCAAAGAGACAGGTAAATCCGTTGAATCCGATTAAAAAACAAAAAGATAGCAAAAACAAATAATGAAAATCCAAATATCACCCTGAACAAGATGTATATTTTACTTTGCATGTTATGAACCTATGCACATACATACACGTTTCACCTTTATTATTTGTGTGCGCATCTGCCTAGGCATTACGCACTGCATTTTGAAATTCTCGACTTACAAGGCATTAGGAGTAAGCAGGGCAAAGACCAAATTTTCTTTTCAGGATTCAGATTTTCGCAGAAAGTCTTTATACATACACACATGCATATATATAATATTTATAAAAATATATATATATATATATATATATATATATATATATACATATATATATATATATATGTATATATATATACATATATATATATATATATATATATATATATATATATATATATAGATACTCAAACATATACATACAGGAGAAAGAATTTTTGTCGGGCAGTCCTCGGCAGAGTACATGCAGCCATTAAACCTACAGCGTTCTTTACGAAGGTGATATACCCTCGAGTACTGTCTGCCAAGGCTTGACATAGAAAAACATATTGCATTTTCCTAGAAGCGAAATGGTCAAAGCCTTCTGGATTGATCGACAAGCACCAGAATTCCACCGGGAAGCATTTGTTCGATGGGTAAGTCATGGTTTAAATTTAGCCGAGTGATATATTTTTTCTGCGTTCTGCATATACGCATTTAATTCTCAAAGAGTAAGGAATTATGAGCACCTATGGTTAAGTACATCTTACTTTAACTAGACCACTGAGCTGATTAACAGCTCTCCTAGGGCTGAGCCCGAAGAATCAGATTTGTTTTTACGTGGCTAAGAACCAATTGGTTACTTAGCAACGGGACCTACAGCTTATTGTGGAATCCGAACCACATTATAGCGAGAAATGAATTTCTATCACCAGAAACAAATTCCTCTTGTTCTTTACTGGCCGGTCGGAGATTCGAACTCGCGACCAACAGAGTGCTAGCTGAGAACGGAACCCGCTCACCCAGCGAAGAAATATAGCACCCTAACAAATTTCACCAATGGAACTTATCTGATTTAAAACTGATTAACGTTGCATTACGTTATCTACATCTTTCTTAAACTGTTACGTCAATACCAAACTTTAAATTCACTCGAATAACTTAAACCTTTTATTAATCAGAGCACCTAAACTCATTTTCCCAAGACGTAAGTATATCTTAGTTTAACCAGACCACTGAGCTGATTAACAGCTCTCCTAGGGCTGGCCCGAAGGATTAGATTTATTTTTACGTGGCTAAGAACCAATTGGTTACCTAGCAACGGGACCTACAGCTTATTGTGGAATCCGAACCACTTTATAGCGAGAAATGAATTTCTATCACCAGAAACAAATTCCTCTTGTTCTTCACTGGCCGGTCGGAGATTCGAACTCGCGACCAACAGATTGGTAGCTGAGAACGGAACCCGCTCACCCAGCGAGGAACTTTCCCAAGACGTAACCGAGTACTGGACCTTTCCCTGAAAAAAAAAAAAAAAAAAAAAAGCGGGACGCCATATCTTAAAAACTAACCATAGAATTTTCTTTAAAATAATTTCATTATGTTTCCCACACCCATGTACCTCGTACGTTGCTAATCTAACCTAACCCAGCCTAATCTAACCTAACCTACCTAACCTAACCTAGGGGCATGGCAAAAAAACAGGTGCTGGTGCAATACTAGCATACATCTCAGGAAATTGCCACCGGGACTGTGGAATGGTTTAATTCATTCCTTATAAATGAAGGGTGCGAGCTTGGATTTTTTTAGCGCGACAACTGTCTTGCTGTACGGGAACTTGGATACTATATGAGTTCTCTCAACGGAGTAGAGTACATTTTAATATTAATAAGAGCTTACTCGCATAGCAAACTCACATTCAATAAAAGGTCTTTATCGGTAGAAGGAGAGAGTGGTATACCGTCCATATACTAGAAAGCGTTCATATTTACCTTGAAGCAACCAATTCCAATGTTATCTTGAATATTTTACGCTGTGGCTTAATCCAATAACGAACAGCAATCATATTTTACTTGAGTTAAAAAATTAACATTCTAGATCAATACCTCCATGAATGAGCATTGAAATGATGAACCCTCAGAGCGTCAACATGCAAGTAAAAATGATTTCTGGGCTTTACTCAGTTTTTCAATATCGTTCCTAAATATTTTTCCCATTGTAATGTTAGTATTCTCGATGAAAAGAGAATATACTAAAATGCGCGTTATCCAGGTAACCTTCCAATAAATCAATATATATTGCAAGTTTTTTTAATAGTTCATCATAACTGTATTACAACGACACACATAGGGTCTTCTGCCAATAACCCCCACCCTTAAATCATTATTCATCAAATACGCGGATGATTATTTAATCAATCTCCCTGTCAGCCATTAAATATTAGGAAGGGTGGGTCCTAGCTGTGGTTTGTCACTGTCTGGACCCTGACTTCCAGGATCCTCTTTGCTCGCTGTCTCTCTCTTGGTTCTGGCTCACCTTTTTACTTTTCCCCTTTGTTTATTACACTTTCTATTCCTATGTTTACCCTTTGGAACGTAATTTTTACACTATCCTTGTTCAAAGTTTCCAATGTTTTGGCACTTGTAGACTGTGCAGTTAATTATTATGGTCATAACATGATTTTCTTTATCCTTTGTTCCAGTTTCTTACTGGGAGTTAAAATATGGAATTGAAAGTCTCTCTCCCTCTCTCTCTCTCTCTCTCTCTCTCTCTCTCTCTCTCTCTCTCTCTCTCTCTCTCTATGCCCTTTTATCACTGGATACAGCATGACGGAGAGTTTGGAGTAAATACACCAGTTATACAACCATGCATTACGGCTGATAGAGTTAAACGAATTTGAACACGTTGTTGAACACCGGTAATTCATATATCTAGTATCACTGACAAGCACATTGAAGCCTTAATCACAACATTCGTTACACACTGAATAAATATTATATATACATATAATATATATATAATATATATATATATATATATATATATATATATATATATATATATATATATATATATATATATATATATATATATATATATATATATATATATATATATATATACACACGCACTGGGAACTGTTGTGTCTAAACCAACTCATATGATACAAGTTGGATTGCAATTCAATTTAATTTCATTAAGAACTCGGCAATTTAAATTCAGCCAATCTATGTGAATTGTCTTGAAGTTCTCTATGGAGAACATCATGATGTTCGCTATGATGAAGGTGACCTTAAACAAAATCTAGAACAATGGTCACTACTCCAGATGTCCATGAATAATTGGCAAGAAAAGAAATGCAATAGACAATAATCTACTTTCGAAACCAATGGCTTATTCGGTAGATGAGATGGTTAGGTTAAGAGTCAGTTTCAAACATAAAAGTAAAACTATGCACAGAATTTATTACTTCAAGAATACTGACGAAAGGTGATTCTATATACACAAATTAACGATATCCCCAGTAATTCTAAATAACAACTACATAATATCGAAACTTCTCAGATCCTAAGGAACTTTATCTCTCAAATTATCCTCAGTTCCTAGACTCATAAATGCAGACGTCAAATTTTTAAATGCAGACCTCAGGGATTCATAACATGATCCTTTGAAATCCAGCAGCACAGCATTCTTGTTCTAAACCTTAAATTTTAAATTCACGTTACAGATTGAATTTCGATATTCCTGAAGACAACTGAAAACTCTGAAGCCACAGCAGAGAAAGAAATTGAAATACAATGCACCTCAGAAACCGGCATTTTCATATACAATATATCAACATGGTTTGGCTTTGAGGTTTTACATAAGCAAGAGATATTGTTGCCCAGGAGCCCTGACTTGCAAGTTTTATTTTCTGCTTGTACCGAGAAAAAAAAACCGACTTACAAATAGAGAAACATTTCTGCAGATGCAACATACAAGAAAATCTGACATACCCGTATGTGAGTGATCTATTTTCTCACTTTTGGAAATGCGTAAGATGTATGATGCTCGTTATTCGTGAAAATCAATACTTACCGATATATTCAATTCTTGTAATGGTACATTAGGGTGTTTTGTTTATCTTACATTAATTTTAATGTAAGATAAACAAAACATGAATGTTCTGTTTACCTTACATGTGTGTTCAGTGTGCAAAAACGTGTATGTTCATTCCAAATATCTATTTATCTAATATATATATATATATATATATATATATATATATATATATATATATATATATGAATATATATGTATGTATATGTGTATATATATACATATATATCATTGTAAGTGTATTATGACCGACGAAATCCTTTGTGTTTTACTTACAACTTATTTTACTTATGACAGCATAAGTATAAGTGGCGGAATTTTATATTCCTAAAATTATAAACCTGTTGATATATATATATATATATATATATATATATATATATATATATATATATATATATATATATATAGTATATATACATACATGTATGTGTGTGTGTATGTTTGCTGCGTACTATTTTATTTACGATTACACTGTGCGTGTTTGTACGTTTGTGCGCACTCGCTCCTTCCTCACCGCCAACCTCGGAGAAAAAACAGTGTGTGTAGTAAGGGTCTGTCTGAAAACTTTCCCATGGGTAAGTGAGACCCAAATACAAGAACTCCTGACAAAGGAGAATTGCTAAAAATAA
>JANJGK010000001.1:77913029-77918029 GCA_039081455.1 Macrobrachium rosenbergii
TGAGGCCCAAAGTCCTCCAAGGATGGCCTGTCTCTTAAGGGCAGCCTTGAAGGGAAGGGTCTGACCCAGAGGCTGCTTCCTCGGAGGAAGGCAGGTATCCTGCCAGGCTGGGGAAGCGGGCCTGGAGAGGGCCCAAGAACTTCAAGGATGAGACCCAAAGTCCTCCAAGGATGGCCAGTCTTTTGAGGGCAGCCTTGAAGGGAAGGGTCCGACCCTGAGGCTGCTTCCTCGGAGGAAGGCAGGTATCCTGCCAGGCTGGGGAAGCAGGCCTGGAGAGGGCCCAAGAACTTCAAGGATGAGGACCAAAGTCCTCCAAGGACTGCCAGTCTCTTAAGGGCAGCCTTGAAGGGAAGGGTCTGACCCAGAGGCTGCTTCCTTGGAGGAAGGCAGGTATCCTGCCAGGCTGGGGAAGCGGGCCTGGAGAGGGCCCAAGAACTTCAAGGATGAGACCCAAAGTCCTCCAAGGATGGCCAGTCTCTTGAGGGCAGCCTTGAAGGGAAGGGTCCGACCCAGAGGCTGCTTCCTCGGAGGAAGGCAGGTATCCTGCCAGGCTGGGGAAGCAGGCCTGGAGAGGGTCCAAGAACTTCAAGGATGAGGCCCAAAGTCCTCCTAGGCTGGCCAGTCTCTTAAGGATAGCCTTGAAGGGAAGGGTCTGACCCAGAGGCTGCTTCCTCGGAGGAAGGCAGGTATCCTGCCAGGCTGGGGAAGCGGGCCTGGAGAGGGACCAAGAACTTCAAGGATGAGACCCAAAGTCCTCCAAGGCTGGCCAGTCTCTTGAGGGCAGCCTTGAAGGGATGGGTGGGCAGCCTTGAAGGGATGGGTCCGACCCAGAGGCTGCTTCCTCGGAGGAAGGCAGGTATCCTGCCAGGCTGGGGAAGCAGGCCTGGAGAGGGCCCAAGAACTTCAAGGATGAGGCCCAAAGTCCTCCAAGGATGGACAGTCTCTTAAGGGCAGCCTTGAAGGGAAGGGTCTGACCCAGAGGCTGCTTCCTCGGAGGAAGGCAGGTATCCTGCCAGGCTGGGGAAGCAGGCCTGGAGAGGGCCCAAGAACTTCAAGGATGAGACCCAAAGTCCTCCAAGGCTGGCCAGTCTCTTGAGGGCAGCCTTGAAGGGAAGGGTCCGACCCAGAGGCTGCTTCCTCGGAGGAAGGCAGGTATCCTGCCAGGCTGGGGAAGCAGGCCTGGAGAGGGCCCAAGAACTTCAAGGATGAGGCCCAAAGGCCTCCAAGACTGGCCAGTCTCTTAATCCTATCTGGTGCAAGTTGGGTCTGGGCAGACCCACCCTACGGGATTTTTTTCATTTTTAGATAATTTTATTTAATAATCGTTTTTAGTTGATTCTATGATTACCAAAATATGGGAAATTATTAATTATTTTAATTTTCATTAGCCCTTTGATTACGGCCGAGATGAGATCTCACACTTACCACAATCCGGAGGGTTTTCAGACGGTAGTCACCCGTAGCATGCTACCAGACGCACGAAATCGTAAACAATCATTGTAATAGCGTTTGTATTTGTTGTTTTGCTGCAAATTAACCTGTTTTATTTATATGATAATATTGTGATAGTAGCGATCCGTGATATAGACATTATGCAATTAATGTAACAACACAAATAAATAAGCTGCCAGTAATAAAGGAATATTCCAAAATCGGCAATTATTCCAACGGTCACGCCAACCAAATTCGACAAAGTGGAAGGTACAGCGAGCTGAAAACAAAGCGGGTCATTTCTGTCAAAGCACACGTGCATCTCAATATCACCTACATACATACATACAGTATATGTACAAACACACACACATTACTGCATCTATATATATATATATATATATATGAATCCATGACAACGGCAACAATGATTACACGACACAACAATACATTTTGGACACTAGCGAATATGGACATTTGGAAGGTGACAATCGTATTTCCATGGCTGAGACGTGGGTGGTACGTGAGATGCCGGAATCCTTTTGATGGAAATGACCGGTCGTTGTTTTCTGCTCTTGCTTACCTTCCACCTGTGTTGAGTTTGGTGGCCCTGAACGCTGGAATACTACCTTGGGAATAGGGCCTGGGATTATCCCTTGTCCTTCGGACAGATTCCAATTCAATGTTTGATTGACGATGGCGGTCAAAAGTCAGGGGGAAAGTGGAAACAACCTCCTTGAATGGAAATCGTATTAGCCGCAAGTAAAAAGGGAGGTTCCAGAATCCGCATTTGTCAATGAAACAAGGAATTTGAGACTGCCAGGGCTTGGGATAATCCCGGGGGCCCATTTTCAAGCTAATATTCCAACGGTCACGCCCACCAAATTCGACAAAGGTGGAGGGTACAGCGGCTGAAAACAAAGCAGTTCATTTCTGTCAACAGGACACGTGCATCTGAAATGCCACCTACGCGCGTCGTCTGTCACACTTGCATGTGACATGTAAACACAATTGCCACCTCGCCACATTCACTAGGGATCAATATTATAAATCACATTGCTGATCAAAATGTGTAATTGTGTGGTGTGTGTATGTGTATGTATATATATACTATATATGTATGTATGTATGTATGTATATCTATATATATATATATATATATATATATATATATATATATATATATACATATATATATATAATTGACTATATATACATGTGTGAGTACTTATATATATATATATATATATATATATATATATATATATATATATATATATATATATATATATATATATATATATATATATATATATATATATATATATATATATATGAAGGCAATGCCCCGAAGGAAAGAGAAACGAGTCTGCTAAGTAAAGGACAATACGTCGAAAAGCCTTGCAATACTCTGTTGCTTCTCTTTCCTTCGTGGAATTGTCTTTATTTATATATTCATCACGTTCCATATTCTCGTGATTCAGTTATATATATATATATATATATATATATATATATATATATATATATATATATATATATATATATATATATATATATATATATATATATGTGTGTGTGTAATATATATACAATTAATTACATATATATGAGTGTATATATATATGTATATATGTTTGTGTGTGTGTATGTAAAATACAAACACATACTCACACCTATCCCTATAAAAAATAAAAAATTGGATAAATTCCTGTTACAAAAAATGATTAGCCACATATGAACCGTATATATATATATATATATATATATATATATATATATATATATATATATATATATATATATATATATATATATATATATACACACACATATATATATATATATATATATATATATATATATATATATACTCGTATATATATATAATATATATATATATATATATATATATATATATATATATATATATATATATATATATATATATATATATATATATATATATATTATATATATATATATATATATATATATATATATATATATATATATATATATATATATATATTTAATCACTAACATTTTGGAATTTGTTCAATTGTTTTTGAACCAATATTCGGGGAAGTTGTAAGGTTTTGTAGATCATTTTATTCTGTTATAATTTTCTACAGATATTTTTCTTTTCCTTCAATTATTCTAGTGGTACCTGTTTACTTACATCTTATTTTTGAGAAACATCTAATGAAAATGTCAGCAAATGCCGCATGAAAGTTGGGTATTGTTCTTAAGTCCTCATATACTTATATGAGTGATTAAATCAGTGCAACATTTTTTAGGTAATTTGTCCTTCCTTTACTAGGATACTGTTCTCCGGGAGATGTCTGCTTCTGCCAGAGATTTATATCTTTTAGAGTGGTTCGAGGTGGAAGGTTTCTTTGGCAGCTATGCCTTGGACTATAGACGGATGGTCTCTTGTTTGTCACTTTTTCATAAGTTGTATTTTGACATATCTTTCACATTCTCAGTTGATCCCTGATCCCCTGTTGCTGCTGAGAGAGAGCAACCAGATTCGCTGAACAGCAGCATCAATGTGCAGTAAATGTACCTCGCCTTCGAACTTTTCAGTTCCAGGGGACCTTTATTCCTCACGCCTTACGACTGTGGAACAGCCTCTTTACTGAGGATGTGTTGCAAACGGAACTTCAAAAGTTCAAGTGAATGTAATGCATTACTACCCTTATGCAATACATCTTGTATTTAATACTTTGTTTACATTTTTATTTATTTATTGTTAGTACATCTGTTTTCTAATAACTGATCTCCTCTTTCTGTATTTCCTACTACCTTCTGTTATTTCACTCGAATGAACACAATTTCAAGTTAGTTACCCCTGTGGGCTTGTTTCATATGGATAGTGTTCATCTTCTGAATAATAATAATAATAATAATAATAATAATAATAATAATAATACTAATAATAATAATAATAATAATAATAATAATAATAATAACAACAACATTGTCTATATTCATTAATCTCATGGTAACGGTTATTATATTGTTATTATTATTCTCATATATCATAAATCATCAATACCATGATTATCAGATTTACATTACATCCGACTCATTTTATATTTTATGATATCCAGTCTTCAAAGGACAGAAAAGGAACATTAAACGCAAAATAGTAATTTACTCTCTCTCTCTCTCTCTCTCTCTCTCTCTCTCTCTCTCTCTCTCTCTCTCTCTCTCACTAAAGACTAAAGCCATAATTTGATGAAGAAAATTATAATACGGATGAATTTCAACATTTATTTTTACAAAAATCTTTTTGCTGTAGATAAAAAAACAAAATCAGAAATGTATAAACACATAAGACTCAATATGATTGGAAGAAGCTTTTATGACATAAGTTGAATGAAATCAAACAATGTGAATAACAAATGGTTATGAATCTGAATATTTAATAAGCTGAACATAATAATCTTGACAAAACTTTTACGACAGAATTCTAGTAATTCAGAAGTGTGTGGTATTCTCTGAAACAAGGAGCGACACATAGTCCTACATTGCAGTCTTTACACATGAAATATGTCTGCTGG
>JANJGK010000001.1:77923029-77928029 GCA_039081455.1 Macrobrachium rosenbergii
ATCTCTCTATTAAGTCACATTTTCTCCCCAGACAGATTTAATTGCAGCGCAAAGCCTAAAATTATCTTGAAATACGATGGGCTCACAAATTACGAGTAGGAAACTGGTTTTATGCAGATGGCTGAAGTATGTCTAATTACGCAAACCTTTTACTAAATAATACGAATACAAGGTGAAAAAAATGATACATTTACTTTTACTACTGATCTGAAAACATTCTTAAACAGTATTTAAATTAGCACAGTCAGTACTGTAGACTAAAATTTCGTAACAATGTTCTCATTATTTCAGGAAAATTTATCTGTGGGTAACGCTGAAAGTCACGTTCATCTGTTCAGTGTTGTGGTATATTCTCAGTAATACAGCTTTACCTGTTATGCCAAGATCTTTTATGGATAGCAAGGCTTAGATCCGCAAGCCTCATGTTCAACTACATTAGAGGCAATTGTATTGTCTAATATGTTCGAAAGCTAAAGACGGTCAAATTTGTATTGGTCAACTACACAAAATGATGCCTATGTGTGTGTAATATATATATATATATATATATATATATATATATATATATATATATATATATATATATATATATATATATATATATATATATATATATACACACACTGCATATTTATGTGTGTGTGTTCTTATTCTAAATTCGTTCCTGTTATTGCTTATTGCAATGTAGCCAATATGGTACATTATAAGTATACTGTAAATTCTGATGTGAAGGAAGAAATAAATAAGCCTTTTCATTAGGTGTAGAATTAATTTCAAAATGAAAATATTAAAATACAATAAAATAGATATTGCATTCAAAATGTATAAAAAATTTAAAAAAACGTCGTTTAGTAAATTTGGAAATGCATTTGACAAAAGTTGGACAAATAATAGACACACACACACACACACACACACACACACACATATATATATATATATATATATATATATATATATATATATATATATATATATATATAGAGAGAGAGAGAGAGAGAGAGAGAGAGAGAGAGAGAGAGAGAGAGAGAGAGAGAGAGAGAGAGCAGTCATAAAGACAGTGAATACTATTAAACATACATATCATAGTCTATTGTCACTCGGTACACAATGATTGCGAGGTAACTCGCCTTGTCTTATTCCATCTTGATACACATAATAATGCTGAAAGTAAAGTACGAGTAAGTCATCTTTATTTTACTCCATATTTTGCCCAGTGTGAAGTCGCTGCATATTATCCATCAAATCATTTCTAAAAAATATTTACGATTATTCCTGTTCATCATTCCACAAATTGCGTAAATTATCCTGCAAGGATCCTATGTAAAAGAGATTTCAAAGTCCAAGAAAACCCTTCCTTTCCAAAAATGATTTGGATATTGTGGCGTTTTAAAGTGCTCATATTCCCTAATGGCTAATGTTTAAAGAACAACATTGCATGAATTAAACTTCTGGAAAGAGACTAACATCATTTGTAAGTTTTTATCTCTATTTAATCCTAGCAAATTTCATTTTCATCCTTGTAATAGAGTTACGATATATCTTTCTTATTCCACCCGGATATCAACTAGACTCTTTGATGTTTAGATTTATCAGTATTAATGACCTTTTAACTCGTCCTTATAACTCATCACAGGGAAAAAAGTGATGAAATCACAAACGGGGTGGTAAAGCCCAGCCACAAGAGACAGATATGGAGGTCAGGGGATACAGTGGAAAGGGTAAAGCCCAGCCACAAGAGACAGATATGGAGGTCAGGGGATACAGTGGAAAGGGTAAAGCCCAGCCACAAGAGACAGATAGGTCAGGGGATACAGTGGAAAGGGTAAAGCCCAGCCACAAGAGACAGATATGGAGGTCAGGGGATACAGTGGAAAGGGTAAAGCCCAGCCACAAGAGACAGATATGGAGGTCAGGGGATACAGTGGAAAGGGTAAAGCCCAGCCACAAGAGACAGATATGGGGGTCAGGGGATACAGTGGAAAGGGTAAAGCCCAGCCACAAGAGACAGATATGGAGGTCAGGGGATACAGTGGAAAGGGTAAAGCCCAGCCACAAGAGACAGATATGGAGGTCAGGGGATACAGTGGAAAGGGTAAAGCCCAGCCACAAGAGACAGATATGGGGGTCAGGGGATACAGTGGAAAGGGTAAAGCCCAGCCACAAGAGACAGATATGGAGGTCAGGGGATACAGTGGAAAGGGTAAAGCCCAGCCACAAGAGACAGATATGGAGGTCAGGGGATACAGTGGAAAGGGTAAAGCCCAGCCACAAGAGACAGATATGGGGGTCAGGGGATACAGTGGAAAGGGTAAAGCCCAGCCACAAGAGACAGATATGGAGGTCAGGGGATACAGTGGAAAGGGTAAAGCCCAGCCACAAGAGACAGATATGGAGGTCAGGGGATACAGTGGAAAGGGTAAAGCCCAGCCACAAGAGACAGATATGGAGGTCAGGGGATACAGTGGAAAGGGTAAAGCCCAGCCACAAGAGACAGATATGGGGGTCAGGGGATACAATGGAAAGGGTAGGAGTAGGGCTTCACTCCGCAACCCGATAAATTATGATGAAAGCTTAAAGTAAAAGTAGTCTTTTTTCAATCATTATAGAAAGCGAGTGCCATTACAATACACATATTGAATAGGCCTCGGTTTGGACGAACCACCGCTGATGATGCGAAAATTATGCGAGAGCGCCTGATTCCAGTACCACCCAGCACTTGCCCGGCCCAGGTTCTTGTTGAACATTACTCTAGTTTCTGCAACAGCAGCAATCGGAATGAGTTCGCTCGTATTATTCTCGACGACAAAGAAGAAAAAAAAATGTTATCCACGAAGAAATTGCGTTTATGTGATCGCATGCTTCTGAGTGGATACATTTGCTATATGTCTTCAGATTATGCTAGAAGAGGTGCTATTGTCCATCTCTTCAGGTATGGTTAGTGTAGTGCGTATTATAATGGTACTAGCTTTCTACGGTATACTGGTTGAGACGAGACTCCTACTTCTACTTTTCGCTTTCATCGCAATTTATCAGGTTGTGGAGTAAAGCCCCTACGCCCTTCCCTTTCCTCTGTATCCCCTGACCTCCATATCTGTCTCTTGTGGCTGGGCTTTACTAACCCTTTTGTGATTTCATCACTTTTTTGCCTTGGATCAAGAAGAATGTGGTAACAAAGGAACGGGGGTTACTTAGATTTTAGATATAGTTTTCTTAGACCTAAGAGTATGTGGCTTCTCCGTAGTTATGGTCATATCAGCTCGTTTCTGCATAATTATACAATTTGTATGCATACATACATATACATACATACACACACACACGCACACACACACACACACACACACACACACACACACATATATATATATATATATATATATATATATATATATATATATATATATATATATATATATATATATATATATATATATATATATATATATATATAAAACGGGCAAAGACGGGGTTTGTGTGTACCTGGTGGCTGGGCTTTACTAACCATCAACTACCGTGGCGGCTGAATTATAGAAGAATAAAAATTAAACGGTGTACTACAGGTAAGAGTTGAATAGATTACAGTATTAGCCTACTTACAGTGGGTTTCCCGGGTCCAGGATTTAAGCTAGCCTAGGCCTAGTCGCCACCCAAGTTAAGAAGAATAGGTTAGCGTACCTGATTATCAAATATCTCCTTATCCTTATGTTCGGGCTATATTAGCATACTTTCTTAAAGGTCTAGTTTAATGCTATGATGCCTGTAGGGGCTCTCCATCACATTGGAAGTACTCATTAGTTTTCGATCAGTTCTGTTTTCTGAGCGTGGAAGGGGCTTTCCCTTTTTCATATACAATGTAAAAGTTCTCTTCTACTCCTCTATGATTGATACATATTTCCTGAACAAGAGGAAAAATACTATAATATAATAATACTTCTCTAGCCTGGTAATTTAGCAATAATCAGAGGAGGCTACATTACCTCCATATACAGTGAAAGTGAAGGAATAAAAGCTTGTTAGAAAAAAAATATCGTCAGTGTTGTAGTATGTTAGAGAGAGAGAGAGAGAGAGAGAGAGAGAGAGAGAGAGAGAGAGAGAGAGAGAGAGAGAGAGAGAGAGAGAGAGAGAACAGCTTTTGTCTGAATGGCCTCCAGAGATTATTACCATATAAGGTAATGTTAGCTATTGTTCTGGCATATGATCCCCTCCTCCTCCTCCTCTAGGGCCATCAATTGGATTTTTTCATCGAAACACATGGATGGCCAAGTTTACATATACATGAACATATGAAAAAAGTAAAACGGATTTGACATTAGGTAAGGTTGTATTTTATGCTCCGTACACGTCATCGTGTTTTTTCCTTGAAATCCTGACCTACCTACTTACCTTGGTCAAATGTTTTCTCATTGAATTGTCTCTTTGTTACCTGGTTAAAAAGGTACTTTTAAAGCTGTATGAGCCATAAGAGAAATTCTAAAAGGTCATTGGATAAAAAACTCATGCTAGACGCTAATAGGTCTAAGAATACTGAACCATAGAAACTTGATAGTACTACAATACATTTCCTTAAAACTCCAGGTTTTAGACCTATAAGGAAAAGAAAGAAGGAAAATTAACATAATACCATATCAGAGATAGAGGACCTCAGATCGAAGTGGAATTCAGAAAATAAACTTCGTTCTATGCTTTCAAGATCGAAAGATGGAAGGAATCAACTTTCCAAGCAGTGAGACCTGTCATAGCCTTGCAAAGCATGTCACTGATATTATACAACAGGCCTAATAACGGGGTGAGTAGGCTAAAAGGTGCCATTTGGCGTCCTGGCGTCCTGAACATTTGGCGTCCTCAATAAAGGGTGTCATTTGGCGTCCTCAGTTATTATTATTATTATTATTATTATTATTATTATTATTATTATTATTATTATTATTATTATATTTTTGCTGAAGAAAATAACATGCATATATAAAAAAAATTATGTAGTAGGGTAAAAGGTGCCA
>JANJGK010000001.1:77933029-77935529 GCA_039081455.1 Macrobrachium rosenbergii
CTTGCCGAAAGCAGTGTGCGGTGAAGTCTCGCATCCGCTCGCTACTGCAAACCTCTCAAGGTTGATGACCATTCATTAACACCAGCTCAAGAGTAAAATGACTTCCCTAGATAAAAAGAACTGTTAAGAAAAAGGGGTTGTTTATTACATTAGATTTCCAAAATTATTGTAGTAATTGGAAATACCGTAATGGAAAAGTAAGAGACATTGGATTCTTATCTAGATAAAAAAAAATTGTTACTTAAGATAACGGACGAATTCACGCATTAAGAAAACGGCGTCTCTTCTAATGTTGAGTAGTCGTTACCTGAGCACCAGGAAATTTTAAATTTGGGGGCTAATTTGAATGGCCCACTGTAACTTTAAAATTTCATTATTTCACAAAACAAAACCCAAAAGGCACCCCTCCAGAATACGAGCTTTCAGAAAACTAAGTGTCTTTCACCGTTATTGTTCCACAGATATGTTACGTCCCTCACCCACACACGAACCCCCTACCACATCCCCCGAACGCCAAAAATCGGTATCTGGATCTCCGGAACCGCACAACGGATTTCGATGAAATTTGGCACGATTAGAGACTTTAGTTGGAAACCTCGAAAGCCTGAGTTTCATCCCAATCGGTTGAATATTTCCAAAGTTATGAAGGTCCAAAAGTCGAGGGTTTTGTGTACACCTGGTGGCTGGGCTTTACTGACCGCCAATTACCGTGGCGGTTGATATGCTATAGCAGCGATCGGCAACTACGTCATCACTTTGCGCTTAGCTTACACACAGCTACACAAGGTCGGGCAAACAAATCAGTACGACTTATGTTGTAATGGCCACAGCAGGGAAGTTTCCTAACATTAAGTTGAAAGAAACTGATGTTCCTGGCGCTGCTTTTGTGTTTAGCAGTGTGCTAGATCATTCAGTATGTCAGCTTAAACGTTGGTTGGAGTGCCGTGGTTTGCCAGTGGTGGGAAACAAGGCTGTGCTTGTAAAAAGGTGAGAACAAAAACGTGTTATGAAATACTGAGTGAAATAACCAGAGAGGCTCCAAGCGTTTCTCGTGCGTTAAAATCCTACACACACACACACACACACACACACACACACACGCGCACACGCACACGCACACGCACACGCACACGCACACACACACACACATATATATATATATATATATATATATATATATATATATATATATATATATATGCATTTTATGTTTAATACAATAACCCAACTAAGGTACTGTGAAAATAACGGCATACTGACCTTAGTATTATAATTTATATGGTCTCAATATATATATATCATGTTCTCTTTTCTGATATGAAAATACAAAGGACTCATGTAACCTTTCACTTGGTTCAGGTGTGAGGACTGTATAGCCTCAGGATGTCAAGAGGACATCATTATTACCACTGACGGAGGTAAATGTTACCAAAAGAAAGTAGAGAAGATATTTCAAGAACTTGACAAACAGTCCGGTCACACCAGTGCCTCTCCAGTTCCATGTAATCCACCAGTACTGCCAGTCACTGGCTGGAGCCTGGAAGCTATTCCCTTCTGTGGGGCACTCAACTGCGTTTGTATGTCCGACCTGCTTGAAGTAAACACGAGCATGCGCACTGGCGCGGTCTATTTTTAGTAACAGGGGCCAGTTGTCGATCGCTGCTATTCATATATCATGTTTTACGAATCACTTGTCTTACATAATCATACTTCATGTACAGGTTTTCTGTTGGGTTTAATCTTACCATATCTCAAAGTATTAGAATGATACAAAGTCACATATGCGTAAATTTTTTCTTTCTGTTACAGATTAAGATGCTCTTGTAACTTTTCTTGACATTAGAGATATTCAGGCCAACCATTTATTCAAATAATTACTTGAGGTATATATAAAAAAGAAACAATGCTGACTTCGTATTTCATCATGAAATATGAAGTCAACATTGTGCGAGATATTAGTGAAAAAGGGGAATGTACATGCTGAGCAAATAAAAAAAAATATTTATATTTAAATGAGGTAAAACCCGTTTAGGAATTTATAATAAAGGAAAATCATTCCCACTGTCACTGTAATTCGGTATTAATTTTTTTTCTTTTCAAAATCAAACTACGTTTCACGTTTCTTTTCTGTGACAAAGCCTTTTTGTTTAGTTTTCTCTTTATTTTGACCACAGAATATAAATAACTAGTTTCTGGTGGAACTTTAATACGTTTATCACTCCTTCATTTAGTTACAAAAAAGGATCATATTATAAGTAATCATTTACTGTAATATTGTTAAAAAAGAAATCCCCTATTCTAGAACAGCAAAACGAAAGGACATTGTTCTCCGAATTATAGTCATTAACTTCCCTCGCGAACACTTTACTATCCAACACTTATCTCTTTGTGCCATAAAATAGGAATTTCATCCATTATCAAGAGTGCTAGATGACTAATTTGTTCGCGTTGAAATCATATGTATCACTAATACTGTGCCAAATTGAAACTTTCGAGGACC
>JANJGK010000001.1:77945529-77968029 GCA_039081455.1 Macrobrachium rosenbergii
GTATCCACAAGTGTTTCCCCTCTTCAGTTCATTCATCACTTATATTACACGAACAGTTCATTTCAGCACTTTCAACGCTTTTCTTTAATTAAAATGTAATACTCAAGCTTTACTTCCAAAAAAAGAGAGCTGTCTCAACAATCCCTTCATACATTCCAACTTTGGCTTTCATAGACAAGCCAATTACCTTTCAAATTCTTTACACCCAAGCTTCTTGCTTCAACTATTCGACAGCTTATGCCTTCTCATTTTAACATCACCTATTACTTTTACCCATAAGATATCATGAAACATTAACTTATCCCATTCTCTACCATTCATACTCACTTTGCAGTGTTGAAGATAACACATTTTGTTGAGACGGAACAGTGCTACATTTTCCAGTAACAGAGGTCTTTCATTCCTTTGTACAGCCTATGCTTATGCCCTTAAGCTTAAAATAAGATGTAGAGGTTTAAAATTCACTAATTAGCAGGACAAACAAGGTAAAGGGCACTGTACTTGTGTACAATGTACTCGAGGCCAAACAAATACATATGATCAATGCTCAAACTCCTCTCCACCCAAATGAGACCTGGGGAAACTATGCAAGAGCTACTGACAACTCAGAATGTAAGCCTAAGAGACCCCATAAATTCGACATCCCTAGTCCATATTGACTGAAAGGACATTTACCAGTGAAAACATCTAAAACTTGAGTGGGTATTGAACTTGGAACCAATGCACCAGAAATTCACTAGCCCTACCAGTGATCGATTACAACCCTAACTAAAGTTCCATGCACTTGTGCTTGACCGAGTTACATAATTTGTTTTGTAGTTACATTTAATTTGTCTGTTAATTCATCCATTATCTTTGTCTCATTTTTTAATATGCACAGTTTAGTGGGAGAAAATATGCTTTGTAAGTTAATGAATTTTTAATCTAGATATTTCAGATGGGGAGCCAGCATTCTCTGTCTGCTCTAGGAAACACAACAGAATGGGAACCCAAAAGTTAGTGTCAGTAACCTCTGAACTGTTTACTGTAATTTTTCATAAACCTTTCTGTCCCAGTTCTATCTGGTGATGATGAAGTTTGTCCCCGTTTCATTCATGAGTATTCTAGGGCTTGGATTACTTTAAATTTGCTTTAGGAGATCATTTTATCTACACTACTCTTGCCACCGAAAAGAAAGTTTTCTTTTTTTTTATTGAATTAGGTGTTCTTTTTATATGATGTAAATTTCCTTACTCATATGATATTTAGAGTAAATACTGGCTTTTTGGGGTTAACCCTTAATCCATTATCTTTCCTTTTATTTTACCTTCCCTATTAATACTTCTTGTCATATTTTGCGGGCTATAGCTAAATAAGAGTAGTTAGTGGTCAGCCTTTATTGTTCTGAAACTATCAAAAGAATTTTGTCCATTGTTACCCGAGTAATTTAAAGAGATTGTTTGTGTTTACTGATTTCTTGTTGCTGTAGCATCGACACTGTTTTTAGCGCGTTAATGCTCCAAAAGAAAATACATTACGCCAAAACAAGGGCTAGCAGATCTTGGTTCCCATGCCTGTGGCATCTAGCCCAGTATTTGTAAGCCTTTAGATCTGGGAGTAATAAATTGTCTCTTCGAATTTATGGATCCTTGATACCTTTGTTCGTTGTGCAGGAATGACAAAAGGTGGATTTATGTTTGACGCTGTGGAAACAAAGAATGTATTAGTGCTGATTAGCGGTCAACTTGCCAAATGTTTCTGGAAAGTTTCCAGTGACCCATACTGACTGTTAACTTTTATGCAGCGAAACAAGGTCACCAGAATAAAAACTCAATTACATTGATATCTTTTTCAACAAAAGTGGTGTGGGCTCTATAGTTATCTTAGTGGTATTGCATAACTTCATTTTATTACTCATGAAAGAACCATGAAATTTCAGCTATAAAGCCACGCACTGGAGCACCTTCGGCCATTCAGGACTAAAAATAGTGGAAAGAATGAGTGCTGTGGTTGGACAGCAAGATAGCGAGATTAAGAAAATCTTGGTTAGTATTATTGCAACAATTTCTGAAATTCAAGGGAATGCAACTTTCAGTATGCAGGATTTAAGTGAGTTAATTTTCATTATTTACTACATTTATAGTATGTTCGGTGACATGTTGCCATGAATCTAGTTCCTCGTCATTTCTGGCACGTGAAATAAAATGTCACATGTTTTACCAAGCTGAACATTGTGGCCAGCATTAAGATACAGAATTAGAAATACTGACGTGTCTGATAACTTAGCCTGTTTCCTCTGTTCTTTGTAATTTTCAGTTAATCATAATAACGCATTTTAATAACAGTAGCTAGTTATTATCTAACTTTGCTCATTTCAGGATAGTAAAACTAGAATGAAACATAAGGCTTTCCATCGATATCCTATTTTTTGAAAGTCATACATCAGCACTCGTCCATTTTCGACAAAAAGCAAAATTACCAAGATTTTGATACATCCCACTGGTCTGTTCATATATATATATATATATATATATATATATATATATATATATACACACACACACACACACACACACACACACACATATATATATATATATATATATATATATATATATATATATATATATATATATATATATATATATATATATATATATATATAATATATATATATATATATATATATATATATATATATATATATATATATATATATATATATATATATATATATATAAAACACCTTTCATCTGTCAGTGTTATGAGGTAACATTAGCTTGCAACTCACAAGCCAAAATGTTTAACAGTAACGTGCGCGTTTGTGTTTTATCTCCGGGCAGCGTCAGGATTTTCGATATCTACCTCTTGAATTGCTCTCGAGAATTAGCTGACTGCTTAAACAAGTGGCCCGCGTCAGGTTCATGTTCCAGCTGTCCGTTTGAAGTGTCCATTTTAAATAGTACATCCTCGATTTTCCTGGCACACGTGACCTTGATTAGTTTTCAGCCGAATTTACCAGTAATTCAAATGCGAAACATTTTGGATATCATTCTTTTTTTTTTTTGTCTGTCTTGTTTCTTTATATGCTCGCTAGCAAACAGATATCGAGATATTTTCATTTTCGCAAAATTGCATTCCATACGTTTACAAAAAAAAAAAAAATGTTACCTTGCATTTTGTGTGCTTGATCAAAGAAAACTTCAGTCTCGAGTAACATTCTCTCCCGCCTGTAGATCTTGATTATAATTTGGTTAAGGAACAAAAGGATTAACCAACGTATTCTGCGTCTGCGAGCACATGCACACTTTAATTTAAAATGAAGTAAGTTTGGTAACGTGAGGCTCATAAGTGGAATTTTAGTATAATGAGCCTTCACAGCGCTAAAAGGGTTCTGAGGAAACTACGGACCCGGAAGCGGAAAACTCATTTGTTTAAATTTCATTAAATGTACAAATTGTCATTTTACCGTTATTTACTTGGCATTCTCTTGGTAGTTGCCTGTGATGAAACAGACAAAATTCAACACGGGCATTTTTTTTATATCAAAGATAAAAAATGAATTCACATCCCACCACAGGACATCGCTGTACGTGATATTATTTACGTGGTTTCCTACGAGACTTGGAGATTCTGTTTATGAATAGCGTTTATGTCATTTCATCACTCTCACCTCTTCATTTCTATATTCCAGTTTATACTTTTTTTTCCACATGGAGTAATAAGTAGTCAGATAAATCATAGTACGAAACAAATGTCGCCGTTCTGCTTAATTTCTATGCGTTAAAATAAAATTTTCCTAGTATTAGGTTGTGTAGTTATTACACAGAAGAAATAGATAGCCATTAAAACCACGTGAAATGAGTAATTTCACGCCAACCAATGTTAGAATTAATAATAGTCAAAACAGGACTCGACACACTGTCAAATTTGCTTTTGGATGAATGGATTACCACTTGACTTTCCATGACATCAACTGCCAACAACTGGTAAACAAGTAAAAAATGAGTCGAAGTTTCTTCGCACAATGGAGTTTTCTGAACAGCGTATAATGCTGTATGAAACTCTCAGCCACGGCCCGGTGGTGGCCTGTGTTGTTGGCACCTATAGGGGTGCCAGACGCACGATCATAGCTAACTTTAACCTTAAATAAGATAAAAAACTACTGAGGCTAGAGGCTGCAATTAGGTATGTTTGATGATTGGAGGGTGGATGGTCAACATACCAATTTGCAGCCCTATAGCCTCAGTAGTTTTTAGGCTCTGAGGGCGGACAGAAAAAAAGCGGGCGGGCAGACAAATAGCCGCCTCAATAGTTTTCTTTTACCGAAAACTAAAAACTGGAGGTAATGTAGGTCGACCTTCAAACTCATTCTCATAGCACTGTTAGAATAAATATCCACCCGCTGAAAAAAGACTGAAATAGTTTAACCTTCAACAACTCCGCCACTCAAACGAGAACAAAAAATGTACCCTGTCACCTACACTGCGTAATAAGAAAAAATGTACAATATCTACCCTCACCCATGTGAGTAAACTATGTGGAGTATTTCATAAAGAGGAGAATGGAAAATTCTGGGAATAAAACACAGAAAAGTCGGAGGATACCTCTCCCGAATGACCTTACAGACAAAACTATTAAGCATCGGTAAATAAATATTGCCAAAATAACTTGCTGCCGAATTTTCGATATAAAAACCAGCCGAAATGCTTAGTAATAACAGGATTGAGAACGTATACGAGAAGTTATGAGGGCAATGTGGTCATTACAATCACATTCTTATACGTATATGTTTATATGAACAAAATTACACACACACACTGATGACCGTGAGGTAAAACGTTTCCTGAGTTCCCTCTACCCTTTATCCCTTCTAAGGGGAGAGAGCTAAACAAGCTTCCACTGATTAAAGTACCTATGTCTAAAAAAGAGAATGATGACAATAAAAGGAAGAGTAATTTACCTGCCTTCAATAAAGCCATAAAGATGAACAACAAAATTGCATTCTAGCACGTATGCATATGTGTAAAAACACCTGATAAGAAATGTTATGAGTACCAACATCCAAGAAACTTCAAGAAAGACTATTCCACAATTTTTCAACAGAAAAAATAAAAGATATCTACTACTGAAAGTGACACCATGATACCTCAACCGGATATGGTTAATGGCGCTCGGTCAAAATAAGCCTGCAGTATTTCAAAGGGCTCAAATTCTAAGGGCGGGAGCAGACCTTTATTGAGTTATATCTTATGAAAGAAGGCACAACACGGCATCTTCCGACGGCGGGGTAAATCATTATTACTGATGGTAAGAAAATGGAAGCCACCATCACCAGTAATTTTGAATAGGGGAATAAGGTAACGAGAGATGCCTACATTCAAATGGGTGTGCAAGGTTCGAGCAGTGATTTCTGAATCATGAGAATGTTTCCCCGCAGGTTTAAGAAGTCTTATGGCCAATATCAGATTTTCTGGCAGCTTAGGTGTGTCTAAGTGCTACTGAAGGTATCATGATATCCTACTGTATAAGTTAAGTAACAAAGCCGTAGCATCGCTGGAATGTTTAACAATCTCCAAAGATTCCAGTACTTACTGAACCGATCTCAATCTAGATTAAGGTTAGCAAATGACCTCAACAAAAGTTGCACCGCATGTATTTTCTGCCTTACTTTCAAAGGCAACATTCATGTCATTAGGAAGGAATAAAAACAGATAGGTCTCAAAACACTACCCTGTGTAACACTATGCTTAATATGCAAACGTTCATGAAAAACACCAACAATTACTGTATGGCTGTGGCTACATGAAAAATGGACTGAAAGATAATACGTATCCACCAACACCCAGGTTAAATAGTTGCATTGCATGTATTTTCTGTCTTACTTTCTTTTATCACTAACAACATCAAGCTACTCTATAGACAAGTTAAAAAAAAAAGTATTGATTATACCCAACTGTAAATGCGTATGAGACATAATTAATGTTAGATCTCGAAAGCCAACACCAATTATTTCCGTAAAGCCTACTATGTGTCACGAAGTAAGTAGGTGTCTGTGTTCAAGGCACTGAACAATGGGTATCAAAATTTCTGCGGCTACAAAGACAGCTAAAGAACAGTTTATTCTGGGACTGGAACAAGTACAGTATTGCAAAATTTCTGTACCTCAGTGGTTACCACCTACACCCCAGCTTCAAGAAAACGCCGTATGTGTATGGGGAAAGAATTTAGTCCTATTTCTCGTTAAATGCTTCGCATCTTTGTTTACCCAAAAAAGTAAATTAATTAACTGATAATCAGTCGACTGTAGTAGGCTGCAGTAAGGGTAGAGAGGACTTGCAGAAAGCTGCAAAGTTAAGCTATCACTCTCTAAAGCCACCCCTTCAAAGGGAACAGGCATGACGTTGAAAAAAGAAAAATATATGAGTTTTAGGTAGCTGACTGAAATAATTGTATTTTGCTTTAAATGTTACAGTTATCCGATTTATTTTAAAAAGGAGAGAACACAGTAAAGTATTGGGATAGGACTCTGGGGAAGGATTAACAAGAAAGAAACCTAAGAGTTGTGGAGATTGATAGAATGGCGCTGCCAATGAGAATCTCAGGAGGTGGTTTTGTTAAACCGGTTTCCTTATGTGTAAAGGGAACGTGCCCTTTCAGATTCAAAGAAAATTAAACTACAAACATGTAAAAGCTATTTCTGATACTAATTCACAAATATACAAATATATATATATATATATATATATATATATATATATATATATATATATATATATATATATATGTGTGTGTGTGTGTGTGTGTGTGTGTGTGTGTATGTGTGTGTGTATTGTACCAATTTTAATCCGATTTAAAGGCAAATACCTGAAATTAAAGAGTAAACTTAAATTCTTTTATCAACACATGAAACTACTTGCAAGTTGTGAAAACATTATTAAGGGGTAATGTACCTTCAAAAAGTACTATGTAAGTATATTGTATCTGCACCGTACTTTGATGGAATACACTATGGTAGTCTGCATTTCCTTACCTGTTATGGTTAAATGTTACTTAAATAAAAAAGAGTATCGTATACTCTAAATCTACAACTTAAACAAAAATTATCACTATCATTTATGTTCCGAAAAAATATATATTTCAGTGGCTAAATGTGGCCCTGGAATAGTGAATAGATATTCGGCTTTTTGCAAAAGAGAATCTAAAATCACTGGGGTCTAAATGAATTGTGAGTATGCATAAGGTAATACCATTAGATGAAACACGATAAATGAGCCATAATGTAAGAAAAGAAGGCGTTAGGTAATAGGTACACTAAGCCACCGTGACTCAGATACGACAAAGTTAATCACGCTCGAGGCTGAACTGATTACATACTTTAAGTGTTTTAAGTACGAACAAAGTGCACGGTGAACTTTAGCAGATCACAGGAAGACGGCGGTATTAGATTATACATTCTGAGTACAAGTTTATCCGAAAAAGAATTTAGTTATCAAATTCATTCAATTGCATAAAGGGTCAAATGGGAAAGTATATATCTTTACAACATCACACACGTATATATATATATATATATATATATATATATATATATATATATATATATATATATATATATATATATATATATATATATATATATATATCTCGGAAATAACTTACAACTCAGGGAATTATAATTTGTGTTTCATCACAGTGGGATTCAACCCGCTACCTTGTTTAGAAACAACGATGTACATTGACTTTTACCACTGAGCCATCAGGAGATGGCTAAATGGTCAAAAGTCATTGTGCATTATAATGTGTGTGTGTGTATGTATGTATGTATGTATGTGTATATATATATATATATATATATATATATATATATATATATATATATATATATATATATATATATATATATATATAAAACACACGCACACACACACGCGCGCGCGCGCGTGCGCGCGCCTGTGTACTCTAGCACATGTAACATATATACAAATATCTTTTAGCTAGGGCAGAAAATATCGCCCAGAGATCTTCGTTACAGAACAAAAGTACCTCAATGAGTAAAGAGCAGACATCCATCCAGGACGTCCGACGTAATCATCAGGGACAGGAAATGACCTAACAAAGCTCAGTTACACTGCAATCTTGAGCCGCAAAGAGGAGGGGCAGGTTCACTCACTATATACAAAAGGACTTTTCCATTCTCACCAATTCGTCCCGCGGGACGCAGCTCTGAACAATCTCCGAGTCGCCGAATTTCTTCGGGTTTTCTTGCAGGAAGTTTTACCTTGTTAATTCCCACTCTCGGAAATCAAGGAATGCTCTGGGGTCTATCTAAGTAATTAGTTTCTCCAATTCTTTCACATTGCCTATATTTACGTTATTGCCCAGTTCCTTACTTGAGTGCAAAAAATTAAATAGCATGGTGATGAAGCCATTTAGGTGGCTGTACATTTTCAGTTCCGTTGTTCTAATCATACACGCACATTATATATATATATATATATATATATATATATATATATATATATATATATATATATATATATATATATATATATATATATATATATATATATATTATATACATGTATATATATAAATATATATATATATATATATATATATATATATATATATTATATACATGTATATATATATATATATATATATATATATATATATATATATATATATATATATTCACATATATGTACATGTATATAATATATATATATATATATATATATATATATATATATATATATATATATATATATATATATATATATATATATATATAATCGTTATATATATATTATATACATGTATATATATATATATATATATATATATATATATATATATATATATATATATATATATTATATATATATATATACATGTATATAATAAGCATCAAGTAATGACAGTCAATGAGCAGATAAAATGTGATAAACGATTTCCCTTCGCTTCTTGATCATAATATCCCTGAAACTTTCATCTCTTGCCTTTTCTTTAATAATTCTGACTTGGCTGCTGTATGGGCTTCAGATATGAAAAAGCAGGTGATATCTCATTTTTTCCCGCAGTCTAAATGCCCCTTCAAAAACACCTTGATATATATTGTTGTTTATCATCAGTAGTACGGAGTTCATCAAACTTCCATCTATATGGACATAATTCATTTTAGAAATATAAATAGTGTATGCAGTTAATCTAGTATACAGCCATGTGGCCAGAGAAGTGGCAAACCCCTGTACATTGAATTAAGTCAAAAACTAATTCATGAAAACACGCAATTTTCAGTATTTTCACCTTACTCATTAAAAAAACTAAAGGATTACAGTTCAGATCACAATAAATGCCGAGCTACGCATTTGCACTGACTTTCTTCTTATATTCCTGATCGAAAATGGACATGTAAACGTGATAACATTTCTTCAAATTCAACGACAGTACTTCACAGTTCTAGGGCTCTTTTGGGGAGTAATATTTAGCTACAGTAAATGATGAAATACCAGTGGTTTCCTTTTAATAAGAGTGCACAATGTAATCAGTAAAGCTGGCTGCTCTGCTGGAAATGTTAAAATTGTTCTTGATTCTAAATTATTACCCTAAGTTGTATTCTCTAAGATTCGCATTCAGTAATTCAGAAGAGGGAAGGAAGTTCCCGGACAGAGCAATAAGCTGTCTCCAAGTTCCGCAATGCTTCCCCTATCATAAACTTCTTCCATTCTAGAAGTAGGTCGATCGCTTTCTAAGACTCCGCTATTTTTCTCCCTAACCTTCAACTCGATTGTTATCTGTCTTCTTTATTCTAAACGTAGATATTTATACCTTTTTGCTGTTTTCACAGGCATTTGCATAAAAAGAATGCCTTTTTCATGACTAGAAAACTTAGACACATCCGTCACAGAATACATTCTCACTGAAAGTGAACCGCGTCAACGAAATACTTGTCTTCGAGCCTAACTGATTTTATTTAATTCTATTTTTCCTCTGCGAAATCTAAAGCCATCGCCCTAATGGGAAAGCGTTAAACGAATTCGTTTCAAGTGCATTTATTGGAGATCTGAATTCCGCAATAAACCTAGATCGGCTGAACACGACCTGAAATCGATTCCAACCTCGGTAGCTGAATGTCTTCTTTATCTTTTTTAAAATTTTGTTTGATTTCTGGCAACTCTACTATAAGGCCAAGGCTCTAGGACACTTCCAAGTTTCTCATTGGCCGGGTTGGTATCGTTCTCGGCTAGCACTCTGTTGGGACTGCGTTCGATTCTCCGACCCGCCGATGAAGAATTAGAGAAATTTATTTCTCGGTGATAGAAATTCATTTCTCTCTATAATGTGGTTCGGATTCCACAATAAGCTGTAGATCCCGTTGCTAGGTAACCAATTGGTTCTTAGCCACGTAAAACAAATCTAATCCTTCGGGCCAGCCCTAGGAGAGTTGTTAATCAGCTCAGTGGTCTGGTTAAACTAAGGTATACTTAGGACACTTCCAGTCATTTAATGCTTTAGACAGTGAAAAAAAGAGTTGGAGTGGTTGGACAGCAATATTAAAGAAAAGAAGCGGAAGGGAGGTAGTGTAATAGGCTAAAAAATGGGTGCAGCTAGGGCTGCCTACAGTGTACCACGTGAGGTGCATTTACGGCACTACCTCCGAATGGGGTTTGATTTTTGTTGCTAGATAAACACTTGATATTCTGAAGTAATACTGATGAAAGCCAACTACTCTGTAGTATTATAATACTGGCAGTTCACAGTTACTTTTCTGTCAATTAGTTTATGAATGTTTTAGGTTTAATGCTAAACAAGTCATTTTGGTAAAGTGATCCAAACATACTGATTTTCATTGATAATAATGAGAGAAAATCAAGGAAAATAACGTTCAGGCCCTTTTTCAAGAGAGCGGTCGAAAAAAATTAATATTAATAAAATAAAATGTGTTGTTTGGTTGTCTGAGTCAAACCAGCAGGTCCTAGGTTAGATTAGGTCGGCCTGCTGCTAGCATGAGACCTTATCGGAAGAGGGTCTATATAACTATATGATAGCCAACGGTATTATTTTCACCTTATTAGTTAATGCAAATCGATTAAATTTATTTTTTCTTTGTAAAATGAATGCTAATCACTTTATGTTGCGTTCCTCTTTTAAAACGACCAATGACCTCTCGTAAAACACATCATTCTCGTAACGATGAAGCAAAGTCATCCATTTTCATTAGTCATCAGTTTCGACCTATATCTTATACCCTTTCACATCATAATTATTAAATACCCATCTCTGTGGGCTGACTTTAGACTTCCTATCGCTCTAAACGCCCTACCACTCTATAAGTGTGGTGGGGAGTTTAGAGCGATAAGAGGTCTACAGTCAGCCCACAGAGTTGGGTAATTAATAGGTATGATGTTGGAGGGTATAAAATATAGATAGAAACCGATGACTAATGAAAATGGATGACTTTGCTTCATCGTTACGAGAACGATGTGCTTTACGAGAGGTCCATGGTCGTTTTAAAAGAGGACCGTGACATGAAGTGATTAATATTCATTTTACAAAGAAAAAATAAACTTACTTGATTTTGCATTAACCAATGAGGTGAAAATAATACCGTTGTCTATCTTATAAGTTCACACAGTGGAAATACATGGGACTGAAAACTACTGTCAGAGAGTAGAATTTGTAGGAATTAATATATTTACATTAAGTAATATAATTACACGAATTAATATCTGTCAAGGATATGGCAGATGAAGAATTCGTAATAGTCTACACAGTGTATACAGCAGATCGCTTATTTGCATAGTAAAATGTTTGTACAGCATTTTCCAACGAAGCCTTTGGTGGAAGGAGCATTTATAAATGAAACCTTATTACCAGTTACTCTACTGAAAGAACTCATCATTTCGATGACTGTAGGTCTAAAATACTTTATGGTGTCAATATTACACCAAAAACAGCAGGCACATCAACAAAAGGTTTCAATTAATTTTGAGTTTTTGGAGCGTTACACATTTTTACGAGGAGAAATCAGGGAAAATGCATTTCACTGTTCCTCTTCGGCTTTGCCAAAACATTTCCCTCCCGAGAAACTATTAGCGCGAAATAAATTTAACCCTCGTGTCCCCATTTGCAATTATATTATGCGCTTAACCATCATAAATATCTTCTCATAACGAGTGGGCGTCGTAGCTAATATTCTTGCCAAACATTTTATGTGGAAGTCTCCTCCATATTCCGTTGCATTAGCAATGCCAATAGGAGAACCCGACATCAGGGAGTGTAAACAAAGTTAGTGCCACTCTCCTCTCTGCCAGTAGAGTGTTTTGGCTGGTCTGGTCTGGTCAAGTATAATCGAGAACATGCGTCTCGTTTAACAGCTTGCCTTGTTTTTTATTTTGTTTTTTTATAAAAATTATATGCCTACTTAAACATCACTGCATATAATACCCTTAAACTTCTGTTATACAAAACAATTCTATATTATATTATTATTTAGTTCTACCAGACACCTGAAATTTTGGTTGTCCAACTACAAAAACACTGTACACAAATGTATAAATACATATAAATAATTAAATATTAGTGATGTGAATGATCTTGGTACTAATGCAACTAATCACAACAAATGTCATAAACTCATGGAGATGGAAGTCACATAAGAACTTAACTCTGTAACCTTCGTTGATTGGGTTTCATAGACAATAGAAAATGATAGAAGATAAGTAGATCAGTACTTGTACGGATACATAATCTTGTTAAATGAACATTATCTTCAGTCTAAGAAACCCAAAATACGACTGTGAGCCTGAACAAGATGATTAATGGAAGGTATTATTATTATTATTATTATTATTATTATTATTATTATTATTATTATTATTATTATTACAGTACTTCAGTAGATGAAATCTAATCACATGAAACAAGCACACCGGGGCCACTGACTTGAAATTCAAGCTTCCAAAGAATGCTGGTTTCAGCCTCCCACCGCAGACCTCACACTGCAGTAGTAACTGATCATGATGCAGAGCCAGTGATTTTTGATCGCCCTGGGGGAGACGTGAACCCGCGACATCTGAGTGGCATGCCACGACACTAACCACTTAACCAGCGGACCAGCAAAATTAGCTATTTTTTAATTGGTTATTATCTGATATATTCATACATCTGAATAAAATACATTAGGTAGGGAAGTTATACAATAAGTAATGCATAAGGAATTAAACCAGACGACTTTCTGAAGAAGATGCCGGTGCATATCTTACAGGAACACTAATTAAAAAGCAGGTATTACAAGAAGACGTCTCCCTAACTTTGATAACGAAGTTCTGGAAACTAAAAATCTGAGGAAGTTTCGAAACTAATGTTTCGACATCATATTGCCAATTTCGTCGAAAAGCTCTCAAAAAATGTCGTCGGCATTGAAATTTAAAATTAACTTAGTATAAAATAATATAAAACAGAAAATGATCTTATGTTTGATTAACAGCCTTACGCAAAGGGCCATCTTTGATTTCTATCGTCATTCTACAACTGACCAGTAACTTTGGTTAAAGCTCCTGTTAAATCAAAAATGAAAATATATTACCTACTATTTCAACTGACGTAAAGGCAAAATTTACTGATGGACTGGGCTAAAAATTTTGATTCTGAAAATTCCGAAAGCTTCAGCTTTTGCAGAAAAGAATATCGGATGTATAAAAAAAGGGTTTAGTTCCGACAAAATCTTTTTATGACTAATGAAAACCAACTAATACATGTGACACGCAAAATACTCTAGGATTTTCGCAGGAACCTAAATTAGATTTGCAGTTATACTTATGTTACAACAAAAATCCACGATTCCCTCAGCTACTGTTATAACAAAGGTGTTGCGCTCTCTTCCAACGTCACACACACACACACATACACACAAGCACACATGTATACACACGACAGATTTTATATATCAGAATCTTCTTAATAATTAGGATAACATAAACAATGTTTTTTCCAGATCGTATGTTCGCATATAAATGCTCCAGAAACACAACGACCCTCCAGCCATTAAAATAAAGATGAGTTTTCAAGTCAGTGCGATGCCTTTCTCTTTATACCTAATAACTCATCAACTGCCCTTCTTAATATCCATATACAATAAAAAAAAAAAAGCTGACTTTAGTATGGGTGACACCCGTATGGGATAGTGCCGTTAGTGCACCGTGTAAGCATTACTTGACGTTCTTTGCAGCACCCCTTCAGCTCCTAGCTGCAACCCCTTTCGTTCCTTTTATTGTACCTCCGCTCATATTTCCTTTCTTCCATCTTACTTTCCACTCTCTCCTAACAATTGTTTCATAGTGCAACTGCGAGGTTTTCCTCCTGTAATACCTTTAAACCTTCTCACTCTCAATTTTCCTTTCAGCGCCGAATGACCTCATAGGTCTCAGCACTTGACCTCTGGCCTAAATCTTATATTCCATTGTAGTTTGGGTGACTTCTCATGCTATATTAGCAGAATGATTATCTCATTTTGACTAATAGAAACAAAATACTTTCCATTGCGATGTCCTATGTGAGCAGATGGCATCTTTCAGTTAAAATAGTTCTTTGCACACCCCTTGGCTTTTAACGAAGATCTTAGAGCATAGTAGCCATGTCACAATATTTGATGTTTTATCCTGTCAGTTATTCTTTTTATATATTCTTTTAAATTACCTTCTATAATCTCAGATTAGTGAAATTTTCTTTATTTGTGCGATATATTGCTTGCTAATGCATTTTTTAAAGTTTTCACTGTCCTCCTTGCAGTTTACGAAACTATTTAACCTTCCGCTCTCAGATTTTGCTTTATCCAATGTTGCTACCCTTCACAATTCAACAATAAACAAAACACATCGGTCTGGAATAAAATTATGAACTGCTATTCGTTTCCCTCCCCATTTACTTTGTGATTCATTTCTTCTTTTCCCATATCCATTTCACTGTGGAACTTCTTTATTTTGGCTAATTTTGAAATATTTCTCTCTTCTAATCCTTGGTGTATCAGTTCCTGTTCCTCAGCCATCCGGTCAAAGCAACAAATCACTCAGGTCACTTCAGTTCTTTTCTGAGAGATGGTATCTTACTGCAAATTCTCAAATCTGTTTCCAAACAACAGGGGCGTTTGATTTCCATTGTTTCCTATATCCACCACAAACTTCATAAGAGGTTTACTTTACCATTTAGAAATTCACTACATCAAGTGATATGTCTTTTTCTTGCTCTTAGAATGTTTTCTTTGGTGCTAGGTGTCCTTGCTGTCTTTTGTTGTAGATACAATTTCAGCTATTGAAGAGAGAGCGTCTTTCGAGTACGTGTGATACACTCATCAGGATTACTGCGGAAATCATCATTGCTTTCTTTACTAAGCGCAATTGTTTCCATGTACTTCCAAGTACTGAGTTTCTCTACATTATTCCGTTTTTCTTCACCCCTACAATATTCCTTCTGTGATGAGGCAAGTACAACATCCTTCCGGGGTCAAGCCCCCCTCTATTATTCTTTGTTTCCATCGGGTTTGAGTTCACTAAAAATTAGGATGCTTGCACCACAACCGCACAAACACAAAAACAAACACACACACACGCATATATATATATATATATATATATATATATATATATATATATATATATATATACACACACATACATGTGAATAGGTTTGTGTGACTTTTATTGGTATTTTCGAATAACTGACTATACGTAAATGAACCCACAAATTACCAAAGAAGCTAAATTTCTCACTGAAGAGCTTTCTCTGAAGAACCAATTTAATGCTGAACACTCAGAGAAAGCGATGATGACAGTTCCAATCTTTATGTAAAATATAATTCGAAATCACTCTTTATAATTCATGCTTGTCGCCATTCATCAATCATTGCAGATTTGGTTTTCGCAGAGAATTACAATTGCATTCACAGTTGGTGAAATATACATTGGTTACATGCTACCTCAATATTCACTCGGCTGTTAGTCAATCAAAGTTTGACACATTCTCTCATATTGTTTTCAGAGCTGTTGACAATATTTTCCTCTTATATAAGAACCTGCATTAGAATCTGTGACTCCTTCGGGAAATGGCACTACAAAAAAAAGTGGAAAAGATTCAGTTAGGTTTTCGACAAAAATCTTCAAAGCAACTGTAAATTTTTCGTATCTCCCAAAAGTGAAGTAAAATTGGAGCATTTTATTATTATGGCGCAAAAGTCTACCAGTGAAATGGAATCACGCATGGAAAGTCGTTCTAATTACAAAAGAGAATGAGATTTTTGTATCATGTCAATAACTACTAAACGTTTAGTAATTAAGGTTTCGGCACATTCACCATCAAAACGTTACACACTTATTCTGGTTCATAGTTCTACGCTGGAGGGGTGGGTAGAGCTCTCGGCTAGCACACTGTTGGCCCAGCGTTCGACTCTCCGACCGGCCAGTGAAGAATTAGAGGAATTTATTTCTGGTGACAGAAATTCATCTCTCGTCATAATGTGGTTCGAATTCCACAATAAGCTGTAGGTCCCGTTGCTAGGTAAGCAGATGGTTCTTAGCCATGTAAAATAAATCTAATCCTTCGGGCCAGCCCTAGGAGTGCTGTTAATCAGCTCAGTGGTCTGGTTAAACTAAGATATATACTTAATTTATTCTGGTTCATGTGGTATATTTTCTTTATCAGATGTTACTTCCTCATGCCATATCATGATAATTTTAAAAAGCCTTTTTTACGATGAAATGCTTGCTGAACTTTTATAAGCTTTTCAAGGTTAAAATCATACAAATTCTAAAAAACTTTTTCAAAGGAAACATTTTGTGGGCCATTCATGGATTTTTCAAGACAAAACTTGGCACACTTTTCTCACTCCTTTCTTTTCATTGTAGAAATTGTTGAAGAACTTCAGGTTTTCCTTCTGCCAGATGTGTTGTCACCGAGTGCCACCTGTCTCGGGTTCCCAAGAGCACGCATTGTCTTTGACTTCAAAGGAATAATTTTCAGCAGGAGCTGTGTGCCTGCCTGATGCGGAATCTTTTTATTTTACTTCCAAATTCGAGAACGAGGAATTTCTTTAAATCTGTCGATTCAGCTCGTTTAGATACGCATTTATTAAAATATGAATAGCAACTCGTGCCCTTATTCTTTTTGTAAACCAAGAAAGGCGGGACATAATTGGGAATTCTTTGAAGTCAAGAGCAAATTGACAGAAACGTAAGGAAATAGTCAAGTGAAAACATGTGACGATGTTAATATATTTCCTTAAAAAAGGAAAGTAAACATGTCCTTTGGCATTAATGCTGAAAGTTTTACTGGTTGGCCATCACACACACACACACACACACACACACACACACACACACACACACACACATATATATATATATATATATATATATATATATATATATATATATATATATACACATAGATACATACGTATATATACAGTATATATATATATATATATATATATATATATATATATATATATATATATATATATATATATATATATATATTATATATGCTAACTTCATTAGTGTTATCATCTACCTCTTTCATATTCATGTATATTAACCTATTTACCTAGAAATATAGTTCATATAAATAAATAGGAGTTCAAGGTACATACATACATATATACAAACGTAATATATATATATATATATATATATATATATATATATATATATATATATATATATATATATATATATATATATATATATAAATATATATATATATATATATATATAAATATATATATATATATATATATATATATATATATATATATATATATATATATATATATAGGTGTGTGTGTATATCTGTATATATGTATGTATGTACCCTGAGCACCATTTATTTATATGCACAATATATCTAAGTAAATAATTTATAAAATTTATACAAGGATATGACAGAAATAAATGATAACAGTAATGAAGCTGGCATTCCTCTGATTAACTGTGACATCAGTTTCCACATCTTTTCTGAAATATCTCTATGTCAAATAAAACTCGAAGAACCACAAAGAACGGCGAGAAGCCGAGAGAAAGAGAAATTGCTTCTATTTTCATTCTAACGCAAGAGCAGCTCAGCATTTTTTACCAGGTGCTGCAGTTGTTTCGCGTTTCCTCTACTCTTTAGTAAAAAACGGGAGTCTCTTCTTCTGTCTTTCTATTTAGATCTAGACTTTGCAAGTTTTCTTTTCCGCGTCTGTTCTTTAAATCTTTTGCGTCAAGTGGAATTCATACATGGCACAAACGTCGAACGCATGACGCTTCTTTATTTCTTTACTCGGGAGAGCGACACAATTCTAAAGATGCTAATAAACAAATGCATTCTGACTGAAAAGGCTTCTTTTTGCGAAGAGAGGACTCACTCCAAACATACCTGCTCCACTTGCGACTCAGGTTTCGGTCGCTGCACATCCCACGTATGTCTCCTATGAATTTCAAATTACTCTGCCGCTTGTGAAGGCATTAAATTTTCCCGTACTTCGCCCTGCTGTCTCTGCAATGTCGTATTTTACCATTTATTCCAATTAGCTTGCGAAAGCAGATGCTGAATTTGTTCGGAAAAAACTTTTCCTCCCAAAAACAGAAATTAGACTGACGAGTAGCGTAAAGCTTGTCACGAATAATAACAAATGGCACTAAAAACTGCAATGCATCTTTTCATTGCTTTCTAATTTAATGTTTTTTTTTTATCTTAATTATACTTCTAATCTCTCTCTCTCTCTCTCTCTCTCTCTCTCTCTCTCTCTCTCTCTCTCTCTCTCTCTCTCTCCAAATTCCACTAATCTCTCTCGGTTATTCTTCTTTTCCATTATCATCAAGAACGCAGGTGACATTTTCCATCTGTTATGCTTCCTCTTCCTCGTAAACTACTGCCAACATTTCTCCCGCTTATTCCTGGGCAAGCATGGAAGACTAACTGGTGTAATGAAAACAGCCGTGAGCGGGGATAATTAGATTTGGAGAGAGAGAGAGAGAGAGAGAGAGAGAGAGAGAGAGAGAATAATCGTCATATGAAAAAGCTACTGTTTTGGACACCTCAGAATTTTCGTTTCTCAATGAGAGAGAGAGAGAGAGAGAGAGAGAGAGAGAGAGAGAGAGAGAGAGAGAGAGAGAATAATCGTTACATGACAAAGCTAGCGTTCTGTACACCTCAGAATTCTCTCTCTCTCTCTCTCTCTCTCTCTCTCTCTCTCTCTCTCTCTCTCTCTCTCCAAAACCACACAAACAGCTCTCCATTTAGGCGGATGCCTAATATTTTTAATGCCTTGCACGTAGCAGGGCTGTCGGGAGAACACGAAGAACCTGGAGTTGAATGTATCTATCAGTCCCCTCTATTAATAATTACAATATGCAAATTTCAGGTAAGGGGAGATATTGTAGAGTGCGCCTTCGTCTAGGATATTCCCCCCGCCCCCGACCCCCCACCCGGCGCCATCCAAACATTTCCCTCTTCAGGGACAGCTTTTCCGCGTGTTTTTGAAGCGGGAAGAGATGGAGAAGGGTTAGCCCAGGTGAATGTAAACAGACCGGGAGATGGAAGATGCTTCGAGAGATAAAGTTATTGGAGAGTAGTTGGATGAAGGAAGCGGAGGTTGTGGAAGTAGATTAAAGTAAACAAAAATATTTAAAATTCGATAGCACGTGGATTCCTTCCAACGATTTATAGTTCAGCAGATGGAACAGTTACGTTCATTTTTGTTGTTTTTTTATGATGAAAGGGAAATTGTCAAGAAATTCGATTTTTTTTTTTTTGTGTCCAGGTATCCACTCCTATTTCAATACTATCTAAACGGAAGCCGAAAACAGAACTATAAATTATATATTTTCATACAAAGAAGCAGCTAAGTATGCATCAAATTTATGGGAAAATGACAGCCGAAATATTCTTTACCTTGATACAGACAGCAACTATATATATACTGTGTATATATATATATATATATATATATATATATATATATATATATATATATATATATATATATTAGTATTTATTTATTTCTTTATACACACACACACACACACACACACACACACACATATATATATATATATATATATATATATATATATATATATATATATATATATATATATATATATATGTGTGTGTGTGTGTGTGTGTGTGTGTGTGTGTGTGTGTGTGTGTCTTCCTTAGGAAAGTCTGTAGTCCAGGCATGACTCTAGAAAAAAAAGGAACGAAAAAGGGCGCAGGATTGAGGGAAGGGATATTATTTTTTATAATAGTGGAAGATTGTAAAAATCTGAAAAAATTGGCGAAGGAACAAGAAGTGTAAATAAAGAGATAATCTCTTGAGTGAGTTACCCTACTCCATCTCTACAGAGTTACCCAAACAGTATCCATTTACAAGCGACACGTTGTAAGTAAGTAAGAGATGGCATGCAACTGATCTGCAACTGAGTACAAATGTCAGAACAAGGAAATATAATATCGAAAACTTGAGGGGAGACCCTGTGTCGTATGTGCAATGAAGTTAACATGTTCCCTTGTTCATAGTTGTTGAATGAAGAAAGAACAAGTCAAGATTAAATGAAGAATTACTGAATGTCTAGGTGAAGAAGTATGAATTATGGCATTGAAAGATGAGCAACAGCAAAAATAAGAAATTAAGTACTTTGTTTGGCAGTGGTAAAGAAGAGGACAAAGGGTGCATGAGAACTCTGCTAGCAAAGGGAATGGCAACAGATAGTGCACCACCAATCATTCAGTGATATAAAACGATAAGAGTAAAAATATAAATAAAAAATAAAAAAAACTAGAAGTGAGAAAAACTGGTAACAGGGAAGGAGATATGCAATTTGATAGAAAAAAAAGAGAGGCAAAACTTCAATAACATTCAAATCTTGACTGCTGAATCTTGGATGAACCCACTGTGTAAAAATGTTACACAACATTAGCTGTACACACACACACACATATATATATGTGTGTGTATGTGTGTGTATACACACGCACACACACATATATACAAATACATATATATACATATATATATATGTATATATGTGTGTGTCAAAAAAACGCTCAACAGTAATATTTCTAGCTCCCTATGGGCCACTTCCCTTTATCTTGCGTACCGTCTCGCACCTCCTGGATATGGCCTTTCCTTTCCAAAGCCTCTAACATGTCACCTATTTGACACATTCCAGGGCTTGTTCTCTTACTTCTTCCTAACGCCTTTATCACCTTTCATCACGTAGTCTTTTAATAAGACCGAAACATCTCAAGTCACCATGATGCCCACTCCACTTCTGTACAATCCCTTTATACATTCCAACATTGGTTTTCATCCGCACTCCAAGTCCTTTTCCAGCCTTTAAATATCTTGTATTCCTCCCTTTTTTCATCAGTTCTGCGACGACTTATCTCTTCTCTCAGCCTACCTATTGTATGTATTCTCAAATACCTACGTGAATCAACTTTTTTCTTCACCATCAATACCGATATTCATTGATCCATCTTCCTGGTTTCCAGTGACCATCATAATCTTACTTTTCCTTATAATAACCCTTAAATTTCTAATCTTGCATGTCGTTTATAACTTATCCGAACAATAATTTATTATTTTTTTATATGAAAACGATGTCATTTCATACATCTTTCCCAGCTCGTCTAATCCCTCAGCTTTGCACCTACATCATAAACCTTTTCTTTGACTTCTTGCATTGTCGATTCATTTAGATATCAAAGAAGTATACAGAGATAACACGCACTGTCTCATGTCTTCTCATATATCTACATAATCCAGTAAATGCTTTGCTTGCAACTTATTTGCTTTAACACATGACTGGTCCATAACAAACATTCATTCCATATAACCCGTTCCTTGTCTGAACCTACACTATGTTTTCCTGTCAATCCTTCTTCCGCCTATATTGCTTTTACCAAACACCTTCTTTGGTATACCAAGTACCATTAACATCCTTTATATAATTCTTACAGTCTCCTCTGGGACCTCTACCCTTATAAACTGAGCGAAAATGATTTCTTGTTCCCCATTGCTTGGGTACTTTCTCTCATCAGACGTAATTCCAAACCACTTACTCACACTGCCACTGCCATACCTAAGCATCTTCTTTGTAACTTTATCAACTCTTCCCTTTTCTCTCTCGCCCTCTTAATGATTACCATATTCATTCTCCTATTAAAGGATCTTGCCTAATGTTATGTTAGACTAAACGACAAATGGGACTGTCCCATTCTTTTTTCCTTCCCCTTATACCTTCCTTTCACCCCCCTTTTTACCCCCCTTCCAAACCTTGTCTTCCTTCCGAGGGACACTTAGGGGTTCAAATAGATTTGTAATCGAACCCTCACGCTATCCTGTCCACCCGCCCCCCTTACAGTTACAGTTACAATGTTATGTACCTGGATCTCAGTTAACCGTTTTTTTCTCTAAATTTTTAATTTCTTCACTCTACGCTTATTGTTTTCAAGCCTGCTTCATACCCTCCT
>JANJGK010000001.1:77973029-77980529 GCA_039081455.1 Macrobrachium rosenbergii
GTGTAGCGTAGGGATTAAAAGAAGGCTAAATGTGAAATGATACGTACATTTGCAGTTATTGAATATGTCAACGCAGTTTGGGCAAGTAGAGATGATAATTTAGATGTAAATGGTAGAATAAATGTTATTCCTTGTAAACTTAAATTTGACAAAAATGTTTCATTAGGATGCTGTAAAATGAACACCTTCTTTAAAGACGAATTTGTAAATATTCTGTTAATATCGAGCCCTATAAAAATGTAAGAATTATTGTAGTGTTGTTATCAAAAAAATAAAAAAGACCTCCCATGCTACTGCTCCTAGTGGCATTTACAATTCTATCCCTATTCTTCACTATTAAAAAGAACCCTGATTATACCTACGTACACCATACATATACATACGCCTATACAAGCATTTATGTCATTCGCTTCCTGTCAAACGCTCACTACGTGCCAAAGGTGCTCTGACGTCATCCCGCAAAGCTTAGCAACTGGCAGAGTATTTATAACTCCAAGAGCAGCGCCAAAGATCTATAATCTGGCGACAGCAGCTGCATTCTGATGGAATCTTAACGAATGACAAGAATGTGAAAATTATGTAACTTTGACTCCATTGCCCCCTGATGTATATAGTCATTTCACGACAGCAATTTGAAGAGGTCAAGTATGGTACTCTTACTCTCTGGCTTATGAAATTATCTGTTTTATTTTAGATGTTAGAAGGTAAAAGTATCTGGCAATGTTTAGGCAACGATTTTACAATAAATATTAGTAACAGAAGAATATCATAATAATCACCACATTTAATAAGTGACTGCAGATGAACAGTCAATATATTGGAAACAAAATAATCTTGTGAACTTAAAGTAACAAAGTTTAATTATGATAATTATATCTAGCACCTCTAGAACCATTGTTACCTTGTTGATTAACTCATAGAAACAATGAGCTAAAAAATCACGGACTAACATTTACTTGAGGCGCCTCAAATTTTGATTATATTTTCACATCTCCCAAAGGTATCTGTAAGCTTTTACTACTAACTTCACCACAATGAATTTACTTTAGCACGACTTGAAGAACAACAACGACTGGTAAGCGAATTATTAATAAAATAAAAAGGAAGACAACCACACATCCTCAAGTACAGGAAATATTAATAGTCATCTTTTTAAACGTTGTATTATTTCGAATTTCTTATATCAATGAATTCGGAACTATCCGCAGAGACAATGTGCTTCTTAGTCCATAGAAATTGAAAATATCAAAACAAGCAAGCAACAGTCTAGCATCAAATTTCCTTCACTTTATCATTACAAGAATCTAATTACACTGAATCTGTTGAATTTTCATTTTCTTAGTTCAGTTTCTGAGCAGCCGATAATACATTAAGAGTGTTTCTTAGCTCTTCCTTGGGTGGGTCGGTAGAGTTGTGGCCTTGCACTCGCTAAGGCCCGAGTTCGAGTCTCCGGCCGGTAATGAAGAGTTAGAGGAATTTATTTCTGGTGATAGAAACTAATTTCTCTCTATAATGTGGTTCGGATTCCACAATAAGCTGTAGGTCCCGTTGCTAAGTAACCAATTGGTTATTAGCCACGTTAAATAAGTAATCCTTCGGGCCAGCCCTAGGACAGCTGTTAATCAGCTCAGTGGCCTGGTAAAACTAAGGTATACTTAACTTTTTGTTTAACTCTTTCGTCCATCTTATACTCAACGAAGGGTTTCTGATAAAGTTAAGTATACTTTAGTTTAACCAGACCACTGAGCTGATTAACAGGTCTCCTAGGGCTGGCCCGAAGGATTAGACTTACTTTACGTCGCTAAGAACCAATTGGTTACCTAGCAACAGGACCCACAGCTTATGGTGGAATCCGAACCACATTATACCGAGAAATGAATTTCTATCACCAGAAATAAATTCCTCTAATTCTTCATTGCCGGGGGGAGACTCGAACTCGGGACTAGCAGAGAACTCTACCGACTCGTCCAACGAGGAACAGGGTTTCTGATAAAACGGAGAATAACTGATACCCTCTTCGTGGATCTAACGAGAAAACTTGTAATAAAACTCTTAATGCATTATCGAACTACTGAATGATATGGGAGGCAAGAGATATGACAATTAAGCCCTAATAACGATCGTTTCAGCTTTCATCAATCACTTCAAATACGAGGCAATTATCAATTTTGAAAATAGTACAAAAAAAAATTCATTTAATTAACTTTCTTCAAAAGGTTTATTTTCCATTCAGTATATAAAGAGGACCCGCCCCTTCCAACACGGGAGATTTTTGCAACACTAGTATTACCAAATAGAGCTTATTTTTATGCAAGGGACTGGGAAGAGGGAAACTAAAGCGATTAACCAGAATGGGTTTGCTGCCTACATTAGCAACGTTTCTCACGTTTCTGGCGAAAGGTAACAGATAAAGAAGGTTCACTTCGAAACTAATGGTGATTTCTCTGCAATGTATGTATGTATGTATGTATGTATGTATGTATGTATGTATGTATGTATGTATGTATGTATGAGACAGAAAGAAAGAGAGCGGAGAGAAAAATATTTCTTTTATCAAAAACACTGCTTGATATAGAACCATCTTTTAAAATTTATTATTGAGATACTGGTCTTTAAAAGAAAAATAATGGACCTATTTGTGTGTTAAGCAAATTATAATGTCACATGCTACATCAACAGTATTGTAAAAAAAAAAAAAAAAAAAAAAAAAAACTGAGGTGATCAATTTCACTTCAGAGCAATCGTAGTTATCAAGAGTTACCTTCCATTAGAATCTGTTTAAACAGTGCGTTGAAACCGAAGGATTCCATGTCAGTGCATACTCAGTTCTATTTGAAAAACACACCATCCGAGAGTGCAATAAAAAATGGAATGTTGCCTGTGAAGTCATAACCACGGTAAACATTCCTAGTCTAAACAATGCGTATTTCAAAGCACCTACAGTATGTTTGAATACACGGGTCTCAGTTATTGTGGAAATAAATGCAGCAACAAACATTTGATACATTTGCCCAAGAAACAATTAACATAGCATACGAAAGTACTGCTCTGAATTATTAGGAGCAGAATATGGCTTATTTCCAGTGGTTATTTGATTGTGCAAATAACCAAAGTATTACATTTTTACAAGATATACTGTATGTATGTATGTATATACATGTAATATATATATTGCAGTCTATGCCATTTCTTTTAAGGAAGCTTAGGATTACTTTATATATATATATATATATATATATATATATATATATATATATATATATGTGTGTGTGTGTGTGTGTGTGTGTGTGTGTGTGTGTGTGTGTGTGTTTGTGTGTCGCAGTCGATGCCATTATTTTCGGGGCAAGCTCAGGATTACTGCAGTTAAGTTTGAAATAACAACTCATAATCCAGTGTCACGAGAGCAAGTTGAAATAATGTTTGAAAAAATCTTTCCAATTCATGATTTCATTTTCCTCCTTTTTCCTAAAATTTGAGTTCTCTGTCGCAATTCGCAAAAGATTTAACGCATGGAATAATAAGTTACAATGTACTGTCTTAATACTGGACACCCGATATTTTGCAAGCGTTGCAGATTGTATTCCAGTTTCTGATGTGATCTATGAATCAAACTTTAGCTACTTAGTACATATGGTTCGTGAAAGTCAGTGGTATGTTCTGAGGTTAAAACGACAAGGGATTACAATAATCAAGAATGTGTTATCACCACATTCTTGATTATTCTTGAGTGGCATCGACATGGGTCCTCAAATCCGAATTTTGATCCCTCCTATGTTTGTTGTTTATTTGAAGTCACTGTCATCAGTGTATTTAACAGAGTGAAAGCAGAAGAACATTAATTATGAAAAAATATAGCGTATATTTAAGTGAAGTTAATCAGTTCCAGTAAAATCACATCAGCAAAGGACAAAGATAATATATGTATGTGAGTATTTTTCAGTACTATTCCATACAATGAGGTTAAAAAAAAGTATCATCTGCTAAAACTAGATGAAATGAGCACACAAGACCAAGGAGAACGCAATCACAGAATGTCACAGGACATAATGCATTCACTGCTCCCCACCATAACTGTTCTTAACGTCTTTCTAATAGGCAATTAGTCGCGTTACTGGGCTGTTAAAGAACTCATATCCGGAAAGCGCCAGCGAAGACGCTGTACTGATGTGAGGGAAACGCTCCTCATTAGCGGTCTCTGGTGACACTGAGGGGCAGCCTTTTGTTTATGCCTTTGTGTCAAAACAAAGCCTCGACCTCTTTTCTGGAATTGCTCGTCTGCAAGATGAACTTAGTGAGACCGTACACAACATGAGGGCGTGGAAAAAAAAAAACCTACATTCTGAACAATGCAGGTTTGCGGTAGGATTTTCTTGCTCCGTGAACTCAAGCTATTTTTAGTTTTCTGTAAAAGATAACTATTGTGCCGGCTTTGTCTGTCCGTCCGAACTTTTTCTGTCCGCTCTCAGATCTTAAAAACTACTAAGGCTAGAGGGCTGCAAACTGGTATGTTGATCATCCATCCAAACACACCAAATTGCAGCCCTCTAGCCTCAGTAGTTTTTATTTTATTTAAGGTTAAAGTTAGCCATGATCGTGCGTCTGGCAACGCTATAGGACAGGCCACCAACGGACCGTGGCTAAAAGCTTCATGGGCCGAAGCTCATACAGCATTAGATGCTGCACAGAAAACTCGACTGCGCCGAAGAAACTTCGGCGTATTTTTTTCTTGTTTTCTTGAACTCTTACTTTACGTTATTTTGCGACAGAGTTCTTGTGTGGTTTCTTTACTAATGAAGTTTCGAGGTCCTGCATAATCTCAAATAAAAACATTATATACAGAATTGGTGAATAAGTTATGCGGAAGCTGCTGAGAATTTAAGGTATGAATGATAGGCTAAGTTGCTGGGAACGACAAAAAGTTTGTATGAATGAAGTAAAACATACAGGAAGTTTGCACGCAGGAGAACGTCTGGTTTCATGCAAATATGGGGATCATACAAAGGTATATTGTAGTATGTCTCCGTGGCGGTTTAATATCTTTAAGGATGGAATGAAATCGGAAGTCAAGGAAAGGACAGTGCATAAAGGTGCAAAGTTGTCGGCTAAGATGACCGTGAATGGAGTACTGACTGACTTTGAATCTTTTCGTGAGAGAAGGAATTTTGGAGTAACTGTAACTAAGTCAAGGTTATGAGAGGAAACGGAAGCCAAAATGATGGCAAAATGTATATTAAAATGGTTGATGGTAAAACACAAGCAATAGACTCATGGAAGTATATGAGAGAAAATATTTCAGATGCGTCAGGAATGAGAAATGTAAATCAAAATATATATAAAGCAAGGAAGGTAGAAGGATGTGCAAAAGACGGGAGGGAAACTTACAGAGGTAAATGAGAGACAATACTTCAAATGTGTTATGAATGAGAGAAGATGTTGGTCAAAATATATATAACGCATGCGAGGCAGAAGGATGCGTGAGCAAGACTGGAGGGAAACTTGGAGTACTGACGGAAGCCGAGGTTAGAATGATGAAAGGATGGGTTGGACCAACCTATCACAGTAGAAGAGTGGTGTAGGTGTTAAATGGGAAAGAAAGGAAAAAGGTAGAAGCTGTAAAGATGAATATTTGCGTGCTATATGTGACAAAAGACAACCGAATTGATGAGAATGTGGAAATTTATGCTGTAAGTAGCAGGTTCGATCAGATTGTTTTGAGATGGTTCAGTCATGTGTAAAGAATGGGTGATAAATTGGTGAAAAGTCTTTACTATTTAGAAGTGTTTTAGGGGAAATGAAGAGGCGAAGGCCTGGGAAGGGCTGAACAGATAGACTGAAAGCGTCACTGAAAAGAGGTATTTAAAAGAAAGAACCAGAAACAAGAATGTGGTTTTACGAGCTACTGATAAGCTTTCCCTTTTGCGAAGGTGTGTGAAGTGCTGATGTTAGGGAATGTTTTCTGCTCATAGGGTTTACACATTCAAATATACATACATACATTATATATAATATAATATAATATATATATATATATATATATATATATATATATATATATATATATATATATATATACATATATATACAGTACATATATATATGTGTGTGTGTATGTGTGTGTGTGTAAGCATATGCAACCTGTTAATTTGTGTTCAGCTAAATTACCCATATTCTTGCTCATACGAACACAGATAACATAGGTGCAAACAAAGCCCTGTAAACATGGTGCATGTCACAGGAAATCATAAAAATTTCATTACTGCATTAGCAAGATTAAAGAATTAAAGCAAGAGCTACTTTTTTTCACTTATTCGTTACATTTCGTGAACAAAAAATTTGAATAAACACACAGTGTAATGAATAATGTCAGAAACTTTACTCATGAATTATAGAATAATGACATAACTTTTTCTTCGCTATTTTGCATCTTATTTTGTTGCATGTCGTATATCACTTCGACTATTTCTGGCTTCTTTTTTTCTATTTTTGGTGCGTGTGTGAACTCCAGGGGATTTGAATAGTTACGCCAATGTAAGTAATAAAATGCTCAGTAAAATGGATTAACACGTTTCATGCGAATAATTATATTACGTTCAATTACGTTTTTTTGTTTTTTTTTTCACTGCTCGTGCAATAGACTGAGTCAATAAGCATGGACTATTGTTGTCATAACACAATAACTAAACTTCATTTTATCCTGCAAATATGCCAGCGCAAACAGAAATCATGAAATTATGAAGGTTGTAGGAGTATATTTGCCATGTAAATAAGATTTTTTTTATTATACACTTTCTTAATTACGAAATCCATTTCTGTAACTCATTTTGGATATATTATTAATCTATTCTCACATGAGATGAAACACGTCCCAATCTTACTTTGAATCGAATAACGATATGACACAAAAAAGTAGTAATAAAAAGCCGTACCACAGTCACTGTCTTCATACCCCCCAACTTCACCAATAACAAATTTTGTTCAGATTTTTTCCCTTTGTTATTTTTTTTTTTTGTTCCTACTTCCTCAATCTTTCCATTTTTAAGGAGAAAAGAAGAGGGCAGAGATGCGCCAATAAAGTGAGAGAAAGAGTCAGTTGGCGGGTTGGGTAATGCAATAAAAGAAGACATTAGGACTTCCATTAAAGAGACGAACGACAATTTGACAACCCAGGGATGGCAAGGGTCCTACCGAAACCCCTCTAGCCGCCCGCCTCTAAAATTAACCAATAGCTGCAGGTCTTAATTTAGTTAGTGCAAAGGGGAAGACTTACTTCTAAAAAGAAAACCAAGAAATTTATGATGGGGAGAGAGAGAGAGAGAGAGAGAGAGAGAGAGAGAGAGAGAGAGAGAGAGAGAGAGAGAATTCTCTTGTGCGTACTCAACACATAAACGGAAAAACATACACACACACACACACACGCACACCACGCACACACACACACACACACACACACACACACACACATATATATATATATATATATATATATATATATATATATAT
>JANJGK010000001.1:77982212-78007212 GCA_039081455.1 Macrobrachium rosenbergii
GATGAAACTTGGATCCATCAATATGACCCAGAAAGTAAAATTCAATCAAAGCAATGGTTACCAAGAGGTTCAGCTGCACCAGTGAAGTTCAAAGTGGCGAGATCTGCCCAGAAGGTTATGGCAACAGTGTTTTGGGACTCCAAAGGAGTGATTTTGATTGATTTCCTTGAAGGACAAAAAACAATCACCGGGAACTACTACAAAGGTGTTTTGCAAAAACTGAAGACTGCATTGGCTAAAAAACGTCGAGGAAAGTTGCACCGCAGAATTTTGTTCCATCATGATAACGCTCCAGCACATTCATCAAGGGTTGCAAGAGAAGTCCTACGGAAATTTAGGTGGGAAACTCTTCCACATCCTCCTTATAGTCCTGATCTTGCTCCTTCAGATTTTTTCCTGTTCCCAAAACTCAAGGAACACTTAAGAGGAGTCTGGTTTGAATCTTTGGATGCTGCTAAACATGCAGTTTCAACATGGTTTAATAGAAAGGCCCCAAATTTCTACAAAGAAGGGTTGCAGAGGTGGAAACAGCGCCTTGAAAAGTGTATAGAGTTAGATGGTAGATATGTAGAAAAATGATGTTTGAATTTCCTTAAATAAAGAGTATATTGAATTTTTCCTGGAACTTTTTGACTTACCCTCGTATATATATATATATATATATATATATATATATATATATATATATATATATATATACAGTATATATATATATGTACATATATATATATATATATATATATATATATATATATATATATATATATATATATATATGTGTGTGTGTGTGTGTGCGTGTGTGTATATATATATATATATATATATATATATATATATATATATATATATATATATATATATATATATATATATATATATATATATATATATATATATATATTCTATACAATTATATATAATATTTATATATTCAGATGTGTGTTATATATATATAATCCCAATGTTTGGTGTTTATCTACCTGGACACATTAAAACTAGGAATCGATTCTACCAGAAGGAAAACGATTTGTTTTCATTTCCGGAAATATCCACGGTGTTGGATTGACCATAGAAATCCATTTCCACTGCGAGGTTCCATGACTGTGGTGGGTCGCAGTTACGGCGAACTTATCCTACAAGTCTATCTGAGGACAAAAAAGTCATCGTTCTCCTGCGCCACTTACTCGGGTGGAAGAAGCTTGGGTTCGAGCCAAAGCCAATACAAAGCTTTAAAGGCACATTCCGTTGAAGCCCATCTTGCCTCTGGTGGCCTTGGCTGAGAATTATCTTGTATATAGTTGGCTGCATTGCGTCATGCTATGGGTGAGATTGGTCATTAACTAGAAACGACCCCAAAACACAATTTAAGATCCAGAGGAAGGAACTCTTGTTAAACACCTCGTCTATATATATAAATATATATATATATATATATATACATATATATATATATATATATATATATATATATATATATATATATATATATATACGAGTATATATATATATATATATATATATATATATATATATATATATATATATATGTATGTATGTATGTGTGTGTGTGTATGCGTTCGTGTGTCTATGAGTGTGCTATCTCTTGTTTCAGATTATAATCAGTTATGAAAAATAACTAATAGTTTCAAATTAACTTCTTCCCTCGCTTTCAATCAACGTAACTGTTCTTTTTATATCTTCGAGAAAACATTTTCTATCTAAAATAATATGCAAGGAAAATTTTATGCGAATATAATTTCTTATGACTGCATCATTATCAATGATGTAAATTTGATGATCATGAAGCAGTGTTGAAATTTTCTTTTACTGTATAGATGAAAGGAGTTGAAAACAATTGTTAAAAACAAAAATTTAAATATTATTCATTAAAGAGCAGACGTTTAGCGTCAATGTCAAGGAATGCTAATTTTTCTACGCTTAACAGTAATTAACACACTTTATAAAGGGGAATAAAACAGATCAGAAGATTTTATAAAGGGGAATAAAACAGATAAAAAGATTTTATAAAGGGGAGTAAAACAGATCAGAAGATTTTATAAAGGGGAATAAAACAGATCAAAAGATTTTATAAAGGGGAATAAAACAGATCAGAAAGATTTTATAAAGGGGAATAAAACAGATCAAAAGATTTTATAAAGGAGAATAAAACAGATCAGAAGATTTTATAAAGGGGAATAAAACAGATCAAAAGATTTTATAAAGGTGAATAAAACAGATGTCAAGATTTTATAAAAGGGAATAACACAAATAAAAAGTTTATAAATGGGAATAAAACAGATCAAAAGATTTTATAAAGGGGAATAAAAACAGATCAAAATATTTTATAAAGGAGAATACAACAGATCTAAATAATTTTATAAAGGGGAATAAAAACAGATCAAAGATTTTATACAGGGGGAAATAAAACGGATCAAAAGATTTTATAAAGGTGAATAAAACAGATCAAAAGATTTTACAAAGGGGAATACAAACAGACCTAAATAATTTTTTAAAGGGGAATAAAGCAGATAAAAAGATTTTATAACGGAATAAAATAGGTCACTCCAAAGTATCTAAACAGCTTGGAATATCAAAAGTAGGACAATAGACAAAAGGGAAGCTAAAAACTCGTCAAAATGGTGACTAAAACCAGCGAAAAGGGAGTAATATAAACGACCGATAAAAGACGCTAAGACCATGAAAGGTGTCAATCAACAAAATCGGAATAAGGTTGCATAAAAAGAAAGAATTACAACCAAATGAAGAGCAAAGCGAGCAATCTTACAAGAACGGCTGCCAGTCCCGCGTCCGCCCGAGGGAGACTATGGGTAATGTAACCCGCGCACAATAATAACGGATGTTGCTACCTCCTTCCTACAACCCTCTCTCTCTCTCTCTCTCTCTCTCTCTCTCTCTCTCTCTCTCTCTCTCTCTCTCTCTCTCTCTCTCTCCAACCTCCCACATTCTAACCGTATATGAGGAAACGAAATTCGCTCTGGGACCGGAAAAAGTCGAGGCTGGAACAAGTTAGCGCAAATAGTAACTTTATAAACTTTTTTTTCCTCCTCAGGTTGCCATTTTCCAGTGACAAAGGAGGAGGGTCGCTGATGTAAACGGAAGGGGAGAGGAGAGAGAATTAAAGAAAGTGGGCCAAGAATTCTTAGGTCGATATCCAAGAAACAAAGAGAGAGAGAGAGAGAGAGAGAGAGAGAGAGAGAGAGAGAGAGAGAGAGAGAGAGAGAGAGAGGCGATGGACACTTATTTAGACGATATGTAGAATTACGAGAATGATAAACGACAAAACTCAAGAGTAATTCATGAGATATTACTGCAATCGGACATAAAGCATAAAAGCATATCATTAAAGAGGTTATCAGCTTAAGGGGAGATACAAAGCTGGAGATGTCAGAAAATTCAAATAGTTAAGTATAGAAAATAAACAACTATACTAAGTGTCATCCATGTTCAAATCTACAATATATGTTTAAACTGTTTCAAGTTACAAAATTCGTGTCTATTTCAAATTTTAATTTCCTGCAATCAGAATATTTGGTGATGACGTTTACTTTCTCCGATAACTTTCCTTTTTATTAAAAAGTAATCTGATCTAAATCTAGAACCAGTTGGATCTCTTTTCACCACGGAAGGAGCTTTCAAAACTACCCTGAAACAAAATAGAGCACAAACTCGAGGGTTGCGTCAGAAAGGATTTCTTAATAGAACACCTTTTCATGAAATGAAAAACTTAATTCTGGTCAATGCACGTAGACGTTCACACATACACATACACGCATCACACACACAGCCACACACCACACACAAATACACACACATACATACAAAGTATATATATATATATATATATATATATATATATATATATATATATATATATATATATATATATATGTGTGTGTGTGTGTGTGTGTGTGTGTGTGTAAATTACTGTACGGTACATGTACATCAGTCGTTGTCTATTTCTGTTGGCATAGTTCCTAACTTGAATTATTATGAAAATGGCTAACAGGCGTAATGCACATCAAGCTTTATGAGGCTGACATATCCATTTTTGCAAACTTTAATTAATCCTAGTGATGAAAAGTACTGTTATCGATTAAACGTTCCATTGCTAAAGCTAGGCCTTGATATTTTTATGGTTTGAAAACATTTCTTAAGATTCTCCAGTGGAAATGCACACTTGACAAACAGCCCAGTAGTTCTACTGTAGTATCTTTTACACAGCTTTAAGGGAATAAGAAAACTTTATAGTTGCTGTATGTATGTAGAATTCTGCATAGCTTGCTTATGGATGCACCTAAAGGAGCTGTAAATAATACAGCCTATATTTTAGACTCTATAAACACAGCTATGCCCATTGAGACATGTACTTCAAGAACTTTACAGAGTACAATTCAACTCTCTGATTTAGTTAACGGTATAGTTCAATCGCCAGCCCTAGATCTTTGCTTGTGTTTCGCGTACAGAACAAACGAAAACTGGCTGGTAACCATATACTTCATTCGTTTGTCCAAAATTCATGAAAGTGGAGCTTCTACGTACCTGTATTTGATGACTGCAGCGCATCAATTATATCCAAGCAGTCCAAGGGGTATTTTGTATGCCCACATGTTGTTATGTAGAGAAGCCAAATGCCTTGTCAGTATGTGATGTTTACTACGCAAACGCCACATATCTTGGCAGATTCTCAACAACAGGTCCATACTACGAACTGGGCCAAGTCTTTTTTAACTCTTCTACCGTTTACAATATACGGAATACGCACGAACAATTAAAAAACCTATCTCTATAAATTAAACGCACTTTTAAAAAATACTGTATAATGCCACTGCTGACTTATTGAGTTTTGATCTTATCACGAGTATTAGGACCGAACAACTTATGACTAGAATGAGGCATTCTCTGAAAAAAAAGAAGAAAAAAAAACAGGATTATCGAGGCGCCTGCATGTCGCTTCCACTGGTTTCCTCGTCGGCAATTTTGTTTGCTTGGCAAAATTCTGGGGAGAGTTAGGGCCAAGGGGACCCACCTGTGTCTACCCCACCCTTTCCCCCGCACACCCACCATTCCTATGCTCTGTCTTCCATGGAATGCGCCTTTCTTTCAATGAAAGTTTTATAGGTTTAGCAACGAACCTCCCGCCCTCTTCCCCCCCCCCCTTTTTATTCCCGTCCTCTTTCCTCCCGCCCCCCCTTTTTATTCTCTCCATCAGCCTTCATTGGAGGGGTGGGTAGAGCTCTCGGCTAGCACGCTGTTGGCCCAGCGTTCGACTCTCCGACCGGCCAATGAAGAATTATAGGAATTTATTCCTGGTAACAGAAATTCATTTCTCGTCATAATGTGGTTCGGATTCCACAATAAGCTGTAGGTCCCGTTGCTAGGTAACCAGTTGGTTCTTAGCCACGTAAAATAAATCTAATCCTTGGGGCCAGCCCTCTCTAGGAGAGCTGTTAATCAGCTCAGTGGTCTAGTTAAACTGAGGTATACTTAACTTTATTCTCTCCATCGTATCTTGCCTCCCACGATGCAGAAAATCGAAAACGAAGGAAAAAAATATAACCTATCTACTGTATATGAATAATGTGTACAAATGCTATTATAAGAAATGTGATGAAGATTAGATTCAAATTGTATTATTTGGTAAACACGTAAAAACAAACAAAAACAACGCAATTTCTAATCAAATGATTTCTCATCAATGCTTAAGTAATGATTTTGTAACAGCGGTGATCAGTGAGCAGAACCAGCGTAATGTTTTTTTTTTTTTTCAACACAACGACTTCCATCACCGTAATATATGAAATAGACATTAAAAAATCTTCACCTACACAATCTCGTGTTTACATAGAACAGAGAAACTGAATCATACCCATCTGTAAAATTAAGCCTGATTTCTTTCACCTTTGTTCTAAAAAACAATATTGGAATGACGAAAATTCGCTCAAAATAGTGATTTAGAAAACACTAAAAATATATTACAAAACCAAAAAAAGGACGAAGGTAGCCAAATATCTATACATACATACAAATAAGAACCTTAAATACATCAGACCCTGGATACGTATGTCATCATGTCTGCGTATCTGTAGGCTAACCAATAAACAATCACCCTTCCACAAGCCCATACATAAACAAATGGATATCCACAATAAAAGTACGCCAAAAAATCGTCTGATATTTTCCAAATATAATAACAGTTTCAAAACAATATACCTATTAATTCAGGGAACTAATTTATATAAAAACTCTTTTCATAATTGTCTTTATCCGATGTTCCTAGCCTTTCAATATTATATATGTCAAATAACGATAAATCTCTACAGACAGAGTTCAGTCTTTAAATCTCTCTCTCTCTCTCTCTCTCTCTCTCTCTCTCTCTCTCTCTCTCTCTCTCTCTCTCTCTCTCTCTCTCTCTCTCTCATATATATATATATATATATATATATATATATATATATATATATATATATATATATATATATATATATATATATATATATATATATATATATATATATATATATATATATGTATGTATGTATACTTACAAAACGAAGACAATATTTTTCTTGTTAGGTCTGTCTAACTACAAATAAAGCTTATACATGTAACAGAAATATCGGTAATCCCTATAATACTCTATCCACGAGGAACAAACCGGCATTTAGATAAATCCTACTGAAAGGTTAAGGACTAAAAACCCGAGCTGAAAGTGAACACCTTCGTTACAAAGGTATAAGCGTTAGTTTAAGAAATTCACTGCTTGGGTCAAGAAACACAGAGTGGATTTTTCAGCTTCCGTGCCGTGGAAATGAACACAGGTTTTCCAATGTGTACAAAGGGGCTGAAGTCACTTGGCCACAGAGGTTCATATTAACACATACCAAAACTTATATCCACAACCGTACCCACAACTATATATATATATATATATATATATATATATATATATATATATATATATATATATATATATATATATATATATATATATATATATATACATATACATACATACATATATGAATATACATATATGCATACATACACACACATAATATATATATATATATATATATATATATATATATATATATATATATATATATATATATATATATATCTTCAGGGATTAAGTGCTCATATAATCTAGCATCAAAGGAAGAAAGCAGTGTCACCTCGGGCCACTTTGGCTCACAATAAACATGCTATCTGAATAAAAAAAGATCTTCATAGAACTTGGCATCTCTAACTGTTTGGTATACGCATTTAACTGGGAGATAAGAGACTTGATATTGAAGGAACTTGAAGGAAGTAGAGTGAAGGAGACCAAGAAGGAAGAGGAATAAGCCGGAGGATCCTCCTTTCCTTCCCTCCAGGCCGCTTACTATCTGGAGTCCTGTCTGTCTGCGTAACTGATGGTAATTAAACCGAGCCTTGATTCATTGTAGCAAGAAACGTACTACTCATAAGGGATCTCCTTACCCGGTAATCTAGCGGGCTGGTCTAAATGAAGTCATTTGGATTCAGAAGCTTAAACAATGTCATCATCTCTAATAATTTCCTTTCTCCGAATATTTCGTTTCTCTACTTTTTTTTATTTTTAATATATCTTTCCACGACCCGTGGCTTTATATATTGAAGAAAAATATTTTCATTAGTTAGTACGTTTTCCGAATGACTAAAGTAATCTAAACGAACACGTAGCTTGTCCAAAAAATGAGAAAGGAAAATAAAATATACATATTTTTAGAGACGTATCGATAACATAGTTCCCAGTCTGCTTGGCCAGGTAAGTATGGTTGTTGCCAGGATGCACAAATAAATAGGGCTAATATACCAAACAATAAAACCCCAAATTAAGAGCTAAAACACAAGAAACATGCAATATATATGTAACATGGGTGATAAAAATTAAACAAATAGCAATGTTATAAACAACAATACCAAAATATACATACTAACAGGAATGGCGATTTATAAAAATCTCATGATCACATGAGACAATAATGGTGAAAAAAATTCCAAAATGATGGAAATGTAAAAATATATTGAAAAATTATATACAATGATAGTTTTCGAGGACCCGTTCGATTCTCCTTATTAATTTAACCAGAACAGGAAAGTTGCCAACTAAAAGTAAATTTTTTGAAAGTAAAATTTTTTTAAAAATAAAAGTAAAAAAAAAATCTAAAACATTTTACTTTGTTGGTAACTTTGCTGTTTTAGTTAGAGTGATAATGAGAACGAGCAGGTTCACGAAAGCTCTCTTTATACATATATTTGTAAATAGATATTTACCCTGACATCAGTGTGGATTTTTTTCACAATTACAGTAACGACATTGATGTTCATTTTGTTGATCGCGCCACAAGTCAACCTTCACAGAAATTTCAAAAATTCTGTGAGGACGATTATGACAGCAAACAACCCATCTAAATATAATGGCACGAAACTAATACATCTTTACGGAAAATCTTCCGATACAGATTGGTCCAGAGTACAAAGTTCTGAATGCAGAAAGAAATATTTCCTGCATTCGTAAGATGCTGATCTCCAGGTTATTTAAGAACTGGTGCGCTAAACAGACAACCTAGCAACGAGACAATGATGGATACACTAAAAAGAAATTTTAAAAATTGCTAAATAATAAAAGAGGAAACGGAAAGAGTCCAGTTTAAACTCTCCTCTGTGATAAATAACATTTCGCTATCGCTAAATACGAGAGTTTTAGACTAAGAAAATCAACAAGAATAGCAAACTGCCTAAGCCATCATAACCCTTTATACACACGAAAGGTTTTCTCTACTTTAATTTGATTCTGTGATGCAATTAGTTCTGACATCAATAAAATTCTTGAATATCACTGTTTCACTTTATAGAATCATATATAACTTGTGAAATCTATCGAGCGATTACTGATTCAGTACACTTTTTTTTATTTTATAAACTTACCTTGATTCACGCTAACCCTACTACATTTAACATTTCATCATTTAAATTACTAACAGCACTTTCATATCCGTTTACGATGAAGAAGTTCTGACATCAATAAAATTCTTGAATATCACTGTTTCACTTTATAGAATCGTATATAACTTGTGAAATCAATCGAGCGATCACTGATTCAGTACACTTTTTTTATTTTATACACTTACCTTGATTCATGCTAACCCTACTACATTTAACATTTAATAACTGAAATTACTAACAGCACTTTCATATCCGTTTACGATGAAGAATATTCAACGATACAATCCCCTGGGGTGCACCGAGCATGTTCTGGCTTGGGCAGACGCCACAATGGCGTTCGATCTTTCCGAAGTTCATTGTTTATCTTTTCTCCTTTTTTTATTACTCAAGGTTCCACTGCACTGGGAAGCTTTTGTTGCTCAGGAGAGTCTCTTCAATTCTCTCTCTCTCTCTGCGCACGTCAAACTGCATTTTCGAACCTTCTAAATCTAAAACACGGCTTGTTGTTGGTTTCTTGAAGAAAACTTACATTAATCATGATTATTCATCATCATTGTAAATTTCATTTAAGTTTATCACTTATTTTGTGGTTACAGCAAGAGAGAGAGAGAGAGAGAGAGAGAGAGAGAGAGAGAGAGAGAGAGAGAGAGAGAGAAAGCACAGGCCTATGAAATGTAGACACGTATGGTTCAAGAAATTTTTAAGTGTTAATAAACATTTTTGATATAGGGTACGCTGCTGCCATAGGCCACTAGAGGAGAAGTACCGAATACAGCTACTGTTTGTGTGGGGGGGGTGAGGGGTGGGGGGCGGCTTATGCAATCCTTTCTTCTCATGTCTGGATAATATGATGGAATGGTTTTCAACTCTAGTCACATAGATAATTACGTAATAAATGATTTGCCAAAAAGCACATGAGCTGCCCAGTTTTTGCCCAGATGAAAACGCTTCCGGAACCCCTTCAAAAAGAAAGAAAGAAAGAAAGAATATATATATATATATATATATATATATATATATATATATATATATATATATATATATATATATATATACATACATATATATATATATATATATATATATATATATATATATATATATATATATATATATATATCCGGATTTTCTGTTTATTGCAAATTTATTTGTCTTGTTTGTCAAAAGTGATTGCGAAAGGGTACATACGCATGCATTTTAGGTACTATTGCATGGTTATCTATCTCGCCTGTCAAAATACTTGTTAAAAGGTACATGCCTGATTGTGTTTGCAATACCCCGCATTTTAAGAGGCCATTATCTCATCTCATTTGACCCTCTTGGTATGCGGTTCACATCAGTAATTTGGCGTTTTTACTTAATGAAAATTACTGACAATTAATTACGGAAGACTGTAACTTCCTCCCTCGTAACACGTTCTCAGGGTAATTAGTTCTCTACTGCCAATGAAGTAACAGATTTTCAAGAATATTAAGTGTTTTGTACCTACCACTGGGTGAAAACTTTCATGCCCTATTTAAAGCTGAGAGCCGCATACTCTCCTGGTGCTTCTTGAACTACGAACAATATCTATTCACTAACCCTAACCAACCCTAATTTCCAAGATACCTATTTGTTTGTGTACTTGTTGATGACATATTTACCTACGTTGTTTAGAAATAAGTTCTGCTCTAACATATGTATGTTTCTTGTATTGTTTTAGAAGTGGCTCTACCATTACTACTTGCTTTTCTTTCACTAACTAAACACCTTTAAGATATGTTCTACATTTCATGTAGGGTGAGCTTTCCCATATCACAGATTTATTTTAAGAAATTGTGTTATTTTTTACGATTCTCGTCCCGGATTCCACCGAGATTACTTTTCTGGGTTCAGTCCTAGTCTCTCTCTCTCTCTCTTTCTCTCTCTCTCTCTCTCTCTCTCTCTCTCTCTCTCTCTCTCTCTCTCTCTCTCTCTCTCTCTGTAACCACAAAATACTCAATGAATTGGATTTCAGTGAAATTTTATGGAAATTTACAGTGAAGAAGTTATCACGATTATTTTAATTTTCAATTAAAAAAAAGAAACAAACCTTATATTGGATTTAGAGTTAGTATTCGAAAATGCAGCTCGACGTGTACAGGGAGAGAGTTGAAGAGTCTCTGTCTGTCTGTCTCTCCCGTCATATGTAAAATTTTTCGTTGTGACCCGAATTTTTTTGCATTTATATTATATACATCAACACTAAAGACCGAATAAGGATGTTTAAGGTCAAATTTATAGAGTATTAAGACGAGCGACAAAAGAAATTTCCCTCCGAATGGCACAATATAGAAACTATTGAGAATTTTTGGAAAAAAATTCCTGCAAGGATAAACTGTTATGTTTACTAATAAATTTCGACAAACGGCACAATTTCTAATTACCAAGGCCTCTGTCCCACATGGCAGCAATTACTGCTGCATCGTAACGTTGAACAGTTATTCACTAAAATGTCTCGAACATTTTTTGCTTTCATTTTCACATCTCGTGTCTTTCCGTCACAAATGCTTTTAAAAGTTTTTGTGAATCAGGATCATGATTCGTGCTGAATCAGAGGCCCACATCTCCCCTGATGGGGTCTTTAGCTTGACCGAATATTGAGCATATATTCTGGGCAGAGACAAAAAATATCCCCATAACTTCCTCATTCAGTGACATGATGCCTTTGGATCACGGAAACACCTTATTATGAAGAGAGAGAGAGAGAGAGAGAGAGAGAGAGAGAGAGAGAGAGAGAGAGAGAGAGAGAGAGAGAGAGAGATAATTATCCGCTCCAACGAATTCTTTATTCAGCTACTAAAGAACTGCGTTCATTCATGGCTAACACTTAACTGCCATTACCTATGACGCGTTCAACCTGAATCTGAATGATTCTGGTAGATTATTCATAAAGGACAATACGCTATAATCCCCTTAATGTAGATAAGCACTTTTACCTAATGTAAGTCGGAATACGTTTATGCCTGTTGTACAATTATAAGTGTATATACATCGATTTCGGCTCCGCAATGTACAGACTACAGCAACTCACATAACCTGTAGTTGATGTGACAACCGCAGGTACGTTACCAGAGGTAATTGCCTTTTCAAATTCACCAGAATTTATATTGCTGTGTAAAATCACACTTCGAATGGAATATGTCCTCAATTCCTAGCAAATGGCTCGATATGTCGATTACTTTATGGCAATACGTCCTTATGAAATGTATTCATATCAAATACTTTTTTTTTTCTGGAGGTTTGGATTACCCATTCGCCCTTTACTTAAGCATGAAAATAATTCAACTACAAGTATTAATTTTTCTGAGACGCTGAATAACATTACTCTGTTAATAAAATATGTAAATGTAATTTCTAGTCTTGAAATCTACCTAATGCTTCCTGTATCTTAACAGTTTCACATCACATTTTCATAGAAGTCTTCATAAAATATGGATTTTTCTAATTGCATTCGACTGTATACAACCAAAGATATATTATTCAAATCTGCTTAGAGTCCCGAGAGTGCTAAAAATCAACGCTTATTTAGTATCGTATTTTTACGATTTTACACACGTTTTTATTCCCTCTGAAAATAAAAACAATTTTATCTTCTTGAAACGGTGTCGCATTTCTAATAGCTTTGTATCATTGCCTAGTCATGCGAATCGTAAAACAGCAACGAGTCTAAACAGAGCATCGCGGACGCCCGAAGACATCGTACAGTAAGTCTCGATGTAGCTGAGTCACTCCCAGGAGACGCTAAAAATAGAGCTGTGGAAAAATGTGCTCAGTGGCGACAAAAACATTTCGTTCTTCCTCGGCAAAGAGGAAGAGGAATGCGTGAAATGAAAATGCGGCAAATGAGACTTTATAAGAAAGGTAGGTAAGGAATGTCAGGAATGGGGCAGATGCGATTCCGATCAGGTGTGATATTACGAGGTCACTCCGATGGGAACGAAAACCACAGAGCGCCATAACCGAGGACCGAATGCCTTCACGGTGAGAAAAGAGACCAAGCTGTAAGGACTTTCATTGCGTTACCGCAATCTTATTTTAACATAGAATGATTTCTTAGGAATAGTGAGGGGCATTTATATATATATATATATATATATATATATATATATATATATATATATATATATACATGTATACATGCACACACACACGCACATTATGTATATACACACACACATAAAACTAAGTACTTATTTTCAATACGCACCAAATCTAAGTATAGTGTAAAAGCAGGTTTGAGACAAAGGTATCTAATGTCTCCGTGGCTGTTCAATATCATTATAGACGAAGTGTTTCAAGGAATCAGCCTGGGTAGTAGACAAAGGCACAAAGCTGAGATTAGAAAGTGAGTCACGGATGGAGATTAGAATAGCAGATATTTGCAAACGATACACTTCTGTTGGGAATAAAAGAGAGAAACTGCAAAACCTAGGTAAAGAGCTTGCAAAGCAGGTGAATGGGGCTGAGCGAGTACGTGTTCGATGTGTTGCGGATGAGCTGTCTCCTTAGGTGTGCAGAGGTTAGTGTTATATGCGTATATATGAAGCACCTGGGTGCGAGGTCCGTTGAACGTAAATTGCAATAGAAACGTGTAGTCAGTGACCTTAAATGCTTTCCCTATATCATATGTTGTTGAAGCCTTTCCTAAACAAGGAAGATATTTTTGACAGTATTCCCTGCCTTGAGGTACATTATTATTCATACAACAGAGTATTGGCACTAACTAGGGCAGCAATGTTCACGTTGTACCGTTTACTACCATCATCTTCCACCTAAGGGCACTTCTATCTGACTTCGTTGTTATCTACGAAGCCATCCATCTTTAAAGGAAACGTGTATATATATATATATATATATATATATATATATATATATATATATATATATATATATATATATATATATATATATATATATATATATATATATATATATATACACGCACACACACACATTCTTTTCTTCTTAAGTTATACTGTTTTTATCGGATAAAATTTATTAATTGCTTTTTTAGCAGAATTTTATATATTTATCCATTTATTTATTTTAGTTATAGTCTTCTTTTTTTTCTTTTTATTCAAATTTATATGTAGTTCTGTTTAGCAGAATTTTATTTTTAATTCTGTATAACATACTATAAAAGTGAAAAGATCACATTTGGTATTCGGCGTCAGTGACCCTGGTAGTTTTGACGCCAGATAACCCACAATTAATCAATCAACACACACATATATATGTATATATATATATATATATATATATATATATATATATACACACACACATATATATATGTATATATATATGTGTATATGTATATATATATATATATATATATATATATATATATATATATATATATATATATATATATATATATATATATATATATATAGCCTATATATATATACGTGTCTGTATCGTAAGTAAGAATAAATGAAGTAACATTTGACATCACATAAAAAAATAAGATAAAATAAGATAAAAAAAAAAAAGATTTACGAACATTTCCCATAACATGGCATATCCCTCCCAGCCAACCTAGTATATTAAAGCTATAGATTAAATATTGCCTTCTGTTTTACGATTTCACGAACAATAAATCCCTAACGTGATTGTCTTTATCCCCTTGCCTAGAGCCGCCACCCATTCTGCTACTGCGAGCTGTATATTACTTTCCCTTCCCATCTGTTTTCTTCTTTATTTCATCTCTGAATGCCGTGATTTTACCTTGCAATGAATATAGGCAATGACCGAATCATTCAGGTTAGGAATCGTTGCTTTTGCAGTTGGTGTCCACTTTTATGACTCTTCAGTCCGTTTTACTGGTGCATCTTTTCCAACAATTTCTGCTCTCTCTCTCTCTCTCTCTCTCTCTCTCTCTCTCTCTCTCTCTCTCTCTCTCTCTCTCTCTCTCTCATTCCGTCTGCATAACTTATTCATTTGTGCTTTACCCCCTAATCGTCTATTTGAACTTCGTTTATTTCTAAACATAATTCATAATGAGACTTTAAGCTCTCAATATATTTTTCGAGTTTATCTTTCTGAATACTTTTTTTTTTAAGTTCAGAAGTTTAGGAAGTAACTACAACCATCAATTTTGTATTTCATTTCTTGATTACGCAGACGTAATGAGCTGATAATGAGCAAAAATTAGTATAATTTCTTGGCAATGCGTAAATGACCAAATAACTACCATAAAATAAGCCATTAAATTTCACTTGCACACGGTAATTATAAAAAAAAAGGAGAGAATTCAGCATTGTAAGATTTCTCATGTACGTTAAAATCGAATGAACCGAAAAACGACGAAAAAGTGAAGAGCAGAAAATAAAGGACGGAGATTTTTGGAGTGAAATTGGATTAGGAAAAATGGAATATCCGTCATTTTAGGTATTGTCTCCTCACACTCGAGCGCATAAAGCTATAGGAAAATTTCACACGAAAATGCTTTCGCAAAAGCGTGGTTCAAGACTAGAGGATAGCATTCTCTTTTCGGAAAATATTATTCCTGTAAGAAGCTCGACATTTCATACAGTTTACAATAACAAAGTGGAATAGAAGAAGAACCGAGAAGGACCTGAGCTCAGATCGCAGATCGATCATGGGAGGAGGAATAATGGCAAATAGACTTGGCCCTTGGCAGCCCCGAACCTTCAATCAGATAAAAGCGGACAGTCAGGGCATATAAAAAGGGAAGCTCAGCAATCAAGCATAAAGGAAGAAAAAAGAATTATAAAGATTTACCCTTATGCCCTCTCTGTCCAGTATGATGTGCAATGAGATTCTAGCAGCCAATTAATAGCACTTTCGGAAGAAACCAAGGGAAAGTGGTTTCTTGAAATAGGATCTAGGAAAAATCATCCTCATTAATGGGGCTCGCAAAAGACAGACCATTCAAGAATCTGTTCAGATGAAACTCACTTGAGCACAGCAAATAAAAGCTATTCCGCATTTCTTTCAAGTTGTCTTCATATATATGTAATGAAAACTTTTTCGTGACGTACACATATGTATGGAGAGTGAGTCATTGACAGATATCTTGAAGCTTTCTCTAATACTAGCGTTTTCAGAGATCAGTGATTTTTGTAGAAAACTAATCAACCTGTCCATATATAAAAGAGTACAGTTGCGCAGACATAATAACTCTCTTTCTCACGCATGTAAATATCAACACTCAACTTTTTACCATAACATTGGGTGGCTCCAGAGAAATAAAAATAAATTAGTAATTACATTCATAAATAAAGTTGTAAGAAAAAGGGAAAGCTCTATGCGGCACACATAGACCAAGAAAAAAAAAACCTATGGTAACTGATATACCGATAAGTGAAGAGTATTGAGAATGTATGGCGATATAAACCTTTTACGGGGGAGTAATGCATATGTTCGAATCTGAAGGCAGGAAAGAGACTGTTTTTATGTAAAATTAGAGCTGACACAAGGATAGTTATGTTTGTGTGGTTCTTTAATGTCTTCATGGATACAATGATGTGACCATTTCGAGAGAGGACGGTAAATGTAGGTGCAGAGTTGTAGGACACAAAAGTGATTCGTGAATGGAAGATGGAATGACTGAGGTTTGCAGGTAACACAGCACTTACTGAGGATAGTATTATGTATACCTTAGTTTTACCAGACCACTGAGCTGATTACAGCTCTCCTAGGGCTGGCCCGAAGGATTAGACTTATTTTACGTGGCTAAGAACCAACTGGTTACTTAGCAACAGGACCTAGAGCTTATTGTGGAATCCGAACCACATTATAGCAAGAAATGAATTTCTATCACCAGAAATAAAAACTGCAGATACCATATACGAAAGTTGAGAGTAAATGTGGCCATCAGCAGGGTTGTGAAGGTAAACAGAAACCAGGTTGGAGCAATGAATTTTAGTATAAATGGTGAACGATCTGATGCAACTGATTCCTACAGCCATCAGGGGGTAAATATCTTTAATGACGGTAGGATGAGAGAAGAAGAGGTGGGTCAGAATCACTGATACAAGGAAGGTAACGGGAAGTGCGCAACAAAATTCTAGAGAAACTTAGAGTTACTGTAGAAGCCTAGTTGCAATGCAAAAAAGGAATTGCTAAGCCAATTCTCCTTTATGGACGTGTTGTGCAGATGTTAGATGCAAGATACGAAATGGCGAAAATGCTGAGAAACGTCGAGATTTCACTGGTAAAAATGGTTATTAGAGTATATGAAAGGGTGGATCACAGTGTTTTGTGATGGCCTGGTAATGTGGGGGAGGATACCAGCCTGATGAAATAGTTTAAAATGTAGAAGAGTAAAGGAGAAAGGGAAGAGGAATGCTTTACAAGCATCTGACTGAAACGAGAGTGGGTGCATAACAGGTAAATGGACTAAGATCAGGCTACTGATGAACCTTCTGTGTTGATGTGTGGAGCGGCTGATGCGGAACTTTTCAGTACATGGAGTTCACCCACGATTCAGCAGTTAAGTATGAATATGATCCTGTCTCGTCTTGAAGATGAAATATAGAAATATATATATATACATATAAATATATATATATATATATATATATATATATATATATATATATATATATATATGTATATATATATATATATATATATATATATATATATATATATATATATATATATATATATATATATATATATATATATATATATATATATATATATATATATATACGAAGGCGGGAGCAGACACTCAGTCGGTAGACATGATGGAGCTATGAGAAAGCATCCTGTTTTCTATCCATTTATTAAAATGCCGACGTTTCTTATCGCTTGATACATCTTCCAGGCTGAAATGGTGATTATATTATACTGGAACGGACTCCTGCTGAGCAGCGAACTACGAACACCATGCCTCTGTACGCAAATACTGTTTGTTTTTAATCGCTATTTCAGCCTGGAAGATGTATCAAGCGATACGAAACGTCGGCATTTTAATAAATGGATAGAAAACAGAATGCTTTTCCATAGCTTCATTATGTACACACACACACACACATACACATTTATATATATATATATATATATATATATATATATATATATATATATATATATATATATATATATATAGTAAAAATATGGAAAAATAATATATTACAACTGGTATGTGAGTTCTGCTGAGAGTATCCATATCACTTTGAAATGGACAAATGACAAGAGAGGTAAAAATAATATCCATCGGACATTCACAAGAAATTTAGTAAAAAAGGAGAAAATCCAGTCCAGTCTCACGAAGACAATTATGTGATTATACCCACCCCGAAAACTTGTGTAGCAGCCAAGCGTTAAATTTAGGAAATAAAAAAAAACTCGAACGAACCTAAGATAAACAGAATAAATTCTTTGAGGATAAATACCGGACCCTCATTGCACCGACGAACAACAAACCATTAAAAGAATTTCCTTCCGAATTCTTGGCAGCTACCGTGTTTAGTGGGTCAGTTTGGAGCAACGCGAAGCGGTTTCACGCCCTGCTTGAGAGCACAGTCTCGGGGAATATTTACTTCGTGTTGTCTGTTATAAAATAAACTTCTTTTATTCTTATAGAACAGAATACAATATCAAATTTGGGCCAAAGGCCAACAGCTAGGACCTATGAGGTCATTCAGAGCTGAAGCGGAAACTGAACGTAAAAGGTGAAACAGGAGGAAAGCCTCGCAGCTGCAATATGAATCAATTGTTAGGAGAGGCTGGAAAGCAAGGTGGAAGAAAGAGAATATGAACGGAGGCACAGCAGAAGGAATGAAAGTGGTTACAGCTAGGTGCCGAAGGGATGCTGCAAGGAGCCTTAAGTAATGCCTACAGTACACCGCATGAGGTGCACTGACCGCACTACCCACTTACGGGGATTTTATTCGTATACAAAACACCGTAAAAAAGTTTGATAAGTCTCTTTGTACAGAAATATAGAGATAAGGAAAAATAATGAAACAAACATGATGTTTAGTACATCACTTAACATTTGGAATCCAAGCTTACAACTACCAGTATTCACAGTAAAAAAAAAAAAAAAAAAAAAGTAAAAAATGCGACAAAGTTTTTTTCGGCGCAATCGAGTTTTCTGTACATCGTATAATCAAGGCCACCGAAACTAGAACTGTCTTTCGTTGGTTTCGGTATAATGCTGTATGAGCCGCGACCCATGGAATTTTAACCACAGCCCGGTGGTGGCCTATCCTATATCGTTGCCAGAAGCACGATTATGGCTAACTTTAACCTTAAAAGAAATAAAAACTACTGAGGCTAGAGGGCCGTAATTTGGTACGTTTGATGATTGGAAGGTGGATGATCAACTTATCAATTTGCAGCTCTCTAGCCTCAGTAGTTTTTAAGATCGGGGGTGGGTGGGGGGTGGGGGGGCAGAAAACGTGCAGACAGAAAAATGTGCGGACGGACAGACAAAGCCGGCACGATAGTTTTCTTTTACAGAAAACTAAAAAGGTTTGAAGCAAATGCGATTGACTAAATCTCCAGCAGAGAATATGCTCATCAAAAATAAAAAGCTAAAAAAAATATGCAAAACTCTTTTCGTGATTATACATTCTAAGAACCACAGTGCTTTTGCATGCTTGCAGCTTCAGTAAATAATTCCTAGAAGCCTAGAGGAAGTGGTTTCCTTGCACATCCAATTTTCCTACCGCCGAAACTACTAATTATATCTCACTGGGGGTTCACAGACAGAGCGAATGTTTCTTTGTTGCGAGACAAAATATTGCTGGCCTTTATCTGACAAGTTCAGCCTCTAATGGTTCCATCGATCGTTTATCAGGTGACTTTTATGACTAGATTAATCTCCACAAATCCACTATATTTCTAAAGCTTACATCTTCGGCATTACCAATGATTATACAGTCTCAAACACGAATGTAGATTATCTTTCGAAGAATGCTCTATTGAAAGGGAAAAGTATCATATGAATATAGCTTGAAAGTTTTCTCTTTTTTTGTGACCCTGAAGGATGGAAAAGATTTTCAAGTTTTTGTTTTTCCTTTTCCTTTGTACTGCACTTTGTACCGTCAGAAAGTTTGAAATAAATATCGTACGCATTTTGTCCTTGTGATGACAATAATGCTACAGCCTACTGTACGCACTAGGATCCCCGACAATGAATAAAAAACCGAACTAATGTGGTATACGTATCCAAACAGAATTGCAAATTAAGCAAATAAATTATATATGCATCAGCTTCACAAATTAAGAAGCGCATTTCCATGAGAGTGAATTACCCAGCCATAATATAATTTCACCGGTGTAATTAAGTAATTGTTGCAAATCAACTACATATTGTGTGACATAATCGAAAAACATACACATGTCTTGATGCTGATATTTATGCGAGTTTACAGTGTTTATACTATTTTCTCGGTATAGGAAATTTGATTATTAATTAATATACCTCCCCGCACAGTCTAAAGTGGCAGAAAACAAGCTAAACAGTGAAAGAAAGCCTTTCATATAATAAAGCAAACATTAGAGATGAACATGCCCAGTCTATTTTACAGGTTTTATTTTGGTTCTTCTTTCGCTTAGGAGAGTATTGCTTCTGCTCGAAGTTGACACTGTACAGTATAACTCAGATTATGACAAACCCGATTATTATTCAACATAGGCAGAAGAGCATACACTAGAAGGCAAATAGGTCATTAACTTGTTAAGCAACCATCCAAAGTACGGAATCGACATGTGTTAAGAGAGAGGAAGAGAAGAATACCCAGTTCAAACATGTAAAAAAACATAATTATAACTTTCTCCTATCTGTATATTCATAACCTTTTTCTGATTACTATTACAAGATAAGAATCAACAGTGGAAATTCTTTACCAGTCAAATTAAAACAAGACCACACACACACACACACACACACACACACACACACACACACACACACACACACACAGGCCTACCTGTAGGCCTTCGTCACATAAGGTTAATGACACTCGACTCTCACCATTCCACCCACTGTAAATGGGTACAAGGGTTTGCGGGTGTCAAGAAAAAGGGCATGGGTCAAGCATATATATATATATATATATATATATATATATATATATATATATATATATATATATATATCGGAACTAATCAACACATTACTCACATCGGGACTCAACTCGTGCGTGGGTGAATTGGTAGCATCCCGACCTTTCATTTGAGAGAATGGGATTGGATCCCGATGTGGGTCAGAAATATATATGTGTGTGTGTGTGTGTGCGTGCGTGTGCGCGTGTGTGTGTATAAAATAAAGGAACAACATACCTTAGATTCTCCTAAACTTAAAAAAGTAACCCAGACCGCTTGAAATTCCAGAGCCTGTTAAGTGAAATACTAAACTTTATCGAATGATTGCAGCGTTCTTGTAAAAGGTTAAAAGCTTCATTTAACCGCACCCAGGTACCTCGTATTCGTAAAAAAAGAGGATTTTTCCGCTGGTAAAGTTCCTGTTACGAATGTCATAACGGCGCTCATAAACCTTGAAGAGCACTGTTGAAACGTCTAAAACTCTCACTTGGGGTAATGAAAAATGCTTTGCTCGTTTTTGTAGCTGAGCACTGAGCATATTATTATTGTTGTTGTTATTACAACCCAGTCTTTAAAAAAAAGTTGTGGTATATGCAATTACATTCGCATAAGAAACTATGGTGAATTGAATCTAGAGACACCATGAAAACAAAAACAAAAACAAAAAAAAAAGAGAAAAAGATCAGTTGCTATGGGAACCCAAAATGCTACGTGTGAACGTGAACCCGTTCTATCCCAGTCCTCAGGCAACGCATCTAACTGGAATTGCTACGAACGTTCATCCAATTACGTAAAAACAAACTCTCACTCTCTCTCTCTCTCTCTCTCTCTCTCTCTCTCTCTCTCTCTCTCTCTCTCTCTCTCTCTCTCTTCGTAAATACATGCAACATTCCATCTAAATACAATTAAAGTCAGCTCTGACGCCTTAAAGATTCATTTCTAACGTGAAGATTTTGTAATTATATGCAAATGAATTTGCAAGACGAGTGGACTGAATGAAATACAATGTTTCATCATTTGCATGAAAGGAATATAAAACAGCAAACAATAAAAGGAAGCAAAAGACATTAAAGACTTCTCTCTTTCCTAAGAAAGCAAATCCCGAAATAAAAGGGAAAAAGACATATCTCTGTCGTGTGACATTAATGCCTTTTGGGGAAACACGAAATGTAAAAAGAAGAACAAAAGGACATTTCTCTCTCTTAGGATAATCATTTTCCTGCTGAGGAAAAAAAGGAAACGAAACGAAAGTGAGATAAAAAAAAAAAAAAAAAAAATCCCCATCGTCGCGCCACAATCAAGTGAGAGAGGGAGGGAAGTCCTCAGGTCACTGATGTTGATTAGGACACCCAATCTGATATCCTATGACATTGATTCGCCTTCTTACTAAATTAGTTCCTGGGGATGATTAGCCTGGAGGACACACCCTACGGGGACGGAGCTTCCAATATGAAGCCTTACAGCGCCTGACCGTAAGGGCGATCTTTTTCCAAACAGCAGTCTATTTTATGACGCCTTTCAACTCTAATGGTGGCGTTGCAGCACGCCGTTCGTTGCGATTAACTGTAGTAAATACATTCGGTCGTGAATGTTGGAAGCATATTATTAGGCGACCGGTAATTTTTGGTAATGCAGTTCCATAAAGGCGAGATTATTATGACAATCAAAGTGTTACGCGCGGCATGAATAACGCTTGGTATTGTTATTACTCATGTCCGCTCGTCTGCCTGTCTGTTGTATCAGTGCTATTCGAATGGGTCAATGCATTTTCGCAACTGCCACATTTTTTCGGTTCACAGATATCCACCATAAATAAATTACTTTTTATTGGGAAATCCATCAGGCACCTATCAGTGCGTTTAACAATTACTTTCGCTTTGTTAGGAAAGAGAGTTTTATATTCAAAATTAATATTTCTTTAACCACTGCTACATTTACTCTTGTTTTGATTGAAACAGATTATGACTCTAAACCTGCTATATATATAGTTTTTGCCAGTACACCTTTTTGCCAAAGATTAACTTTGCTTCCTGAAAAATTTCGCTGTACGAATATGAACGGAATCTAACGGTCATTAATTCGTTCAAGGGTTGACAGTTGTTTCATACGTAGCCACAAGAACAATGTTTCACATTTCACCATACTCTTTATTTCATCGCACCACTGCTGGTATGCAATACACACACGTACACATACATACATACGCACACACATATATATACACATACATACATACATACATACATACATACATATACTGTATATATGTATATATATATATATATATATATATATATATATATATATATATATATATATATATATATATATATATTTGATTTAGGATTTTCATGCTCTCATTGCGAACCGGTGATTCTTACACCTATGTGAGCTGGACTCAGGGCCAGTTCTAAATTTTTCCAATCCATTTATGTAGAAGAATGCATGGAGAATTGATTGGCTAAATATACTAAAGGATAGCCAGTTCCTTCTAGTTCTGTCTCTAGCTAACTGTAGTTCTTCATTGGACAGGTGGGTACCGTTCTCAGCTAGCACTCTGCTGGCCCCGCGTTCGAATCTCCGACAGGCCAATGAAGAATTAGAGGAATTTATTTCTGGTGATAGAAATTCATTTCTCGCTATAATGTGGTTCGGATTCCACTACAAGCTCTAGGTCCCGTTGCTAGGTAACCTACGGGTTCTTAACCACGTAAAATAAGTCTAATCCTTCGGGCCAGCCCTCTCTAGGAGAGCTGTTAATCAGCTCAGTGGTCTGGTTAAACTAAGGTATATCTTTTTATAGCTAACTGCGGATAATAACCCTTGTCGTTGCCTTTTGTTTTATAACCAAGGCCATTCGCCTCGGTACTCCTGAGTGAGGTAACAATATTCGACTGTAGATTTATCCTCTACCAAAATAGTTAATAAACTGGTAACTGGAGGTACTCTCCTCCAAGGAAAGGCCACCTCCTGATGGTAGTCAAGGAATTCCGCAAAATAGATCACCCGGCTCTTATTTAATAGAGAAGAAGAGCACTATGGAATGTAAGGAGCTACTGAGGAGCTGATGTCGGCAATGATTACCATTTAAGAGCACCAGACACAAGGTGACACAATATCTAGTTTTGGTATAGTAAAGCTTCTTTAAGATGAACATCAAGAGATAAAAAAGAAAGGTATATTATACAAATTTCCGGGGGGAAATGAAGAACGCAAAGTAGAACCAAATAGACACCCAAGTCTAGTTAGTGCAGTTAAAGTTAAATGAAGATCAAAAAGAGATGAAAGAGAATAAGTGGACAACTTAGGTCATAAACCCATGTATTTAGGGAGTGGCATTGGTGTCAGAGTAGCCTACAGCATTAATAATAAAACATCCATGAGTGAAAAGAAAAAATGAGGAAAATACCTGTTTAAAGGAGGGATTAGTCAACAATAACCTAGACGAAGAGGAAAGACAATGATGGGGGGGGGGGGGAACATGAATAAAAGGAAGAGGATGTAAGGGGAATACTTGATCATATGCCAAAACCTGAAAAAGACCTCAAAGGGCTAATGAATGAACTCGATTTTTGAGGTAAAATCAATAATAAAGAACCTTACGAGATAGAAAATATCAGGTTATGAGAGAATCACTGCGGAGATGTTTTAAATGAAACTGAAATGACACACTGTATACTAACTAGACAATTCCACAGAAAACGGAATAAGTAAGCAAGTCTGAAGACCGGTAATGGAAATTCACAACTAAGGTGCCAAGGGAAGGTGACCCGAAGTGAGCCTAGGAGAAGGGAGGCAGTAGATAAGTAGAGATTGGTGAAAGATAAGGACAGGAAAGACATGAGTGACGGAATTTCACAGAAGGTCTTTAAGTCACATGATGTTGAAAGCCATGATACATACCACACATACATACATACACATATATATATATATATATATGTGTGTGTGTGTG
>JANJGK010000001.1:78009712-78027212 GCA_039081455.1 Macrobrachium rosenbergii
GTTATTACATTTCAGTTTCCCTTACGATGAGCAGTTTCGTGAATGGGAAAATACAGCATAGCAAGACTGCACTATTTTCATATGGGATTCCAATCCTTGTTTGGAGTTTTGCCGATAATTTTTTCAGGTTAACTCTAGGTTATATAAATATGTCAAAAGTCTAAATAAAAAAAAAAAGAGAGAGACTCTTTTCACCTATTCCTGTAAATATGTAATTTTCAAAAATGTCTACAGATAAGTATGTTTTTCAGTTTACTGTCAATAACTTTTTTTTTAACTCATTATCACGTTTTGAACAGCTCCTGAAAATATATATAATTGGTTTTAAATCTGCCTAGGTTTTATCGTATTTATCGGTATGTGAAACATTAGCACATTTGCCTCCACTATGTACGCATCTACGAACACCATCCAAATTGTTTTTTTTTTTTTTTTTTATAAAAGACCTACCAAAAACATAACAGAAATAGTAAAAAGGCAACCAACCTTGCAGCGACCGACAACGTCAATATTCAAGTAACATGTATAAAACTCAAGGAACTCTTTACAATACCCCTGCATGAAGTTTCCAATTATGGTAAAAAATTACTGTAGTCTGCCACATGTACTGTACACGGTTCAACTCCGTACACAAACGCAGCAACACGTAGTCTCTTCGAGGAACATTTAATACAAAGATCCTAAAATCATTGCTTTAGGATGAAAGTTTCAAAATGCATAAAAACCCGCGTAGGGGGGTAATGCCGTCAGTGCACCTCACGCGGTGCACTGTAGGCATTACTTTACGTCTTTGCAGTGTCCCTTCAGCCCCTAGCTTCAAGCTCTTTCTTTCCTTTTACTGTATCCCCGTCCATATTCTCTGTTTTCCATCTGACATTCCACCCTCTCCTAGCAATAATGTTTCACAGTGCAACTGCGAGGTTTGCCTCCTGCTACACCTTTCAAACCTTCTTACTGTTAATTTCCCTTTCAGCGCCGAATGACCTCATAGGTGCCAGCGCTTGGTCTTTGGCCTAAATTCTATATTCTATTCTATTCTAAGATGAATAAAACCATAACAGCTATCACGAAAGCTCCAGAACTTTAAAAGGTTATATGACTTTAAAGTAATGCGAATATTTTTTTTAAATGTTCACCTTCTGATGCCTACCAAATGGCCACCGCCTCAGTAATCCTCCGAAAGCATGGTTCATTGTTTCCTTTCAATTATTACATAGCTATTTTTAGTTCAATTCTTGCTTTTTGGGACCACCCTCTCTTTGTCCTTGTATTTTTCAGGCCTGGGCTACCTAAGGACATTTTGTGCTGTACACAAGCCGTGATGGCCTCATGGGACATGACATGCCTTGCATGTTTTGAGGTTATAAATCTATATTTGAAAATTAAATAATTTATAATAGCCTAAGTGGAAATGTCAATGATAAACCAAAAATTTACCACACAGTGAATTTTAAACTTATCTTCGTCGATTGCAATTCAAATATATTGATATGGATTACTAATGGCCATAAAATAGTACACGGTTATCTGGTTAACTATACGCGAAATGTGTAAATTGCCCAGATTGTGAAAATTACCTAATACTTTTATTCAGGTTCTACGCAGGATAACATTTACTATAATACATTTTCACATTTTCGATATCTTTAAAAAAGCCGATTGCACACTTCGCGAACCAGCAAACAATCTTGTAGTCGAATGACATGACGAAGACGGATATTAGTCATAAAAAGTAAGAGACGTCCTAGTTAACCAGAAGTTTAATAGAATAAGTGCCCAGGATGTGGATTAAGACGTGAGTTTATTTCGATGTTAGGCGGAACAACATTTATGGTATTGCGATTCTTACAGCCAAAAGAATGTTAAGCCGGAAGTTAAGGTGCAAAATGCAACGCAGGCATGTCACACTGAGCCAAAAATAACGAATGTGGATGAATAAGTAAAGAAACGTTTAGCCCGAAACACATGACACTGTTAGTTCCCGCCACAAAAGAAAATGTACACAATGGACGAACAGTTGACAGGTACTTCATGAGCTTCGCAAACAAAACGGAAGGACGAAAATGAAAAGGCTTTGAATCCAGGCTGTAAAATTAGTGAGGGAGAACATGAGCACAGTTTCGACTAAGATTATCCTCGTACAAAATAATACCTTAGTTAAACACATGACTCCGTCTTTCGTTTGCATGCTTGGATACTTGCTCTGTTTAATTAAGCGATGTAGTACATTATGTCTGCACTTCATTTACTACATTTATTTGATGTAAAAAGAATGTTATTCGCAATGCAAACATCGCAGTATTACAGCATTTTGCAAAAATATCGTCAATCGTAGTTCAAACTGAAATATCCCGGACTTTGCAAAAATTCAGATTATCCCGAGTTCTATGTCAATTATTTACTGACGCTGAAAAGATTATGCGTTTTTTTTCATATTTTGTAAAATTTAAAATAACTTCCTGTTCCAAGTTCCCATCCCGTATTCAAGATTTAATTAAAACAGGATGCATTTTCCAGTAAGTTTTATAAAACGAGCAACTGACAGATAAGTAGCGAGAGTCTGAAAATGCTTTCCCTCGTGGCTTATCTAAATATTTAGATGTACACTATATAGATTACTAGTCTTTGCATTGATATGAAAACGCAATGGAAATTTTTCCTTTGCTATGCTTTGTAAAAAAATAACAAAACCAAAGTTATTGTAAAAATAAATAAAAATCTATACGTGCAAAATAACTGATGATATAAGCGACTACCATGTTCACTGTTTATTCATCTGATTGTGTGTTTCTACCGAAAGATAAAACGTTAGAGCTTTTACATACGTGAACCAAAAACTAAAAAATAAGGTCTCTCTCTCTCTCTCTCTCTCTCTCTCTCTCTCTCTCTCTCTCTCTCTCTCTCTCTCTCTCTCTCTCTCTATATATATATATATATATATATATATATATATATATATATATATATATATATATATATATATATATATATATATATATATATATATAGACCTTATTTGTTAGTTTCTGGTTCACGTATGTAAAACCTCAACGTTTTATCTTTCTGTACAAACAAAGAGAGAGAGAGAGAGAGAGAGAGAGAGAGAGAGAGAGAGAGAGAGAGAGAGAGAGAGAGAGAGAGAGAGAGACGGTAATAAACAATGATGATTACGTGGCTGAAGTAAAACGTGCAGACAAACGGTAACTCTAAGAATGTCTCTTCGCTTGTGCCGCTTGAGGCAAAGTAACTATGATAGGAAAAATGTAAGACGTTGAATATAAAAAAAAATAGTCTATGTGTAAAGACCCCGAAGTTTAAGGAACGGATTGGGAGTGTTGAAAATTCACATAAAGTATGAAACAAAAGAAGGCCTAGGTGGATAATGACAAGATATATTTTGAGGACAAAAAATGCGAATGTCTAAATTGCAGGTACAGCACAAGAGAGAGAGAGAGAGAGAGAGAGAGAGAGAGAGAGAGAGAGAGAGAGAGAGAGAGAGGAGGGGAGGGAAGAAGAAGGCTACAGAGAACCTGCTAGGAGCTGAAGTAGATTTTAGGTTGAATCTTAAGGTGAACTCCAAGAAGAAATATGTTGGAATGGATCTCGGAATAAATCATGCAAATGGAAAGCTCCTCTCTGAAGATGAAGTGTTGTTCTGAAATATTAGTGAATGTAAAGGACGAAAGATAGGTGGATATAAATGAAGAAACATTGTAAGAGGTTCATCATCATCATCATCACCATTATTATTATTATTATTATTATTATTATTATTATTATTATTATTATTATTATCATTATTATTATTCAGAAGATGAACCCTACTCATATGGAACAAGACCACGGTGGCCATTTACTTGAAATTCAAGCGTCCAAAGAATATGATGATCACTCGAAAGAAGAAACAGGGTAGAACACAGAAAGAGATCAGTAATAGAAAAGAAGAAATAAATTACCAATTAATAAAAAAAAATACACAAAACGTAAGTAAAGTTGATAACGTTTGTAGAAGTGATAGCCGAGTATGAAAGGGGTGACTTCGAATAATCAACTGGAATTTAACAGGCGTTACAATTACAAGGGTCACTGACGCCGAGGCAAGCGCCGTAAGTTAATCGGATCACAAGTGAAACAATACAGAATGGTACAAGCAGAGTAACTGCTTGCTGACCAGAATGTTTAAGGTATGTCTAGGAAAAGGAAAGGATCCAAGGAAATGCCGTAGTGAATGATAGAGGGCAAGAATGAAACGGCTCTAATACTAAGGTAACCCAAAATTATGTGCATGAGAAGACGTGCCTAGGTTAGTGCCTACCAGCAGAGCTTGGCACACCATCTGGCAATAAATGGCAAGCGTCCTTGAGGTGCTCTGCACTATGGTTGAACACTGTTTCTGTTTCTAGAGGTGAAACATAAGGTGCAATGGGTCTTGATATCTCCCGAACCATTCTGATATATATAGAGTATATATATATATATATATATATATATATATATATATATATATATATATATATATATATATATGTATAAGTATATATGTATAAATATATATATATATATATATATATATATATATATATATATATATATATATATATATATATATATACATATATTGCAATGGCCACAATCCCCGCCTAATTCTCGTTTTTATTCATCCTTTTAAATTTAAAGGGTTTCTGTGGAAAGCGCATCTGAAATAATGGGAAATCGATTAGTTATTAGGGGTCATTACGACTAGTAGAATCTAAACACACACGCACACACTCACATACATTCCTATACAATAAATCATAAACTAGAATTTCCCACCGTAACACAGTAAAACTAACGATTACGTGGTCGTTTAATTACAAATGCTGTTCCGGTATAGTCCCGGTTGCAGTAATACACTGTAACATCATTCACGCCAACCATTTGCTTCTAACCAATGCATTAGTAAAACTCTCCTTTGAACTCAGACAAAGGTAATGGAGAGACGCGGAAAACGCATTACGGAGCTGGTTTCCCAAAGCAACCTGGATTTATGGTGATCATGTGTAGCTTAATATCTTTCCACCGTGGAACTGAAAGCAAATCATTCTGCTTTGTTTGCAGAAACTTATATCAGTTGCAATAACGCCCGTTTTGCCATAGTTTCTTACATCGGTCCCAAATGCCATTGGCTGCTACTAAATTCTGGAATGCAACAACTTCGTTTGATCTTCAGTTTTAGAATTAGCATAAACTTAATGCACATATATTCACTACTAAGCTAAACTCGTGCCATTAAGCGAGCTGAAGTTTGATCCGCTTATAAATGCATCCCACATATTGTGGTTTAACGGAAACAAAGGATGCATTTTCAGTCAAGTTACCGAGATTGCAGACGCGTATTACAGCTAAACGGAATTTCTGACACAAGGAGGCATTTGAATGACAAATCAAAGGTTTGTGAATCATTACATGGGCCTATTTTTCTTTTTAAATCATTTGCATGCAGTCGGAAACTATAATTTCACTTGGTAAATTACTTTTATTAAATAAACATTTCATAAACTTTATCTCAGTTTCAAGTATATATTAGTAATCAATAAGGAGGTGTTTTGTACAGAGGAGAAAGAATGAATTTTCGCTGTGCAGTCTAGTATTAAGTAACCATATACTCGTGTGTGTGTGTGTATATATATATATATATATATATATATATATATATATATATATATATATATATATGAGTATATGTATATAATATATATATATATGTACATATATGTGTATATATATATATATATATATATATATATATATATTAAACTACGGTTCCCCTGCAGTGTCTTAGAACCACAGCTTGCGTAAGTCGCCGGCAACAAAATAGCCACACATCAGGGAGGAAAGAATAGGTGATCTGCAACGCACATAAAAAAGGGTAAAGTTTCGAGGTTTCCCTCGGCACAGACACGCGTGCTCCCAAACACACACACACGCACACACACACACAAAGAACCATCCAAATATACGCGACGAGACGACAACGCGCTAAGAACGGGTCCGCATAAGTTAGGGTATTCCGCACTTTATACCTCAGGGAAGACTGGGAAGAGACGGTACCGGAGTGGAAGTCTGCAAACACGTCGCCAACGGATGAGCATGGGAACTTTCGGCGAACTGAATATATGGAGCATAAGAAAAGCGTGTATAGCGTAAATCTGCATAAGTTTGAGAATCCCAGATTTCTTTTATTTACGAGAGGAAGAAAGACAAGACAACGATCTCGGTACCCGGCGTGCAATTGTGAGAGCGTGATAAAAGTAATGTCCCATTGCAGAAGGAAGGCGCCTTCTTTATGATACGTTAAAAGCGCAATAGTCGGGATTTTGCTCAGTGACTGAATTTGCTGTAAACAGTCGACTCATGAGGAAAATCTACGTTAAGCAAATATGTCTGGAAAAATAAATAAATATGTGCTTTTTAAAGACTTTTACTACTGGGAAATTATATATATATATATATATATATATATATATATATATATATATATATATATATATATATATATGTGTGTGTGTGTGTGTGTGTGTGTGTGTGTGTGTGTGTGTGTGTGTGTGTGTGTGTGCGTGCAAGAATAGTTTTATACATTGTGTCATAATGAAAGATGAGGTAGAACAGAATGGTGATGGATGTAATGGCCATTTATTGTTTAAAGCAGGAGTAAAGATAGTTATACCTTACAACTGAATAATAAAGGGGTGAAAATACAGCTGTCTATCAACGGAGTGAATTTGATGAAGAGGGTGTGAACCGAGTATTTCAATGAGGAAACATTTGGATTGTGTTACTATAGCATAATGATCGATATTCACAGGGACGTTATTGCTTAAGAATATATTCAAATGTGTCAACTAGGAAATTTATCCTCTGTTCGACTAGAATAAGATTTAAATGTATATTAACAACAGACATATTGACAAGAACAGCAAGGTTATAGTTTATAGATATATTCATGAAATACTAAATACAAATGATAGATTAGATGATGATATAAATGAAAATGTGTCCCTTTTGTGCAGCTGTAGAAGATAATATGAATTGGATATACATTTTGTCCCTCGTCTGAAAGAATGTAGAGTTGGTTTTAGTCACTTCTCAGGAAGTGTTATAAGGTAAGAATAATCAGTTTACTAAGAATACTTAAACTCGACTCCGAAACAGTGACAAAACGAGATGAAAACACTGCAATGGTTCTATTATCGGATTTTTTTTTTTTTTTTGCAGGGGTGTGGTAGTGACTATCTTTGGGATTGTTGACAGTTGATCCTAATTTGCTTTTGTAAACTGAAAATTGAATGTCAAAAACTAAAATGACCTTGTTTGAAACTTTCAAAAATAAAACGACTAAACTTTTTACAACAGAGTACTTTGAAAATGTAATGTAACAGAAAAAAGTCGTTAAGGAAAATGAAAGTAATCCATTGAATTTGATAGAATTTTTTTTATCACGACCACGGTGGTAATTATGAATCTATGTAAATAAAAAAAAAATAATGTAAATATTGTACAGGCTAGGTTGTAAATAAAAAAAATGTGGGCTAGGCTAAAGACACGAGGTGAAGGGTGCAGATGACGTATTCATCATATGGTGTTTGTGGGTGGGGGCCGGTAAGAAGAGGGTACGACGAGGGATGAGGAAAAATAAAAGCTTTGATGAGCGCTGAAAACAAGAGTTCACCTAAGGTGAAGTTGAATAACAGAAAGGCAGGCACAGGTATGCAAGACGAGAAATTGCGGAAAGCATGTGAATATGATTACATTATGTCCCTTCCTTCCGTTAATAACTGCCTGGAAAAACGATTGCGTGATCAGTAGGGTGAGCCTACATAAACGTAAACAGGCTTCCGAGGTTCCGATTTCGTATGAGTGGCACTAGTACTCTTAATAAACGTAAATTAAATAACTGTAAACTAAAGACTGGTTATACCTGTAACAACGTGAGCCTTTACGGGGACTCGAGATTTACAACTTTTCTTTAAATGTAGTGACTGCCACCAATACTAGGCAACGCGCGCGCGCGCACACACACACACACACACACACACACACACACCCCACACACACACACTTCTGCACTTTCTACACGCGCCTTACTATACTACTTTCCCCGTTTCCCCATCCAACCAAGCTCCCACACACTAGGCCTAACCATCCTTAACTAATCCTGCTTCGATACGATCCGCTTGGAGAATTTTTCTTTTTTATTATCTAGTAAGACGCTTAGGTTTCCGGTGCGCTTTGTCTTTTTGCTTGGATGTCTGACAGCAGGAGCAAAGGGTCAGATTTGTGCGTGAATCCGAATTTGAATCTAGGCCTAGCGATCCGAGTGATTGGTTTGTAAAAAGCAATAATTGTTAATCGATGAACCGTGGTCCCTTGGAACACTGTTTCCTTGTGAAACTGGCACTCAGATAAATAATTTGGCATCGATATTTTAATGTCTGCACGTACGACAATATATTTTACTAAGCACTGAACAAGTGCCGAGCGCCCGTGTATGCACGAGTGTGCGCACATACATACACGAACGCAGAAACATTCATTTCACCATTTAGAATAGACAACTAACAACTTTGCCTTAAAATATTTTGCAATAATATTGGATAGGGAGCCTCCAATATGCACCCGAAATGATAAAATATTTTGGTCTAATGCCGAGAAATGCAAGACTAAAAGATACTAGCTTGCTAGCCGAGTGGAAAGATGTATGGTATCATGCGCAGAATTGAAGATGGTACCTTTGGGTATGTCACCTTACCCGATTTCATCTTGATTAGGCCTAGAACCATATTGAAACCACATTGCTATCAGTACTTGTTAATCCTTGCAAAAATCTAATAGGACTGATAGAAAACAAAATGAACAGAGAAATATACATGCTGCATACAAACTTACCAACAGCAGACTAGGCCTATGTGAAATAGCAGTAGTTCGACGAAAAGAAAAGCCTAGGCTTATGAATTATGCAGCGAGAACGAATAGCCTTTTTTTATGGTCTAGAAACAATTGATTATTCTGTAGCATTTTAAGGTCTTTTATGGTCATTGTTGCAATATGTTGTAATAATATCGTTGTAAGCTTATGTGAGAGTCTCATAGTCGTTCTATGTAGCACCAGTTTTCGTGGTGCAAAATACCCAAACGTGGACAGCTTATCATCACGGATTTTTTAGTTATCTCTACTCACTGTATCTTTATCCATATAAATACTGTAACCCTGTCGATATGACATCGGCATCGATGAGATGTTTGTTTTAGTGGATTATCCGCCAGGTGCCAGCAGACTGCATCTCACCGCCTCTAACTCATGAGAAGGACTGGTGACACGTGTCATCACTGCTTTCCAGCGGCCAACCCACAGCTTGTACTGGTGGCGTTTTTCCACATCGAGAACGTAATTCCTTAGTTTTAAATACTTAAATTTCAGTAATTAAAGCTAAAACATTTATTTTTGCACTTTGTGAACTGATTAATTCAGTTATACTTAGACTAGCTAGGTAATGAGATGAAAATAATGTGGAAAATCAAATAAAATCACATCGAACAACCTGTTTGCACAAACTTGTGATGCTATTCCCGTTCCGTTACATCGCCGATCAGTCATTGGTGAAGCTCCCCACACCCCATACACATAATTATTATTATTATTATTATTATTATTATTATTATTATTATTATTATTATTATTTCAGTAGATGAAACCTATTCACATGGAACAAGCACACAGAGCCATTGACTTGATAATTGCAACGGTCATCGGCATCGGTAGTAACTCAACATGTATGGGATCATTGCCCTGCCGAAAGTGGGCAGGGCCTGGCGGTCGGACGTTTTTAGCGGGGAGCGGGAAACATCGCGTTCACGCTCACGATTTTCTTTCGATATCTCCAGATTGTGCCGCGTGAGACTTTATCTAGCGATACTCTTCAGTAGCTTAATAAATGTTTGTAAAACATAATGACCTCATGAAATAATGAATTTTTGAGTAATTTTATTTACTTATATAAAGAACAACCGTGCCTTTAGAAAATGAAATCCAAACATTATAGTGACCAAGGAAAGAGGAATAACGTCTACTGTACATAATTCTACTCGAAAAGTTAAAAGAGAAAGAAGAGTCAGTAACTAGAAATGATGCAATGTCTACACTGAATGAAATTTTCGTTAAGACTAAGATCGTTAGGTGTAGGTCCGTTGCTAGGTAACCAATTGGTTCTTAGCCACGTAAAATAAGTCTAATCCTTCGGGCCCAGCCCTAGGAGAGCTGTTAATCAGCTCAGCGGTCTGGTTAAACTAAGGTATACTTAACTTATTTTGATCGGAGCAGATCATTAAAATATTGTGTGGTTAAGTTAGATCTCAGTCTCATCTGAATTAAATCGAAATCAAAGCCAATGGTCTCTGTGCGCACGGGGCCCATAAGCTTATGCTATCGATATTTCTAGCATAAATGGCTATTCCTCATGAGAGGCGTAAATATGCTATTTCCACAATCTGTAATTTGGCTGTTTCCACAATTGTCTTGATGAAGAAAATAAGTTTAATATCAATTAGCCTACCTATAATAGTTCAGTGAGCACTTACTAATGGAGTCATCGGTGAAACAGCACAGACAAAAATATCACAAATAATAGAATCTCTTTCAGTAACTTAAGAATTCCTCTCTAAAGGAATATGAATTCCAGACCATTAAAATTTCTGTCTGTCTGATGAAAATTTAATGTTGAAGTGTAAGATAAAAAAAAAAAAAACCTCTCGCGTAAAGGACCGACATTCCTACCCTCAATTTCCTTTTACTTCAGTTACCCGTGGGTTGAAATGTCTGTTTCAATCAATGATTCATCAATATTTTTCTTTCAATGTCTGTGTGGATGACTTCGTGACATGGTTTGAAAACATGAGAAGAAGGATAAGCGCTTTCGTAAATCTTCTTACCAACAATCAACATTCTCTCTCTCTCTCTCTCTCTCTCTCTCTCTCTCTCTCTCTCTCTCTCTCTCTCTCTCTTTGGCTCTTCGATCTAAGGAGGGAAGCAGTGACGGAAGGAAGAGAGGATAACAAACGTGAGTGATCAGCGCTCTGTTAAAGTAAATGCCACAGTGAAGATCACCCCGTCTTGGAGAAATAATTTATCCTATCCTCTCTTTCTGTTCACACACAACACATACACACACACACACACACACACACACACACACACACACATATATATATATATATATATATATATATATATATATATATATATATATATATATAATATATATATATATATATATATATATATATATATATATATATATATATATATATCACAAAATTCAGCTACATATGTCGTTTAATATCCAGTTCTCTCTACCTTGGGAATATCACCGAAGGGAAATTATAATTGATAAACGATTCGAATCCTAGGAGATTCGAACGCCTGGACAGCCTTTCTTCTATCATTTTAGGTCCATAGTTAAATATGACAATGTCCATAGCCTCAGGTGAATAAATTCTGCCCAGAAAACTTTCTCAGCATTAGTCGCCTCATACACTCTATCAAAGGCTCTTCGGCTGCGCGTCGAGTCCCACACCCGCCACCCCCCCAAACCCCCCAACATATGGCCAATTGCCTCTTACCTTGCACGCACTCCTGTACTCCCTGAATGTCAAGGCCATTCCTTTCTAATACCCCTTTTACTGCTTTTAGGTCTTCATCACCTCCTCCCTCCTAACGTCCGAATTTACAATTTTCACCTACATATCCTTCTCCTTTCTTTCACCATCACCCAACCACCGCGAATCAACCAGTTTTCATCCCTCTGCATATCAACCACTTTTTTCGCCCTTTCAGTTCTTCCTTCGTCACATTTACAACTCCAACAATTTCTCTCAATAACAATAATTAACAATGGGGTTAAGAACAGTTGTGGCGTCTTAATCTCCTGAAAGTGTGTCTTGAGCAAGCAGCAAAAATACTGAAAGAGGTACAAAAAGAAACAGCAACAAAATTAACAACTAAGCGTGATAGGAAGGAATAAGAGATAACAGACAGGACACTGTTTGACTTCTACTAAAAGTAAACTATTGTGCCGGTTTTGTCTGTCTGTCCGGACTTTTTTCTGTCCGCACTTTGGCCTGTCCGTACTTTTTCTGTCCGCCCCCAGATCTTAAAACTACCGAGGCTAGAGGACTGCAAATTGTCATGTTGATCATCCACCCTCCAATATTCAAACCTGACTAATTGCAGCCCTCTAGCCTATTTAGTTTGATTTTATTTAAGGTTAAAGTTAGCCATAATCGTGCTTCTGGCAACGATATAGTATAGGCCATCACTGGGCCGTGGTTAAGTTTCATGGGCCGCGGCTCATACAGCATTATACAGAGACCACCGAAAGATAGATCTATTTTCGGTGGCCTTGATTATACGCTGTAGCGGCTTTACAGAAAACTCGATTGCGCCGAAGAAACTTCAGTGCATTTTTTACTTGTTTTAGTTTCACGACGAGACCTTGGGTTATTTCACGATAGTCGTGCAAAATTCGATGTAACAGTAAACTGAAATATACAGCCAGAGAAAGCCAAATCTGTATGCCTTATAAAAAAAAATGACAAATTCACTTCTTTTATAACGGATAAGTCCTTATCCAGAAACTATTATATCTTTTACTTCTCATTTCAGTGGTCAAAAGTCTTGAAATCCTAGATATAGAAGGACCAAGCGTAGTCGTCAATGGGTCGACCTCTCAAATAGTATTAGACTGCGACTACGACATCACGGAGTACGACAAATCGGGGCTAGTCGTCAAGTGGTATTTCAACAGACAACCTTTCCCAGTTTACCAATGGATTCCTTCGAAAGATCCACAGGTAAGAGCCACAACAGCACTTCGTGCAATTGCAAAAGTGAATTCTATTAAAAGTATCTTACCATAATCCTGAATTATATCATATATAATTTGTGTAACGGTACATGCTCATGGTAACTTGGTCTAGGTAAGCTAGTTTTTAAATTCCATATCTTTGAGTCAAGGGAGTTATTCCCTCCTTTTCCCTTCCCTGATCTTCCTCTGGCCTGGCCTAGAAGGGAATATCAGGGTGACCGTCATTTTGGCCCCTGTTTTTAATAAAAAGATAATGAAGATATCCGCAAAAGCATCTGGAAAATAGTCCCACCAAGAGAACTTCATCATCCTACAACTTTAGTAAATGTTCGAAATCTTCCCTCCTCCAGGATCTAGGCATACTGAAAGGCCGACTCAACTTGAATTACGAAGTCTCAGAGGACCAGTTCTCGAAACACCGCGCCCTCGCCATCGTCAATCCAACGACAGACCTGACGGGAGAATACACCTGCTTGATCTCGTCCTTTGAGAGCGAGGCTTTCAAGAGAAAAAGTCTTATTGTCTACGGTAAGAAAGCCCGCCTCTCGGGATAACCAGGCCATTTATCTTCTTTTGCGTCTAATGCACTTGGCTTGTTGCTTCTCCGAAGGTATATGGGTATTTCAAATGGTAAAAGGATGAATCATTATTTCTCTCTCTCTCTCTCTCTCTCTCTCTCTCTCTCTCTCTCTCTCTCTCTCTCTCTCTCTCTATATATATATATATATATATATATATATATATATATATATATATATATATATATATATACATACATATATATATAATATATATATATATATATATGTATATATATATATACATAGTATATATATAATATGTATATACTATATATATTATATATATATATATATATATATATATATATATATATATATATATATATATATATATATATATATATATATAAAATATATATATTTTCATTCATTTCCAAATACAGCTGTGATAAATACTTCAAATCTAAAACTGAGGATATTCGCAATATATAAGGGAATAACCCTGAAAGAACAGAAACACAATATATCACTGAATCCACTGTAAACTCCTAAACCCATAAAATACAGCACGAAACCATTTTACAGAAAATGTCTCACCACTGTATCTGTTTCCCTTCCCATTCTCGCAGCCCCAGCCGAGGACCTATCGATGACTTATAGCAAGCCCAGCGAAGATAGCGTAATCATTACTTGCAGAGCGGGAGGCATCTTCCCGGCCCCCAATATTGCTATCTCCAGGAGTTCTTCATCATCGAAGTAAGTACAGTTACCAGTGCCCGAGTTCGGTGGGGAGGTAGCGAGTGCCTCGGAGGCCGTCCGTGGGTGGGGTGGGTGGGAGAGGTGGGTGGGGTGGTTTTGGCCGGCCGGTTGGGCAGAGGAAGAGCAGAAGAAGGAGGAAATGCGATAAAGGGGTCTGGTGGTATAGGTTGAGGGGTGCGCAGGAGAAAGGAGAGTGATGGGGAAAAGATAAAGCGAATATGTGGTCAGTATTAATGGCATCAGCCGAGGAAGAAGGAAAAGAACAAATAAAGAGGGACAGAGAGGGTATGATAATGTCAATAAGGGAAGGGATGTGAGGAAGAAAGAGAGACTTCGGTGAAGAGATAACGAGAGGCATTTGCGGGCATAACACTGAATAAAGTAGTCGAACAATGAACTATTGTGGAAGGAATAAGATAACAGGAGGGAGATAGAGGGGAATCAACAGAAGCTACTTGTATTAGGTTATAGACTGGAAAACACGGGTAGGGTCCGCTATAATTAGAGCAAGATAATAGGGAACGCGATATCTTTCCAGATGTTTGTGTCTTTTCCCCAAAGTCTTTCTCGTAATACCCAGATAAATTGCCTCTTTAACTGAATGGACATATTTGACTCTTTAGTGACTTATGAAAAATTATTTGAAAAACATCGTTCAGTTCAATACAGTTTGATAATGTCTTCACAACGACAATATCTATAAAGATACCTACTGTACATAACATATGGAGTACCGGTCGTGGCAACCAGGGTTAAAAGGGCATGAGGCTAACAACCTCACCCCAAAAGACTTGATGAAAAACAGGAAGACTACTTGGGGCCAGGCCATCTAAAAGGGGAAAAGTATATATATATATATATATATATATATATATATATATATATATATATATATATATATATATATATATATATATATATATATATCAATAAGAGCCTCGATGGCTCGGTCGGTAGAGCAGCAGCCTCGGACTTCATAAGAAGTCTGTGGCGCGGGTTCAAATCCGCAGCTGACCAGTCAGAGAGGTGGACACTTTGCTATCTGTGTAGACACCCCAGAATTATGTATGTAATCAATGGATAGGTTTGCTGAAAGCAAATGGGTGTTACAGACTAATACACACACAAACAAAGCCACTCCAACATCTTCTAAAAACGTAACAGACACTTCACACGTCTCAAACTGTCGGCCTAACAGCTCACATCTCCTCGCTGCTGGGAGAAAGGGAGCTGAAGATTTGGCACGATACATATACACATGTGTTACCGGGGTCCAAGCGATGTCAGGCAGGGCAGCCGATCGAGGCTACGGCCTACCCCAACACCAAACCAAAGTCCTTCAACGAAGGCATCGTGCTTACCCCATATGAAAAATGGGAAAAAGCACGTTAAACGAAGGAGGAGATTATATATATATATATATATATATATATATATATATATATATATATATATATATATATATATATATATATATATATATATGTATACAAACACACACACACACATATATACTGTATATATATATACATATATATATTATATATTATATATATATATATACACACACACACACACACACATATATATATATATATATATATATATATATATATATATATGTATATATATATATATATATATATATATGTATATAATTACAAAAAGATATGCAGAGAACCTGAGAGCTAAAGTCTTCTGGCACCATTTCCTCTAAAAGGAAAAGAGTGCAGTGATTAAAACTATCATGACTCTCATAACTGTAATTACGAAGGATTCGCTTGACATTTCTGTGGCAACAAGATACCCAAGTAAAAAATGCATTTATTGCTTCTTTAACAATTCAGACGTACTTGTTTCTCACTCGGAATATTAGAAAATTAAGACAGTCTAGGTAGAAGAAATCGTGTTTTCCATCACGCAAATGTTGACAAGAGAGGCAATATTGAATTCCAGCCCAATCTGAACAGAAGTTACAGGAACCTGTGATTAATCGATCACTGAAATTGACTGCAGACCAGTCTTCACTATATGCCAAAACACGTTACGTAGCAAAGCCATCTGACTTGGTAAAGCACAAGAGGGAAATGTTCACAGGCAGAGTTGTCGTATCCCCCTTCCCCCACCCCCACCCCCACCCCCCTTGAGAAGCATCTCTTTAACTTTTTTATATAAAATTATTAAAAGTTCTGACAAAAAACTACTTAACAGATATCTAAATATTTTGCACACATAGATATTATTACCAATTATGTTATAATTACGCAAAAGCATGCTGCATCACAACGTTACACAAAGATATATCTTGTAGGACATGTTTTGTTCTAAAATATTGCTGGATCTTTACAGACACTTTAGTTCTATACTGAAGTGGTAAAATTCACAGTCCTAAAACATAATATCAAAGGCAAGTAACTGGCTGATCAAAGTTATGAAAGCCGTCTTTGTTTTCATCAGAGTTTATTAAATAAGATCTGTTCCAAGTGGCTTTCTACTCAAAGGCCTAAAAATATTAAAGGACAACATTCTTCAAAAATTAAATAGGATTATAATACCTGCTTAACCGTAAAGGTAGCAACGGAGAAAATTCTTGAAGAAGAACCAGAAATCAAACGGAAATGGAATGCCACAGTTTGGAAATAGAGGGAGATAAGCAATAACTGGATAGAATGATTTGGTAACCGCTGGTCTTCACGCAGTATTTGGATGATGTGGTGGCTTGTCTAGTAGAAAGCGCTAAAAAAGAAAATAGGAAGACCTACCTAAACTCTAAGAAATTGGGTTATTACCAGTATAAATGAAGTAACAAAACCACCTTGTATCACAGATCAATTGCTTCAGTTGTACCGATGGTCTAATACTTTACAGGGCTGAGACTGATATAGATGCTGAAGTAACACTCTCAACCTGGCAGTGTGAGACCAACATACAGATGACTATATAAAAGAAGGGTATACATTTTTTTGATTAACAGATTTATCATCCTAAATTATGGGGACATAAATCCACTAAATCATCAGATACAAAATTTCTACATACACCTGATTCCATGGACATTTCTAGACAGTTGCAACCACATGCAGCTGGAATATAAAAAAAATATCTTGATCAAGTTCAAAGCACTCTGAAGAGTCTCTTGAACACTCGAAAATCTGCATACCCAGGAGATGATACGTCCATAATCAATTGCAGGAGCAATTCAAGTTCTTTCCCTTGCTGTTAAGATTACTGACTCGCAGATATATATTAATTTTCAAACGCCATAAAGAAAATAAACAAAGCCAGAGCATCTACAAGTAAACTTGATTACAGCTCATGA
>JANJGK010000001.1:78029712-78032212 GCA_039081455.1 Macrobrachium rosenbergii
CTCTTGGACGTCGGGCAAAGTAATTCTGTGGGAGGAGACAGAATCGTCTGCCGGTGTTACAGCGCCATTCTTATTACACATGATTATAGAACAGCCCGTGCTTTAATCAGTGCAATACCTCAAGTTACAGTTAGTATCGCGATCATTAAATGCGGTAAAGTAAGAGTAAGAAGGAATAATGACAAGGAAGTTCGGTAATCTTTGGGGAGATATAGATGCCTTAAAAGGCAGAGAGTAACGCGAGGTAAGGCGGAGCAAAAGGAATGGCGTGAGAGGGTATCAAGTACGACCCAAATGAAAAGGCAAGAACGGTGTTCGTGTCAGGCACTCAGGCTCTCATCAGTTTTATATTACAGTCCCAACGTATTACAAGGAAACGTTATGCACAATTTCTAAAGAAGAAAAAGAAAATTTATCATTATTATAGGTTAGCCACGTCACCCTATACAGTGACGGATTTCCTTCTTTCTCAGAATTTACTTGCAAAGGAATTTTGATGGCGACAGGTGACACTTTTTTTTTTTAGTTATACGATGGATAATCCCGAGCACGGAGTAATCATTTCTTTACCCTTTAGGGTGCGTTCACACTGCAGTAAAACATTGCCTAAACACACGTCAGCAACTTATCGTCCACACATCACAAACATGCTAGATACAAGTCAACGACTTAACAGCAATTCCAACCACTGCATCATATGGTTATCCAGCACTTGTGAAAGATTCGTTCTCCACATCCGGCCGTTAACTTGTTTCCAACACGTCTGTGATATGTATACGATAAGTTGCCGATATGTTTACGACATGCTTTGCTGCAGTGTGGACGCACCTTTCAGCCTTGCAGTCATCTAGGATAAGTGTTTAGTGACGGACGGTTTAAATATTTGTAACCTTAAGTGCCTTAGAGTCCAGGCTGCTCAGTTTCAGGAAATTCTCTGTTAAAGATGACCGATTACCTTGGGCAGTACAATATTTTCTAAACAGATGGCCATTTAAAGCCAGTGTGAACTCTACTTATTTCTAATGGTCAATCAACGGAGAACATCTTCATATAATATTGGCTGAATATACTGTCACGCTCTATTTAGTGACATATAAGCATATAATATTATAAAATCTGCCCCGCCGAGCATGATCATATGACTTTATAAACCACAGCAGGAAAGCTATCAGGAGAAATAAATATTCAGTTAATAACTGAAATTTTCGTTAAAAAAATTTATATAAATGATCTTTTATTTATGTGCCTCATTACGTTTTCTGGAAACAAAATTGTGTACAATAAATCAGCAAGTCATACTTGACAGGACACCTATATCAAATTGGCAACTAATCCCTTTCTTACAGGTATTGATTTAATTCATAATTTATAAAATTCTATTAGAATGAATGAACATTGCCCCCTTTTTTTAACGGAAGTTTTCGTATCACAATTAGCGATTTACTTTTTTTTATAGCAACTTAAGGTTGATCTGTTATAGCATCTGTTATAGATATGTGACATTTGATCTCATACTAAAGATATCACCGCATTGAAAATTTTCCTGATTTAGCTCGACGGATTCTCAGGTTATCAGATTCAAAAACAAGAATGGAAGTAGTTACATTGTTATGATTGTATCCGTGCCTTAAGTGCTCTCAGTCGACTCTGCTTTCTTTGTTTATTACGAAAACGCCATCATGTTCTGGTTTGTTGATACCCAATAATTTCATATTTTCCTGAATTCAAGAGCACCGACTTACATGCAAACACGATAATATATATATATATATATATATATATATATATATATATATATATATATATATATATATATATGTGTGTGTGTGTGTGTGTGTGTGTGTGTGTGTGTGTGTGTGTGTGTGTGTGTGTGTGTGTGTAAGGGCCTAGCGACACACTGGCCACGTGTCATAGGCATTGGGACCTGTCCCCAGCTGGCTGTCGGCCTAAGAGACAGGAGATCAGCGCCTGCCCTATGAGCCTACAGAGGCCCAGGAGGACTTTAATATCTATATTGCATAAGGCAAAATAATCTATGCACTTGTCTACTTACTCATTTGTATCAGAGCATATAGCCTGCCTAAGCAATATTTTAAAAAGTCCCAGTTACCATTAAGAACATTTTTCAAAACACCACATTTGGAACATTGTTTCTTGAGTACTCAGATTCAGCAAATCTCACAGTTTTTTAGTCAAACCAAACGAAGTTGCTTATTTATCTTCAGTTCAAGTTACCTACTTTTGTCAGGCTAATTTTCACGTTCAACAGCCTCTACTCTGAATCACAAACTAGACTAAAGTACAAATACCCCTGCGCTATTTAAAACAATAACAATTCTTAAAACCTCAACTTCAAAGATCTTTCAGTTCTCCCTAAAAGAAGGGCTGATGAAAAGGGTGCATTGTCCGTCTTTTCCTGTGATTACACACAAAACTGAGGGTGGAAAGAAAGAAAGGGTTCCTTATATATATATATATATATATATATATATATATATAT
>JANJGK010000001.1:78037212-78097212 GCA_039081455.1 Macrobrachium rosenbergii
TCCGTTTGTGTGTGTTTAAGAATGCTTGACCATTTCCTTACAAAAACACTGAATATAGACCGCTGTTTCCCCAAAAAGCCTTTTTTTTATTTTTTACATTTTGGAGTAGATTCGAAACCCTAAAGATTGTTTTCATTTTGCGTGGATAATCTTAATATGAGAGCCTGCCTTGCTTGCATTTGTTTAGAGTAGTCATGATGTTACAAGTCTCTCGTGTCGTGCTTCTTCCTGCAATCACATGCAACCCTTAAAGCACATCTAAACCTACGGACTCCCATAATCCTAATAAGATATCCATTCGGTCATGGGAATTGTGTGTGTATGTGCGTGTATATATATATATATATATATATATATATATATATATATATATATATATATATATATATATATATGTATATATATATATATATATATATATGTATATATATATATATATGTATATATATATATATATATATATATATATATATATATATATATATATATATATATATATATATATATATATTTATATAATGCATATAGCTTATACGCATGACGGAAAGGATAATTTATTTGTCTAAATCTGATAATAGGACCACTAATTAGAAACTCCATGCTCCTGTTGCCGCACGCTTCTTTTCTATTGTCCGATTTTAAAAGTTCCAAAATTGGTTATAATTTCCGCGGATAATGCTGCTGGGTAAACCCCAAAACATTTCGTTCAGCTGTGGTCCCAGCTGTGTGCCCTTTTTTTAAACATGTTAACATGGGAAACTTTTTATAGGGCATGGGTGTGCTAAAAAATCTAAAATTTCAAAGAAAAGTGTTGCAAAGTTGGTAGAGTTTCCCACTTAATACTGGAAAGCAGATGTGGACGTCTGGACATTACGCCAGTCCCTGGCCATTCTTTCACAGACACCGACCGACTATCATTTGCAAATATGTCCTGACGAATCTTTTATTTCCACCCTCTTCTCATATACAGCACGTTTAAACTAAATATTCTCCTCTTTCCTTAATGCTCGAATCATTGAGCGGTTCAACTGTGACGGAGATCTAACACATCTCTGCATAGGATGTACTGGCAGGGGATGTACATTTACCTACCCCAAGCCAGTCACTCTCCCATCTAAATATTCTTACCGGAGCTTCACTATCTTTGTAAAAAACATCAATATTTAAATCCAAGCACTCCTGACAAAAGCATTTTCTAGACAAATGCATGATAAATACTTCCTACTTTTACCTCTAAACCCGTATTATTCCCCCCGTATGGGACCATTTATTATGTGTCGTAGTTACGACTCTTCAGCAGGTAATTCACGGTATGTTAAGCAGTGCTATGCACGACGATTCATACACAATCACCTATCACTTTTCCTTTGTATACAGTGGAACAATTATTCTTACCATTAATTTCTTTGGAGACTTTCCCTCAATGAGACATACCTTACACACCCTAGCTGGCCACTCAACTGCACATTTGTCACCATAATACAGCATTCTAATTAGTAAAACTTTCAAATGCCAATGACTTCACATTTCCAACTGCTTGCAGTTTTCCGCATATCTTCAAATGCCACAACAATTATTTTCATTCAAATGCACATTAATCTAAATCATTTTAGTCTGTTTATCCTCTTTAAACCTACGACAGCTTTACTTCTGTGTTCCTTTCTAAGCAATTTGAAGAGACGCTTATAAGTTTGAATTTTTCTTGCGCTACCTATTCTTCTATCTATCTGTCTATCTATCTATACAAAATAAGACCCATATGCGTGTCCGGATGAAAAAAGATTCGTAAATAGATAGATTAAATCAGACGAGCAAACTTTTTCAAGACTATTTTCTACTCGCCGATGTGCTAAAAACTGCACTATCTATTTTGTACTATTTTCACAGGCATCTTTATTTTCCCTCTTTAATTAATAATAATTTATTTTTCTTTTTCAGTGTCCAGCGGCGAAAGAGTCCTAAGCAGTTTAAGCTTCTTATCTGTTTTAGCTAGTCTTCACCTCCTCTTCCTACATTAAAGAGGTATGGACGTTCAGTTTTATTTTGTGTTGAATGAAAACAGTCAATTGAGAGAGAGAGAGAGAGAGAGAGAGAGAGAGAGAGAGAGAGAGAGAGAGAGAGAGAGAGAGAGAGAGAGACAGACAGACAGACAGACAGAGATTGCTAAATACTCTCAGCTATGCATATCTAAAATATTTTCTGCTTTGCCTTGGGGACGAATTATGGCAGTGATATACCAATCTCGAAATCTTACAGCTCTATTTCATACAATTCAAAGTCAAGTATATGCACTTATAGCTTTATTTCATATAATTCAAAATCCAGCATATACAATCTCCTGTTAAGAATGAAAAATATAACGGCATTTGTATGATTAATTTTTTAGGTGCTATTGGTGAGATGAAAATTTGTGCTCAAGAACATTATTAGGAACCTGAACTGCAAGTTAAATTTCTCACTGACAGACGGTCCAATAAATTTCTGAAGTAACTCGTCCTGGAAATTTCATTTAGGCATTTGGTTATTTATCTGCAGTGTTAAATTTTTGGTATGCTGTTTCATTACATATTTATTTATCAGACAATTTTTTTCCAGTTTCATTTTCACGAACAATTCCGAGTTCAATTACTGTTGGAACTGTAACCTTCCCCTTCAGCGTAAGCCGCTATTCATTAAAATCCCGTTTGAACGTACTCGCTTATTTTCTACCCTTTTATGGATGGCATAAATATAACCACAGCGAGTTGTGCCTGCTAGTCTCAAAAGTGCTTCCAGTCAACCGTTTCCACGGGAGCTTTCAGTCTGAAAGAAATAATAGATTTTTAGACTTCGTAACTAAGGACAGGAACAAAGCCGTTTGCTGCCAAGAAAAAAAAAAAATAAAATAAAGAACAATGGCATGCCTCTGAAGGGTGGAAATCATTTAGGGAGTTCCTTGCCGTTCAAAAATGTTCTGAATGAGAGGTTCAAAATAGGTCCGGGAGGAGGAAGGTGACGTGGTAGGAGGGAAGGGGGTAAGGGAAGAAGGGGGAGGGATTTGATGAGGTACTCGCAAACCCCCCTTCGAAATTGGGTTGCCCATCCACCATTATGAATTTCGAAGGCTTTTATCTCCGGCCGCGTTTGCTTTTGCCAAGATCAAAAGTAGGGTTCAAAGGGGGCCACTTAAAATTCGCAAGAGGAAAAAAAATAATAAAAAGGGGGACTAGTTTCGTATGTAAAGCAGCATGGCCCAGCGCAGCGCTTGATCTCTTTTTAACTGAAAATGGAGTTCTGTTTAAATAACGTATTTCCTGTTTTGGTCTTTGAGTGCTCTGGACATACTTGAATACTCTCGACAACCGGCACTCACTTTATTACACAGACGCAAGGAAACCTCTCTCTCTCTCTCTCTCTCTCTCTCTCTCTCTCTCTCTCTCTCTCTCTCTGTGTGTGTGTGTGTGTGTGTGTGTGTGTGGCACTGGCGTGTATCACAGTTTCGAAATCAAACGTACGTGTATTTTAGGATGTATGTTCATGGCAAGCAAGTACTACGTGACTAAAGTGAATGTATATCATTGACTGAAAACTTAAAAATCTGAATTCATTGATAATCATTAATGCAATACCTATTGCGCAGATGTTAAAATTCCTCTCATGTCTGTGAGGACCAGTAGCACGAAGCTTCTCTTAGAATCCCGGAATAAGAGTGTCAAAAAGCTCAGCCAAGTTGAGTCATTTTACAGTGATCTATCTGTGGTATTCCTATTAAAATTATTTTTTCATTAACGAGTACCCATCTAACCAGTGTAGCCGTCACGCTTACAGGCAATACCAAAGAAATACCCACAAATAATTTCGTACCCATCTTCAGGGACCAGAAATTCCAAAGGATAACGTAAATCGCCACAACGATAAAAAATAGACCAACCCTACCAATCGTTACTTGTTCAACCACAAACACCTGGAGCTTACTTTTTCTTGAAAATAACTTGCTTGATAGATGCGTTTAACGATACCGTATATATATATATATATATATATATATATATATATATATATATATATATATATATATATATATATATATATATATATATCAATATATACGTATATATATGTATGTGTGTTTGTGCGCGTGTGTTTGTGTGTATGTGCGTGTCTAACCATGCCATACACACACACACACACACACACACACACACACACACACACACACACACACACACACACATATATATATATATATATATATCAAAAGTAAGGGAGCCCATAGAAACGACAAAATGTGGAAAATACAGGCTATATTTCAGAGACCAAACTGCCTTTCTCCTCAGGCAAATAGTGAATGAGAAAAAGCTACAGATAAGCGGTACTTATACCAGAAGGTCCATAGGTCGGCCTTTAAGTCACTCCAGTTGACAACTTCTCTTTAATCTTCTTAATCGTTGTTTGGAGGAAGATTTCATCTATAATGTCTGAATCCCACGCCTCTCTCGACAGATTCATTGTATTTCTTTGTTTAATCAAGGCTGAGGTATATATATATATATATATATATATATATATATATATATATATATATATATATATATATATATATATATATATATATACATATACATATATACATATACATATATACATATATATATATAATATAATATATATACATATATATATATTTTTTTTTTCTTAGCATGAAAAACTAAGATCAATCTGAGATCAACAGGTTCTAGATTCTTCTTTACTGGCCTTCCTCTTTCAGAGAAATAATGTTTATAATTACGGTGAGACTTTACAAATAAAGATTCGAATTTTAATTCACATCTATCAAGTGTCGCACAAAGGCGTTGACTAATCATTATTGTTAATATGGAATGAAGGAGAGATCGACGATACAAAATGATGTTCAAACGATAATGCATATTCAAATGAAATATATTTGTGAGTATTCTTAGTAAAGGCAAGGCAATAAGCGTTTATTGAAAATTAATTGAAATGGATCCACGCATATTATGATTAACAGAACATATACTGGTAAAGGAAAATTTAACTAGGTAAACTAATACAGGTAATGGATGAAATAGCTCCATGCAAATTTGTTATTACAGTGTAATCGAGTATGTTAAGCTCTTTGTATATGAATAATATAAATGCTATATATATATATATATATATATATATATATATATATATATATATATATATATATATATATATATATATATATATATATATATATACTGTATATATATATATATATATATATATATATATATATATATATATATATATATATATAATATTCACATATATATGCGTGTATATATATACATATATATATATATATATATATATATATATATATATATATATATATATATATATATATATATATATATATATATATATATAAATATATATATATACACATATATATATGTATATATATATATATATATATATATATATATATATATATATATATATATATATATATATATATATATATATATATACTTCCTGACAGCTGAGCGAAACAATTGTTTCCGAAATACAACGCTGTAAAATCTAACTTCTTTGTTGTTTTTATGGGCAACCTTTCGTATATATATATATATATATATATATATATATATATATATATATATATATATATATATATATATATATATATATATATATATATATGTGTGTGTGTGTGTGTGTGTGTGTGTGTGTTGCGTATGTGTGTGCGTAAGTATGTGTGTATATGGACTCACGTGTGTATGCGTTTGTCTACGAGTTTGTGGACGCACGGGTATATCAAATACTTAAGTATTAAGCAATCCGCAAGTGATGATTGTACAATATATTTCTAAACAAAGTTGTTAAAAAAAACCTATGACTGAAAAATCCTATTTGTTACCACCAAAAATGTACAAACTAAATGAAGGATTCTGTTCTTTGTTCTTCTTTTCAGTTGAGTGCATACTGATTCCCTCCGTGTTCCTCTTATGATATAAACAGAAGAACGCCTGTTCACCACAACAGCTCTTGGACTGGACTTTTCCCGTTTGGTGAAAGTGTATGAAAACCTGAACTGGGTTTTCAGTTCACTACTGAAGAGCTTTTTGATTTTAAGTTTCTATGGCCCACCGATGTCGCTTTAACTTTTTTTTTTTTTTTTTGCTGAAAAGTTATAATAACCGCTGGAACTTTCTATGGAAGTTGTTTAAAATGTATGAGATTTTTTTTCCAGTATTTGGAAAGAATTTGAGAGACTTTGCATATAACCTTGAAGAGAAGAGGCCCCGGCTCCATGGGTTCATTTTACCGTTAAATGTTTTAACATTAAACCAAAATAAACCAGAATCAACAGCGGCAAAGGGTGCTTTTAAGACTAGATCTCAACGATAAATAAAATAAAAACCAAGTTGATAGTATTTTTTATCTATTGCTTTGTTATAAGAAAACATCTGTGAGCTTCAGGTTTATCTTCTAGGATCTTCCGGCCTACGAGGAGCGATTAGCCTTAAGTGACGGAGAAAGAAGGCAAAGAAGGTGCAATGCATTTATCTGAATTCATTGAGCAAATGTCCGTAAAACTATTTTCACACACGATAAATATTTTCTTTGCCGTAGGAAATGTGTAATAATGCTTCCAGATCCTGAAAGTAAGTAACGTTCTTGTAAGCATTTCTTAGTCATCACATTGAGGAATGATGGGAAAAATATTACTCTCGAAATTGGAATATTCTATTTGATAGCCCCGAAAGAAAGAAGAAATACTTTAAACTATATTTAAAAAAAAAGTGTTAGATTTCTAGTTCTCCGAATAACCAAACAATCTTGGTTGGAGTGTTAACTTTTTCAAAGGCAAACCAAGAAAGAATGTCAATACGCCATTAAAGCCACCACACCAATTTACTCTCATAGACGGAACGATATTATTGCCCAAAAGCAGCTTGGGTATTGAAGCTATCGTCGTGGCTGTAAAAGTTCTGTTCAGCTTCGTTCAAAGAATCACTTATATCAACAATCGTCGTCCAAGGTAAGTCTTTTTCATTTTCTCCGCAGCCGTGTTTTGCGGCAATTATGAAAGATGAGTTTATCGAACGAACTGGGTCATTTCATCACCCAATTTGTAATCTACAACGATGATTGTTATGACAACACCGGAAATACGACTCATTACAGGTAACACACAAGATTAAGAACGAATTTCTATTCTTTTTAACAATGTAATGAGACTCTTTAAAGTGAAAACCCCAAAAAGTTTCGTAGATTGCAGTTTTATGGTGCTATTAATTCTAGGTAAAACTGCCCCTAAGGTAAAAGGATAAGTGCAGTATATTCCTTACTCTCCTTGAGGAGAAATGGCTTTGGTGGACAGATGTTTCTTTAAAAGGAAACAGCAAACATCGGTTTTGAATCTATTATTGAATCTTTCCATGTGCCGCATAAGTTTCATTACGACGCATACATAAAAAGGCAGTTTTGAAAAACGTTGTCTAAAGGTTTTTATATCTAGCATCAGGTTAAAAGCAAATAACCAAGATTCAATTGTTTCTGGAATATAACGAAGATAATGGAAATTTTCACACCCACGTATACAACGGAAATTGCCCTACGAAAATAACGTTGAAAAGTTACACTCGAGTAATAAAATTATGAATAATAGAGCGAAGAGAAACACGAATGCCAACGAATTAAATAAATCCACAGATTCACACGAATGCAGAATAAGACACGATTGAAAGTGAGGGCATCATAATGATGTTTGTTCAATAACCCAGAACATTTATATGATCACCACAAGCACTAAAATAAAGTTCCTCTGCACGCGAGCTTTCTACACCGGACGTAGGAAACACGCACGCCTCACACAAAACGAGGCTGAGTTACGTCAAGCTCTTGTCTGGTTTTGAAAATTCGAGGAAAATCAACAGTATTACGTACGGACATATGAACAAAATTTATTCGACGTGACGTGAATTCGATATCGTTCAAGAAACGACGAAAATATGTTGTTAATACCAACCGTATTTAGGCACATAAAAGCAAGGTTAGAATACATAATAATATTTCACGAATTCGTGAACATTCAAATTATACGATTTTTTTATTAAAAAAAAACATTAAAAGGACGATAAAGAAAGAAATTTAGGAAGGCGCTTAAGTGACGATGAATACCAACCGTATTTAGGCACATGAAAGCAAGGTTAGAATCCATAATTTTTCTGGAATTTGCGAACATCCAAAGAAACAATGTTCATTTTATTGAAAAAGACATAAAAAGGACTATAAAGAAAGAAATTCAGGGAGAAGCTTATGTAACGATGAAAGTATGTTTTTAATACCATCCGTATTTAGGCACATAAAAACATGGTTAGAATAAATAATAATACTTCACGATTTCGTGAACATTCAAAAATCCATTTTTTTATAAACAAACCTAAAAGTACGATAAAGAAAGAAATTCGGGAAGGCGCTTAAGTAACGATGAAAAGTCATGTTTTTAATACCAACCGTACTCAGGCACATAAAAGCATGATTAGCATCCATAATAATATTCCAAAATTCGCGAACATTCAAACAAAAATTTTTTTTTTTATTTAAAAAGGAAATTAAAAGGACGACAAAGAAAGGAATTCAGGGAGACTTTCTTCTCGTCTGATTAGCAAGACGTGAATATTGATGAAACAATCAGTGTGAGCATCCTCATAACCGGAAGTGTACATTGAATAGCAAATTGCGATTGCCACTTACCCAGATGAATTGAGACATACGGGGCAACTAATTAAATACTTTACAGCTTTAAGACAAGAGATTTTTTTTCCTTATTTTTTTTTTTATTTTAGAAATTCCTTCTTGGTACATGATGTTTTTCTTGTAAATAAGATTGATGATGAGTGTAAAGTTTTGTACGTAATATGTAAATAGGTCACAGATATAGATACAATTTATCAATGTTTTCTGAGCGAGACCAGAGTCCGGACTTTTCAATTTTGATTGGCACAAATCAGTAAAGACGATGTGATAATAGTTTAATGTGGTTGAAAGTGTAACTTGTTACTGAAGTATATCCCCTTTCGCAATTATATTCGGTCGAGAGAATCTTGTGGCGAATCGATTCTAATTAACCGAGAGTGATTTCGGAACTGATTCCTAACTCAGAGTGTTCAGCCAAAACGAGAAATAAGATAAATGTCTTTCAGTATTGACTCTTTCCTTTCTGACGGGCAGACGACCTAATCACTCTTTCCATGATGTAAACATTGACCTAGTCATTTCTGTCAGTACTATGTCCTGTGGCAAAGTGAGCGATTGTGGTCTGTACATATATTATATATATATTCTACAATGTCATGATGCCTTAAGATCTAGCTATTTTACAGTTATAAATAATATTAGAGTATATCTGGAGGAAAATAAAGCCATTTATCGTGACAATCGCTCACTTCAGCTGCACTAGATACCTATATTATTATGACTATTATAATAGTGTAAATGGTGTGTATTATATTGTTTGAAATGATAATATTTCTAATAAAAGCTGCGTTTTCATTATCCTTGACGTAACCGAAAGCGATTGTGAGGTCAAATGAGACACTCAAAGACTATTCGAGACGGATGAGGAACTTATAAATGAGGAGCACAAGTGACTGCGAACTCAGACGCCGAAGTCCCAAGTTGGTCATCCTTTATCCTTCAACATCTGAAGCTCGAAGTTTCGCGTCACTTAGTATAAATCCTCCGAAGTCATTGTAAGCGAGGAAACTTGAGCAGTGGGTCTCTGTGACCCGAACGAACGATTTAGTATATTGCTTGAAATGAGCCCCTTTCCCTCAAGTTCCAAGACTGATGATCTGGGTAACGAAATCCAAATGTATTCCAAGGCTTTCACCCGCTCTAGGAGTGATAGAATATAGGATTAGGCCAAAGCCCAAGTGCTGTGACCTATGAGGTCATTCAGCGCTGAAACGGAAATTGACAGCAAACGGTCTGAAAGGTGTAACAGGAGGAAAACCTCGCAGTTGCACCATGAATCAATTGTTAGGAGAGGGTGGAAAGTAAACAGAAAGAAAGAGAATGTGAACGGAGGTACAGCAATGAAAGGGGTTGCAGCTGGGGGCCGAAGGGAAACTGCAAAGAACCTTAAGTAATGCCTACAGTGGACCGCATGAGGTGCACTGACGGAAATACCACCCTACGTGGGCTTCAGGAATGATAGTTCCTCGTTGGACGAGTCGGTAGAGTTGTCGGCTAGCACTCTGCTAGGCCCGAGCTCGAGTCTCCGGCCGGCCAATGAAGAATTAGAGGAATTTATTTCTGGTGATAGAAATTCATCTCTCGCTATAATGTGGTTCGGATTCCACAATAAGCTGCAGGTCCCGTTGCTAGGTAACCAATTAGTTCTTAGCCACGTAACGTAAGTCTAATCCTTCGGGCCAGCCCTAGGAGAGCTGTTAATCAGCTCAGTGATCTGGTTAAACTAAGGTATACTTTTTCAGGAATGATAGCAGTACTGGTAAGGTGAAGAAAAGGAAAGTATAATCACAGTCGTTTTCAGTAGATTGTTGTTGATATTTTGAGTGACCTTTGGGAGATAGGTTGTTTCTTCAGCATATTCTTCTTTCTTGATTTTCAAATTCATATGGACTGAACGTTCTTATGCAATGGGAATAAGTATAGCATTCTTACAGTTTGTTAAAAATTCTATTAGCATCCTGAATTACACCGATACGGTGACAGAAAATTATAATTTAGCATTCTAGAATCAGCACACACGCACGTACAAACACACACACACGCAACCACACGCACACACACCACACACACACACACACACACACGCACACGCATATATATATATATATATATATATATATATATATATATATATATATATATATATATATATATATACTCGTATATATACACAACTTTATCACTTTCACAATAGTTCTGTGCGTTAAAACAGCTAATAACGTGAGCTCATTTAAACTGGATGGTATCTAGCAGAGATATTTATTCAGGAAAAGTTGCAAGCTTTCCAGGACGAACATTCCTCATCGTCTGGTAGCTACCAGTGTGAATAAGGTTCTGTTATTAAAAAAAAAATATATATATAATATATATATATATATATATATATATATATATATATATATATATATATATATATATATATATATGAGTGTGTGTTTGTAAGAGTTTGCATATAGCAATCATTGCCTCCGTGCTGTATGTATATGTATATATATATATATATATATATATATATATATATATATATATATATATATATATATATATATATATATATATATATATACATATATATATATATATATATATATATATATATATATATATATATATATATATATATATATATATATATATGTACGTGTGTGTGTGGGGGGGGTTTATGTATGTGGGTGTGTGTTTACATATGTACAATCAATGCCTCCGTGCTGTATATATACATATATATATATATACGTATATATATATATAAATATATATATATATATATATATATATATATATATATATATATATATATATATATATATATATATATATATATATATGTGTGTGTGTGTGTGTGTGTGTGTGTGTATGTATATATATATATATATATATATATATATATATATATATATATATATATATATGTATATATCTATATATACACATAGCTTCTGGTGTATCGATTTAATTAACCATTCATGTCTCTTTTTCATGACCTCACAAAAACATTCTATTCAGCGTTGTCTTTCTTCTTCATCTGATGTTATTACTGACCCAGTCTTGCTTTTGACAAGTATTTTCTTCTTTCCACCCATACATATAATTTTCTTAGGGGTTACTCTAACACACATGCCACTCCCTGAATACATGGATTTGTCAACAAAGCTTTTTTGTCCAAATTTCTCTCTTATTTCTGACAGGTTTTCGTAATTTCGCTATCTAGACTTGAGTACCAAGCAAGTTCTACTTGATTAATGACACAAAAAAGCTTACGAAAGAGAAAAGAACCATCACTTTCGAATTTTAATAGATGGAATTTTTTTATGGTTAAGTAAGTCCGACATGGAAAATCTACCAAGTGGGACCGAGGAGACTTGAGCGAATTATGACCAATCAACTCTTCTGAAGTGGCAGAGGACTTTCGTTTCTGGCTTCGACATCAATGGTTCGAAAAAACAGTTACAAAAAAGTATCTTCTTCATTCATAAAGTTAAATTCTCATACACCTTAAGAAATTTTACACTAACTGCGCGAACCGTAATCACTAATTACTTGAGAAGTTTTTAATGGGAATTTTCTCGGAAGTCTTCCCACCCTGTTTAGAAGCTCCACTATTACCGAGTTAACAAATTTCCTGTGAAAGGTTTCACCATCAGGGGCCCAAACAACTTCCTCAAAGAGCGTCACAATCAGTGCCTAGCAAACTTCCCTGTAGATGCTTTGATATCAAAGACCAGCAAACTTCCTTGAAAGACTTCCTACTGCGAAGGACGAAACTGGCAAAAAAATATTCTTGAATGAGAGCAACTGAAAAAAAAAAAAAACACTAGGAAAGTAAAAAAAAAAGTACCGCTATTTCGTAAGAAATAATTATCGATACAGATTCTTTTCTAGGAATTGCTTTTTTGGTATCTTTCCTAGATAGTGACCCCCAAGGGTTTTAACCCGGTATGTATCCACCTTTGAGGCGTGTTTAGTAAAAGCCCGTTGGGGATTACCGTAAAAACATAAAAAAAAGACTGTAAATATCATAAAGATAACGACCCCCCAAGAAATATTAGTCCTAGATAACGACCCCTGTACTTTGTTGGGGGTCACTATTTAGAAAGATCCGCTTTTTTGTATACTTCGGCTCAAACTCACAGTAGTAGTATAAAGAATCAAATTTGTATCTATGCAATGCAATTTCCGTAAAGTAATGAAAACGGGAGTCGAGTGAACCTGCAAACTTGCAAGGATCATCTTGTTAGATAAAAATCCCACTGAATTTAATTTACACATAACAACTTAAATTTTAAAGACAGCTTCAGGATACAAAGGGAAGTCATACAGGAGAACATGATGAACATTTCCAATGAATCGCAACAACCATACTCAAGGAAGGAGAGCATTTTGAAAAATTCCTTCAAGACAATTCATAGAGTTTAAAGCTGAAAAATATTTTTTTATTTTCTATATCTGATACAGCAACTGACAAAAAGAACGACACATTTTAAGGCATTTCTTCTTAATTGACGATAATCCCACACCTGAATGGAGCAATAGAAGGATTTGGGTGGTACTAGAGTGGTTCTAAAAATAAAGTAAAAAAAAAAATAAGCGGAAGTTTCTTCGGCGCAATCGAGTTTTCTGTAAATCGTATAATCAAGGCCACCGAAATAGATCTTTCAGTGGTCTCGATATAATGCTGTATGAGCCGCTGCCAATGAAACGTTAACCATGGGACGATGGTGGCCTGTCCTATATCTTTGCCAGATGCACGTTTATGGCTAAATCTAACCTTAAATAAAATAAAAACTACTGAGGCTAGAGGGCTGCAATCTGGTATGTTTGATGATTGAAGGGTGGACGATCAAGATACCAATTTGCAGCCCTCTAGCCTCAGTAGTTTTTAAGATCTGAGGGCGGACAGACAGACAAACCCGGCACAATAGTTTTCTTCTACAGAAAACTTAAAACTAAAGAAAGAAAGAACATTCACGCTCTCCATCGCGTGAAAAGTATATTGAATGACAGCACGGTTTTCCAGCCATGGCATTAGGCTTAAGCACCATAAATAAAGTGGAAAATCCATACAGTGCGAAGGATTTCTTCTTTTTTTTTTTCTTTAACTCAGACGTTAAAAACCTGTTCAGCTCTCAGCTTTAACAATGTGATATAACACATACTTCATAAAAACCAACATATTTAAACCTTTGTTAATTGTTTCGAAATCTATTACAAAAATAAAAAGGCTCAGATACGAGGTTGGAGCGCAATATATAGAAAACATATTTGTGTGTGTGTGTGTGCATACATACACACACACACACACACACACACACACACACACACATATATATATATATATATATACTGTATATATACTGTATATATATATATATATATATATATATATATATATATATATATATATATATATATATATATATATATATATATATATATATATATATATATATATATGTGTGTGTGTGTGTGTGTGTGTGTGTGTGTGTGATGTGTGTGTGGATGTGTGTGTGTGTGTTGTGTGTGTGTGATTGTGTGTATGTGTGTGTGTGTGATTGTGTGTATGTGTGTGTGTGTTTGCCATGAGTATATGGCACACGCTTTGCCAAAAAAAAAATATATATATTTTTTAAAATCTCGACACCAAAATGTCATAATCATACAAAAAGCAACTAGTATTATAGAACAGGTTTGTTTCTTAAGACCAACAGGAAAAGGGCTTCATCAATGCCATGCGTGTTCGGCGAGAAAAAATATTTAATATTTGGTCAAGAAATACAGGAGTATGCTGAGAACATATCTATAACTTATTTGAAAAAAATAAAACAAGCTTCCAATATTAGATGATTGATCTCGTTTCGTATACCCCAAAAATAAAACCAGGATATTACGGAATTTTCTTGAGAACAGAAGGAACAAAAATCTGATTACCTTGAGAGTCCAAAAATCCATTAAGGTCACGAACGGCCGAGGGAAACAATAACTTTGATATATGATCCTCAAAAGCGCCATGAAACAACGCTATCATCACACAGTTTTCTGGAAAGGTACGATAATGTAAGCACAACTGAAAGCCAAAACAAAAATACTAGTTAATATATACACATTATATATGTGTATATATATACAGATATACATACATATATATATGTATGTATATACATATATATATATATATATATATATATATATATATATATATATATATATGTGTGTGTCTCATTCTCAAAGCTGGAATAATGCATTAAAAAAATTCTAAACAAAGACTTAGGCTTAAAATTACAATGAAAACAGAATATTCAGTTATAGGATAAGGTACTAAACAAAAGGGGAGGAAACATTACCAGTTGGACGAAGTATACTGTAGGAGCAGAGTGAAAAAGAAGAAAGAATTCCAGGTCATATTGTACAGTAGTTTGACTATGTTTCCTCAGTATACTGATGTGGCACACCCAAATATTCAGTTTACTATTGAGCATGAACATGACAAGAAGTTAACCTTTCTAGACATTCTAAGCTCGAGAAAACAACCGTTTTAATTCATCAGTATTTAAAAAAAAAAAGACCTTTAAAAGGAAATTGTTGAATTTTTATAGTCATTGCCGTTTTAATTATGAATTAAGCTTATTTTTTACCCTCTTCCAGAACGGTTTTACTTTATCTTCCTTAGACGCCTGGTACCCTTCCAGACTTTTTTTTTATACATATTTGAGCTAATTTCTGAATAATAAATTCATACCTATATTACAGATACCTACGGTTCCTAAACTGACGTTTCCCAAAGATTCATGATAAATCTTTACATCTTACCTGCAATAATCTAGTTCAATAATTTGCACCTGCCATTAAATGTCCATTAATCCCACTTAATCCTCTAAAAATTAAATCGTTATTTCTGTACAAGATAAAATGAGCCCTCTTATGACTTCAAGCATCGTTAATTTATTTTCGTGTCCCAGATGTAGCTGGGGAAGATACGTGAGGGCTTTCTGAATGTTCGAATTGATTGTCATGCCGGAGTTATTTATAAAACCCGAGTCAAATGATTTAATCCGTAGCTCTCAAATATTCGAGAACTCGCCAAAAAGTGTAAAACTAAAATTGAATATAAAATTTTTGAAATACTGTCCAAAGTTCCGAATTCTTCACTTCCTATTTTTTAATCTTTGTTTATGATTACTGGTGCCAAAGTAAAGCAATCAAACCATTTTTAGGAAACTCTACCAGACGCGACATTACCGTGGCCTGGAATTCTTTGTTTGTATCACTCAGCTCTTACACTTCATCCAACAGGTAACGTTTTCCCCATTTTCTTTTGTACCTTATCCTATAACTGAGTATTTTATTTTGGTTGTAATTTTAAGCCTGATTCTGTTTTCATTACTATAATTTAATGTATTTTTCCGGCTTTGGGAATGAGACAGATTTCTTGAAACGTTAGCAAATGAAGAAATGTTGTGGACGCCTTCCCCTGCCCTTGGTCATAATATATATATATATATATATATATATATATATATATATATATATATATATATATATATATATATATATATATATATATATATTATATATATATATATATATATATATATATATATACAGTATATATATATATATATGTATGTATGTATGTGTATGTGTGGATGTGTGTGTGCGCGTATATGAATACATGTAAAATTTCTCAAATGGTACTGGCGCCTTCAGAATGAATGAAAATAACTGGCATCGTATTTTTACTCTAACTGCTGATTTAAGCAACGATTTGCTGTATTTACGATCTTTTTTAACAGTATTAAGAAAAAGTAAACAGTGACGAAGGCAACACCGTCGGAAGTTTCCAGACAGTAAACAGACAATAGTATTGTCTGATGCCTGCAGCTGTTATTACACTGGTGTGCACTTACTAGACATATAGACACTAATGATTGAACCTGGGAGTTGGAATGTCAATATGACTGAGGCTATGAGATTAAATAAAGCATGGCCCTTGGAGTGATGGGGCAGAACACAAGCAGTTGTAAGTTGCAAATGTTAGGAATGAACGTTAAGGACGAGAGATGAATGAGAAAAGGGAAGATGGAATCGGTAATGTCATATAAAAAAAAGTCGCTAGAACTCTGAAATTAGTAAAGGGGCATATATGGGAATGTAGTTTAGATAAAAGTATGGTTACATTAATTCATCCCTAGGAAATTATAGGAGTTGTTACTCCTTGTCTTTTTTTTGTTTGTGTGTATGTGTACGTGTATGAGAGAGAGAGAGAGAGAGAGAGAGAGAGAGAGAGAGAGAGAGTATATGTGTGTGTGTGCGCGCGAGCACGCGCAACATGGAGGGAAAGATGTTGTAGAGAGATGAACATGAGTGCGTTGAAGTTTCCTTGTAGAGGCTGGAACAATGAATACATACTTCAGACATTCCACGGGGATGATGGTAACTTGTTAACAAAAACGCTAAACTGATTCATTTAAAAACAATGGCCTTAAAAATCCCTTCAGTATCAACTCGGATGCCTGCATTTGCAATACACAAGATTTACAAGATTAAGTTTTATCTAAACCGAAAAGAGAAGCTCCCTCGTTCCGTCAACCTCGTTATCGGTAGAAAAAAAAAAAAACTTCCACTACTACTGCTGCTTCTACTGCTACTGTTTTTTCCCCTGGATTTCCGGCCATATTTTTGAAAGTATTAAAGCAAAAAAGTGGACGACTAAACTTTGATGTGTGGGAAAAATAGTGATTAAAAGGATTCTGCAACGTTTGATCCATAGTTTAGAATTTCATTTCACTGAAATTCTTTGTAGAGTGTAGAATGTAAAAAGGCTGTAGGTTTTTATTAGTGTGAGCATTTTTTTATTCTCTTTAAGCAAATTATTTTTTTTATTAACACACATTGTTAAAACTTAAAATACGGTTTTGGTTTTTATTAACTATCTTTTGCTTTGTTTACAGATCGCTGTTTTGCAGAGAGAAAAAAACGTGAATCTAATCTAGTAGCATGAAGAAATAAAAAAGGCTCTTAAGAACTGTTTTGTAGTTAACATATTTCCTAAAGTTTTATCGTACATTTTTAAACAATTTCCTACAGTTCTCTTCTCTATCTGGAACCACGAAAATTGTCAGGAGAGTGGAGTCTTTATCGTGAGTAAAAAGCCACAATGATGTAAATGAGAGACAGTATTTTTCCAAAATACAAAAGAGATAAAGCAGGGGAGCTTTCGACCGTTTGCAGAACGGTCCTCTTCAGCCAGCTGATTAAAAATACTTGTTTATCTTAAAAAGACAAATTGAAAAGAATTTTTGTGACAGTCCAGGAAAACATCGAACAATCTTTCGGCGTGAATATAGCGTTGTGTAATGGCTGTTTCCCCGTATCTGTGAACCAACCGTTGTGATCTTCTTGAGCAACAGCGGTTGGTTCACAGATACGGGGAAACAGCCATTACACAACCGCTATATTGACGCCGAAAGATTGTTCGATGTTTTCCTGGACTGCCACAGAAATTCTTTTCAATTTGTCTTTTTAAATTAAACAAGCATTTTAATTCAGTTGGCTGAAGAGGACCGTTTCTGCAAACGGTCGAAAGCTCCCCTGTTTTGTCTTTTTTGTTTTTTGGAAAAACAGCCTCTCATTCACATTATTGTGGCTTATTAATCATTATTTCCGATCACAATATAGTGATGCACCACAGATAGTCTTTATCATATTATAGCTCTTGGCAGAGCTTAAAAGAACTTTAAATACCATTTGCTGTTAAATTTTGAACGGTTCTTTATAATTTTTTTTTTCTTAGGAAGTCCCTGAGTTACAAAGAAAATCTGACTGAATTTCTGTGGGGGTGATATAGTGTACGTAAGTATCTTCAGGCAACAGTTTTCTTATGTGAAAGAATATATAATGGCCTTTAGTAATTCAAAAATTTAACTACACTGTCAGTTTCTACAACCAAGAACTTTAAAATTCTTCGAAATACCTAGAGATCAAGAATAACAAACTACCTCTCAGCAAAAATCAGTACTTCTAACACCTTTTGTTATTTCATTGTATTTGTTTCTGTGACTCTTTTCCCGTTTATTAGTGATATCAATGGGATAACAAGAGAGAAAGAAAAAGTTAGATCCTTTGTTCGAAGCCCAGTTGCAAGAACATTTTAAATAACTGTATTGCTAATAATGAATATAAAAAAGGTTTATATCTTTGAAGATCAGTTATAAGAGAGAAAAGAGAATGATGTAAAAGAGTGTGAGATGAAGAGCAAATAATTCAAAGAAAAGGTTAAACGAGAAAGAGTGAGAGAAAATGAAACGTTGGGGAATAATATTAAACAAAAGGTTTATTGGAAACACCGCACAGCATTTATAAATTAAAATGAATTTAGAGATGGGCTGTCGAGTAGATGGTTCTTTAAATAGAACTTTCAAATGGGGAGATGCGATATAAAGAGGATATTGCCTTGTTTCGAATGAGAGATGATTTCGAAGACTTTTTCGATGCAGACTATGGAAGAGGGACAGGACTGATTGATCCAAGAATTGAGCGTTATTGTACATCTGTCAGTTAGGAAAAATACGTTTTGGAAGTGGTACGAAATCAAGTGTTAATAGAAACTTGGAAAAAAACAAGACAAGAGGTAATGGATTACTAGTTAAGTGGTGCATTGTGCGGTGAAGACTTAATCAAAAGTGGCTGACTAAGATTTAATACAACTGCATGACGCCCTCATATGGGAAAATACAGTACTTTTTGTCCGGAAGTCAATGGGGTTGTTGTTAGGAAAAGAGAGGAAGATGTTGGCATGATTTTTCACCTCAGAGTGTGTGTAGCTTAAGGGATCAAGGAAAACTGAAAATAGGAAAACAGAGTAAATGTTACTGAGAAAATACTGACTGGATTGCACAGAAATGGAATCCTCTCATTGTCAGAAAGGGCGAAGGTAAATTGGTCAAAAGGTTCAGCGTGTTCCCGTAAATAACTATAGCAGAAAGGATAAAAAGGGTAAAAGGTTGCAAGACAATGATATCCAGGATGCAGAAAATACATGCAAGGTAGAATTTTTTTTTAAATGCAGCAGGTGCTGACGTACCACTGATGAGGTTGCCCTGCAGTTGTATGAAGTATCATAAGGGTGTGAAAATTTTCACATAAAAGCTATCATTGTCTTTTACTCCAAGATTTCCCCTTTTTGGGATATGTGTTGTTGGTGAGGGCGCATTTATTTTTATTCATTTTATTTTACTCGTACTTATTTTTATTTTCTTTATTTCTTCTCATTCATTTTTATTCATTTTTTTATATTACAAACCATCAGCAGAAACAACAACAGTAACAGCAATAATAATAATAATAATAATAATAATAATAATAATAATAATAATAATAATAATAATAATAATAATAATAATAATAATAATAATAATAATAATAATAACACTATTTAACCTTCAGTTTTGCAGGTTGTAGTTTCCAGACCACAAGAGGTTAAAAAAAAAGTAACAGCCACCAAAATTTATGGTGGATACAAGTAAAATGCTTTTATTGTTTTGAAGCAACAACGGGAGCATCCCTTCCACATACGTGATGGGAAGTTGGTGGAAAAGCGTAGAAAGATTTTTTAGTTTATTTTGCCGCTACAATTGCTTCCTATCTTGCGAAAATTGACATCAAGATTCAGAAATGGGAATCGAGGAAACTCGTTCCCTACGAGAGTCCAGTAAGTGAGAAATCCTTTATCGGTTTATGAATGTTATTGCTAAGAAAGGTCCCTTTATTGGATGGCAGTTATTGTACCAGGATGTGAATACACCATTTATTCACAAGACTCAAAGCTAAGTATATGAATTTCTATTGCGAGTGTTAGGTAGGGTGGTGTAGTTATTAGCTGTGCAACAAAATTATAAAGGTAATAAATATCTATAGGTAGGCCAGTGCTTAAAATGATAGGATATCCAACAAATATGTCTGAACATATACTGGATATTTATAACAAATCTTCTGGCGTTGGTGATGAAGATATAAATACATCAAAGCTAATGCAGTTCTCTGTGTTTTCTTTCTTGTTCAGTTTGGAGTTTTTAAGATTCATGAAACGTACGAAGCCATAATGTATGCATGTTATGATCCTACTTTTACTAAAATACTCATTTTTCATATTGATCTTAAGTCACTTTGGGATAAACGCCCGAACTGGTAAATATGATCAGCACCAGAAAGCATAATTCTATCAAAATTTGACTTTAATACACAATAAATTTTGTTTTTATTTTTTCCCGATTAAATTCAGTTATTATCAAAGTTAAATTTCCTGCAAAAGATGATTCCGAGGTTTCGAGATTTACGTAAAAATGACAATGAATCTCTAACTCAGGGGGTAAAATACTTTCACAACAATCCCAACGGCTACGATTATGCTGTCCACAAATCTTTTCTTAGCATAATATCATATTCCAGGCTTAACATGATATATACAGTATAATGACAGCGGTTCAATCCATTCCTTTTTAGCTTCATAAACTGTGCAAAACAGTTAAAAGTCTTAAATGAACAACGCCAAAAAAAAAAAAACACCCACTCACAAACAGACACAATATATTTTCTTGTTAACATAATGCCATTTCTAAATACATTCCAACGGTTAACACCGGGAGTTTAATAATGTATGGAAAGTGCTGATATATTCGTTATCGTTTATAGTTGCAGATAAATGCTTGTTTCTCATTTGATCTCAACAAAATTCTTGAAATCTTATTGGGGTTCAATATGTAGATGAAAAAACGATAAAATATAAATGAAAATGACTTGGCCAAGTCCTTCGCACAACCCCTGGGATAGTTAGTGTCAACTGGGGTCCTACTGACACCAGAAGAGTTGGAGGACTCAGACTCACTACGATAAGAACTATGAGGAGGGCGGCTGGAGATGAGTAGAGATTCGTGGAAGATACAGCACAGGAAAAACAAGAGTGGTGGATTTACACTGAAGTACTTTCCATGACAAGGCGTTGGAGGTGGTGTTGTACTTTCCATGACAAGGCGTTGGAGGTGGTGTTGTACTTTCCATGACAAGGCGTTGGAGGTGGTGTTGTACTTTCCATGACAAGGCGTTGGAGGTGGTGTTGTACTTTCCATGACAAGGCGTTGAAGGTGATGTTGTACTTTCCATGACAAGGCATTGGAGGTGGTGTTTTACTCTCCATGACAAGGCGTTTGAAGTGGTGTTGGACTTTCCATGACAAGGCGTTGGAGGTGGTGTTGTACTTTCCATGACAAGGCGTTGGAGGTGGTGTTGCACGTTCCATGGCAAGGCGTTGGAGGTGGTGTTGTATTTTCCATGACAAGGCCTTGGAGGTGGTGTTGTACTTTCCATAAAAAGGCGTTGGAGGTGGTGTTGTACTTTCATGACAAGGCCTTGGAGGTGGTGTTATAAAGCAATAAAGCATATAAGGAAGAAATTCTTAAACTAATGCAATCAGTGAGCCTAGTCCAGAGATGTTAGCATGAAATTCGTAACGTAATCTCTTTAAATAAATCATTCGTCTATTATTCAAGAACATTTACAAGGTAATTTTGAATTAAAAATTATTAAAATATCTTAAAAGAATTACGATAACTAGATTTAGCCTCTGGAGTTCAGCACATGATGCTACAACTACTATGCAAAACTTTGAACCTAGATCTCCCAAGCAACAGAGATAAACGGATCTAGCATAAAGATTTGGACTCGTTTCTATGCAATAATTTTTTTATTTAAGATACAATAAAACAGAATGTTTCTCAAAATAACACACACACACACACCCACCCACACACACACACACACACACACACACACACACACACACATACATATATATATATATATATATATATATATATATATATATATATATATATATATATATATATATATATATATATATCAGCATCTGCAAGTATTTTGATTCTAATCTTATCGTTACAACAGCTCTCACAAAAACAGCAAAGGTAAAGACCTTAAAGGTTCTTCTATATAAAACGTTCCGTACAGGGAAAGTACATGTTTGGTATTACCATCAAAGAGTCATAAACCCAAAACCCTACCTCCAACATCTGGGAAATATCCCGAAACTGAAAGCGTTTTCTTTGCTGTTCCGAGGTATAAATTTCCTTTTATAAACAATAAATCGCAGGTCGTACCAGAATCTTTAGAAATTGCAATCATAAACTTATAAGGCATTATCATTCTCGGTATAAAGAAGCTGACTACCTTGACTACAAAACTGATTTTCTCTTGAATAAAATGTATAAAGGCAATACTGAGCAGCTTTTCATAGTTACCATATATTTTCCGTATGTCTTTAAGCACAGATGAGAGCCCTAATTCATTATTCATTATGTTAATTACAAAAGGGAATATCAGAAAGATTGGAGCATTTTCTACAATCTGAAATCTCACTTTTTACAGACGGAAATTCAAAAGAACTACCCTAGAATTCGTCTTTAAAAAGAACACACGCAAAAAACGAATCAGAATTGTTTAAATCTGCAGTACAGTCGACCTAATGACTTAATACAGGAAATATTTCTCGTGGAAAACTACACTGTAAAATAATAACGGGCCGATCTTTAACAGAGCACGAAACTATCTGAAATATTTTTGTGACAATCTGAACATGAAGTTTTCACAAAAGAGGTTCAGTTGTGGAAACTTCATCCACACAGATCAAAAGGAATGCTCTTCCTACCCTAATCCAGGTACATTTTCATTTCCAAAATAGAAAGAAGGTTTTGTGGGGCCAGGATTGAATGCTGCCTAAATTGCAAATTCTGGCTGACAACGTCAAAGTGAACAGGACCTTCCCCTCCCTCCCGTTTTGGGAATATGACTGTACACTTTAAGCGTCCAATTAATGACTTTTTGGCTACAAAATCTCTGACCTAAGGATGAATATTAGGCTGCCTGTATTTCACGAATGAAAAAAAAAAACCCTGTCATCGTTCATAAAATGGAAGATAATGAACATGTCATATATGTGCGCAAACAGATTTATCATGACTGCTAAAACCAATATTACTTTCAAATTCATCGCAAAATGACAGGTATTGGAAAGAGGGAGAAACAAAAAAGCCTTGTAGTCACGTTTCTGATGTAGTCAAAAGTACTTGTCGTCCGAAGAAGAAAACCAATAAGCAAAAGTTTTTCATTTTCCCTTCAGCTGATTTCACTTTTATTCAATTTGCCCTAACTTGCTATACGTTATTTGCATTATGTTTTCCGCTAAGCCGGGATGCGTGGAAGTTCCCGCGAAAATCCTTTTATACCTTGTACATATAATCTGGATACAGCTTATTTCCTTTCATTTTTAGGACAACGTATTTCACTAACTTTGCTCCACGACTTTTATTCTCCTTTATTATGCAATTTGTTGCAACAAGAGCTTTAGAAAATTTACTATTTTTTATATGATCGAAAAAGGAATTGAAGGCTTTGCTCAACAGATTCTTTTTTCATGGTTGTGGTGAAGGGTCTCCCGAACGCCTGGAATTTGGGGTTCAAGTCCAAATGATTTCATTTGTGTTTGTGTGTGTGTGTACGTATTTGGTGGTTCTCGCATATTTCGAGGACATTTACGCTGGGAAATTTATTATCATCAAAAAGAAAAGTCACTATGGTAACTACGAATAAGATTCATACCTAAAGTTTAAATAAGGATGCTGAGATAAAGTCAGCCAATCGACTATGTTTAGACCTAAGAGGATAGATCTAAACGCAGAACAGATCAGATGAATGTGTTGTTTTAATCATTTATTTATCTTTAATTTTTCAAGGCTGCAGTTCCTGCAAGGTTATCTATATCGTCTACTAGCATGACAAAGTTGGGGTAGTTGTATTCGTGAACTAGCGTTGGACCTAAATGAAGGGTTTAGGTTAAGAATGTGCTTTTTCAATTATGTTCGTGCCATCCATTCGGAACAGAGTATCGGATGAACAATTGGAAATAAGCTATACACGGCCATTAGCTGATAAACGAACTTCAGGGAAACTCCGCGAGAAGTCTTTTTTATATAAATAAAAAAACACTGGCTTACTGAATTATACTTCGGCTCTCTGCCAATTGCTGATCCATGGTAAAACTCAAAGTAAGGAAACTGCTTCTAGCTATCTTTCTTTCGATATCATTTTCCGAAAATAATGCACCTGAAACAATTCGTTACCGCTTTGTTTTAAACACTTCTGTCAAGTACCTGAATCTGTTTCACACTGAGATATTTTTTGGAAGACAACCAAATATGTCTCCCATGGATGACGATGAAATGCTAATGAAAAATGTACGTTATAAGAGAGTGTTAGTGGAAACTATCTCATAATATAAAGAGACCACGTAATCTATGGGCTTGCCATTTCTAGGTGAAATTCTACCGAGCTAACTGTAAGATTGCAGGTATAACAATAAAATCAATAAAGAATTAAGGGTGAGAAAATCAGGAAAATGTGAATTATGATCTTGCATCTTAGCTTAACATCGTTTAAACATTCAGGACAAATAAAGACGATGAATACATCATTGCAGAGGCACTAAAGCAAGTATGCGGAAAAACCCCGAGTAGAATTTCCAACCAAGATTTAAGCTTCGTAGTAGTAGATAAACGCAGCTAAATGCGAATTTGCGCAAATAGAGGAAATGCTCCAATCCTTCAGGTAGAGAAATAAACAGAATTATTAAAAAGACTTACCTAATATAGATTATGAATGTGCAAACATTGCCTACCGAGACTAACCAGTCTCACTGAAAGAATTTTGGCAGCAATTCAAAATTCTAAATCATCGCCAGTTGAGATACTTCTCAATAAATGTTAGCGCTATTGGTCATTAAAGCTTTCGTCCTGTCTTTACAAAGTGTGAATAAATGAGTACTGGTTTGCCACTACAAGTAGGCGTTTCGCCCATACGTTTGAGATTGTGGTTCTTAAGGGGTAGATATGTCAGGTACCGCTTCCACAATAGACAGAATTGGCGTGTCATCATCCTTGGAGGTCACATAAAATTTTGAGGTTGCTCCAGTGTCATTGGAGAGAGAGAGAGAGAGAGAGAGAGAGAGAGAGAGAGAGAGAGAGAGAGAGAGAGAGAGAGAGAGAGAGAGAGATTTTCATAAAATCCAGAAGCATCAACCTCATCAGAGGCATCAGGAAAAACTGTTAGCTTTTGAAGAAAACTTAATTTTGCCAGAAAACCAGCGACAGAACCTATGAAACCTCCCTGATCACGTTAACGTGGAAAGACAACTCCAAAATTCATGACAATGTTACAATCGGTTCTAAGTGCTTGATTCAGTAGAAATTTCCGTTGGCTGACGACTCACTTTGAGAAAGTCTGGGCAATTTCCCACATATATCCTCCAGTAGCACTGAGTTTTAAGAGACAATGATGAGTACGTAAAATATATGTGTACAGAAGTATTTGACATGCCACTCGGAATATAATCCAATCACACGAAATTATGGTAAGGCATTAGTAAATCTTGCAAAGACACTCCATATAAGAAATATCATTTTCGGTCAAATTTACAAGCGGTAGCCGTGCAAGATTTTATCTTGAAAGCAAAGGTGCAATTGTTCCCCTTAATTACGACATGGTGAATCATTCTCGTCTGTAAACTTTACGTCAGCGAACTTTGAATATATGAAGAAAAAAAAACTGTAAAATAAAGCGATTTCTTAAAATGTGGTAGGCATGGACAGACATTCTGCATGTAAACAAACATAGGCCACCTTGATTTATTTGTGTGCTGTTAATCAGATCATATTTCGTTATTATTTCTTAAAGCATTGTTGCCATCATTAAAATTATAAAGGCCAAAGTACAATATTAATCCTTGTAAATTCAAATCTAAAGTACGGAAGGTGCTATAGAATAAAAAAGCAAAACACTAAATAAGCTAAAAGTAAAAAATGGTTGCACGAAACGAACATCAATTTTCAAACAGCAGCCATGGATCTCGCAGCTACTGAATGATAACACCTAGCAATAAAAATGTAACATTTATAAACATTTACTCGTACGATGTTTTATTATAAAATTATTGGCATAATTTATAATGAGGGATAACAAAAGATAGAAAAAAAACTAAGATGACAGGGTGGAATAGCGCACCTAGACTAAATCGAATTATTAAGATTCCTCCAGACACCGCAGCCTTTCCTCAATTTGCTGCAATATTCCGTCACTTTTCCCTGCCAATACGCGTCGCATCCCTAACAGCCTCCCAAGCAAGGATGTTTGATTTGGATATTATTATTTGATTTCCAAAGTTCGTGCCTGCAGGCGAGGATTCAATGCGCACTCCTGCATGAACGCTGCTATAACTTACTGACGTGTCAAGAATTGACAAGCAGGCTGAAGATGAGACGCGCATTCATGCGATATTTATTCGCGATTTGAAGCCGAATGCTTTTTAGACAGATATCTTGTAGGTAAACTCAAAAGCAGTCGCTTTGTGATAGTTAGCATTTTACGATGTGTTTGTAATAAATGCAGCTTGAACTGAATAACACGCTTGTAATAACATTTCGGCCATATTAATTAATACTCATTCCTGTAAATGAAGTAGATCAAGAAGAAAAATGTATACAATTTAATATATATATATATATATATATATATATATATATATATATATATATATATATATATATTATATATATATATATATATATATATATATATATATATATATATATATATATATATATATATATATATATATATATTATATATATATATATATATATATATATATATATATATATATATATATATATTATATATATATATATATATATATATATATATATATATATATATATATATATATATTACATATATAGAAAATAAAAAAAGCAGAGACTGATAACAGCAATTAAAGGACTACATGAGCAAATAATTACATACATATATATCAACACTTACTCCGCAAGACAAGAAATATGCATATTTCACTTGTAGTCTTCACCTCAAAAACTCACAAGTACATATTGTGTAGTACTTCTAAAAAGCAGGTTATATTGCTTTTAATGTAATCAAATGAAAACCAATATGTGAGAATAATCTATATTTTAACTCTTTGAACCCGGATATGTCATAAACGACTGTACATCCAGGACTACAACGTAAATAACACAGAAAGCACGTAGTAACTTTGTTAACAGATGTAAATGAAATACTATTCGAATCGGAATCACTGCTTTAAGGGATAATAAGCCCTGCACTGTATAAGTAAGTCAAGTCTATTAATGAATATGACCAGGCAAATTATAAAGCTCAAGTTACTCATAGGAAGGATTTGTCAATTAATTTCAAGGTAATCATTTTACCAATATTTCCCTAAAATAGCAACAGCTACAAGAAAAACAACATAACTATTGTTACTTGGACAACTAGAACACCTACTGCTATAATATAATGAAAGCAAGATCTAGTACTACTCCTACAACGGCTGCTTAGCTTAAATGAACACTAAAGACTACAATAAAAACGAACAATGGAAATATAAATGTTTCCTTGGATAATAAATACCCAGACGAACTACACTAAAGTGCATACATATAATATGCAAAATATTCGTATAATGTCCGACTCATTACCTCTCAAATTAATAAATCATGAAACCAATTCACTTCTAATTATCTGGGTCATCATTTACAATTAAAATCTGGTGGGACTTGTTAATTAAAACTTAGTTAAATCGACGGATGTATTGCTTAGCGTCTGGTGTGAAGATTCACAGCGCGTGCGTTACCCTTTTGATCGAAGGAGGAGATATGCGGCAGTTGAAGAGAAGTTATATACATTACCTTGCCATGGAAATTACGGACTTCGTTCCAGATAACAACACTCGCTACAAATAACAACAATTATATGTAACCACTCCGATAGAGAGAGTAAAGCTGGACGTAACGACTATGAATGCTAAGGTAAATCATGGTTACTTTTGTCCAATCTGACTTCTGATTACTGTTTGAAACTTCAAAAGGTAAACATTACAGGAGGCTAAATACTGTAAATGAAATGTTAAAAGTTTTTAAAATTTTTTATATACTTTACTCCAGGAATTAAAATTTGGTCACTTGAGATTATAAACTATTCCATTAAGAGACCCCACTTAGACACATAACCTATATTCTTTCGTACGTTAGTATTTGTACACTTTTACTGCGTATACTTTAAAACAAGTGCAGTGAAAACCTATGTTCCTATAAGATTAGAACGAACATAACAAAACTGAGCAGAATAAAAAAACAACAACAGCTATTAGATATTTTCCAGAGAGCTTACAAAAGTAAAATAAATATATGACGCAATGGAAAAATAGTCCGCTCTTACAATTAAAACAATGAAGTTCCAATCTTTAAGGAAGTTGTTCTCATCTGATGCCCGAGAAAATCAACTGAAGATAATTTTGAGCTGAGCTAGAAATATCACTTAGGGAAAAGAAAGGATTTATCAGCTCTTAGCTCTCTCTCCAGATGCAATTTTCATTAGACGATTCTACAATTCTTTTCTTCTCGACAATAAATAAAGTGTAGGTGTAATCCAGTTTTTAACGACTGCAAAACTGGTTGAAATATCAATACGAAAACAATCAAAAACTAACTAGCGAAAACCGCCGATAGGAATATATACATCCAAATATTGCCGTAACAAATATTGCCAAGGTAAAATAAACGCGGAAAAATGGAGATGTCTGAAAGAGGCCAGTGAAAAAATGAATGGCAATCACAGTAATTACAAGCGACACGCCATTCTTCATTTCCCATTCTGAATGCAAGAGATAAAGACACCATGGCGAGAGCTTTCCCATTAGCAAAAGAGGGATTTGGCTGAGAACTCATTACGAGATGCTGAACGATTAAAAATGCAATGACGTGTGAAGTAACTTTCCAATGAAGTTGGAGTGCTCAGTTTTCCGACTTGTTCCTGTCAGCATTATCGGTGCCTCGAAGAAAACTACAATAAATGTATATTTTCCTCTTACTTTTGTTGGTTGTTGCGTAATTAACTACACAATTTTCCCTTCCATATTCTTTCTGCAAAGGTATGTTCTTAAATGATTAGCTCACCTCTGTCCCTTTTGTGCTTAATGCTTAAGAGCATATCACTTGATATATTTAGCCTGATGATTGATAAAGTATTCGTAAGTACATTTTCTAACTGATCCCTATATTAATATACGTCATAATCAACCCCACCCCCATTTTTAGATAAAAGCAATCATTCAACATCAAGAGTAGCTACTTAGAGCAAGCCTCTCTCTCTCTCTCTCTCTCTCTCTCTCTCTCTCTCTCTCTCTCTCTCTCTCTCTCTCTCTGCAAAACGTTATACGCCACCGAAATAACAAACAATTATGTTATGAATACCTTAATAACCCTTCAGCTATTGGCACAAAATTGGAGAGCCAGGCTTATGACTCCCTCTTTACCGTTCTCTTAATATAATTTGAAAGGTTATGACCCATATATTAATTTGTCTCTGCCACAGCTTCTCAAACTTTATCTTCAATGAGTGTTCGCAAAAGATCTTCAGATCACTATAGAACTTGATCCATAGGGAGGTGTCGGTGTTCTAAACGTAGAGGGTGATTTGTTCCTTATTTTCTGGGTTTTATATCTGGGTTTTACAGATCGTGGATTCGCAATTGTGCAACTAACTTTTAATTTTATAACCAGTGTTCTATCTACAACAAAAAAGTATAATGCAGCTGTATTTACATATCAAACATCTAAAAAAATTCATTCAAAATACAAACGATATAATGGCTACACTGAGTCAGCTTCTAAAGGGAAAAATGGTATGATACATGAAGAAAATAGAGAGAGAGAGAGAGAGAGAGAGAGAGAGAGAGAGAGAGAGAGAGAGAGAGAGAGAGAGAGAGAGAGAATTTTTTTTTTTTTTATAAATTCACTATTATTCAAAATCCGGCACTTTTAGTTGACCTGGGGGATATTAGAAACCCCCCCCCCCCAAATAAAAAGAAATTCAATAAGCTCATTATCAAGAAACTTATCGAGATTACCAAATAATCACGAAAATCAATGGGAAACTGGACATGATCGGAATTCAGACGCTGGAAAGTCCCCAGAGTAATAAAAAACTGAGAAGTCCCTTGTTATACAATATCATGAGAGCGCATCTGCGAGTTGAATGTGAAAAGTCCTGTGACAGCGGATGAATTATCAAAGACTAATTACTGACAGTAAAAAGGAACTGTAAAACTGTCCACTTTTTTATCAACTGACGGGAAACTCAGTGCTGAATTCTCACACGAAATGACCATTTCCCAGCGATGTCCACTTAAGGGTTATGGTCTCCGATGAACCAATGATTTTCAAAAAGGTGATCAGATGTGCATCAGAAACAAAAAAAAAAAATCGCACATTTTTATGAGAGGGACGATGGCAACAAAAGACAGGGATGGGAGATTGAGTGAATTAAATTAATTTAAATTAAAAATGAATTAAACTTAATAAATGCGTTAATGATATATTAAGACATGAATTTTTCCTTAATGCTTTTGATCTTCCTCATGATTTTCCGTGACATTTGTAAAAATAGAAACTAATCAAACAAAATCCGAATATTAATTGATCTCTAAATGAAGAAACAGATTAACCGGAGAGATCATTCTACCAACAAAATAGTATATATATTTGAAGCTAAAAACTTTCTTCATTTACGTGATAATTTTTTTCAATTATCAAGGATTATTAAATAATTATAAAGGTAATATATACATACCTAAACACGCGCGCAAACACGCATTACCTGAGTACATACCATTGTATTGTATAGCTTTTATTTACAAGAGAATAAAAAAGAAGTTATGGTTTCACATCCATGGCATAAAATAAATATGCTCTTTAGAAACACTTGCAAAACAATTTCAAGGATTTCTTATAAGACTAGAGTCAAATTTTTGTGTGGTTGATGCGCCATATATGTAACAGTCGACAATGTGTCGCATTACGCTTGCATAAAGTGTATAACTACATAGGAAGAGTGCCATTGTTTTTTTTTTTTTTTTATAGAATCTTATGATGACAGTAGTGCCAAGAGAAAAAATTACTCGTGTGAATTAAAATGGTTGATGGCAGTCAAGTAAGTAGCAACATCCTCTTTTGCACGTTTGCATAGTATTTTCTTTCTGTAGACGCTAAATCAGACCAGTGATCAAATTTCAGTGTTGAAGAGCTGCTTACGAGGAAACTTTTAATGGAACTAGAATCCAATTTTTCTCTGTACGGATTAGACGTTATATTCAATATTGACGGTGATAGTTTCAAATTATTACGTATACGATTTCTATATACAGACTCAGAAAAACTTTGGTTGCATAGTTTGGTGGCCACATAAATTTGTTTCGTGAATTACTTTTTCATTTTAATTTGAATCTATCACCGTCAATACTGAATACAACGTCTAATCCGGCACAGAGAAAACTAGGATTCTAGTTGCATTAAAAATTTCAGATCCATAACAAGAAGTCGGAGAGAATTACTGCAGATATGTCGACGAGGCTCTGAAATCGGTTTCAAAATCGTCCAGCTGCGCTGGTCGGCTGTAGAGCCTTTTGATGAAATACATTATGACAGTACACCAGGCATTCTGCAAAAGTAATGAAATATCCTGTTTTATGGTTTCAAGGTTAACAAATACAAAATGCAACGAGTTTTTATAATCCAAGGAAGACCGTTTTCCATCCTTTTCTCTAACATTGTTGGTAGACGCGTAATGGCTACGTTAGATTAAAATGAAACGATATAAAAACATTTACACGCCCTCTAGGTCTGTACACTTCGCTTTCTGTTCTGTAATTGTTTTCCGTTACAGATACAGCTACTCTGACGTTAAAATACAATTTTTCTTTACAAAGGGTTCAGCACTGATTTATTACAACTGCATTATTTCTTACCAATATGACATTAAATCGGACGAATGACGAATGTGCTGACTTTAAGGTATTTCACAGAGCAATGTACATTAAATTTAATGATGATCGATAATATTAGAAGAAAATATTCTCCTAGATCCAACATTTGCAACTATAAAAACTAAAAGCGAGAGAGTGCTCTCTGCAAAAGGCCTGGGTGAAAAGAAAGTCCGTAAACGCAAGAGCTGAACTAAAGAAGACAATTACTGGCAACACTGTTCGTTATAGAAGGGGAGCGTGAATGATGATTGTAAATAACTGAAAGGAAATACGTGAAAAAAAGTTGTAAGTAAATTAAATAAAAACCTGGAATAGCTGTGAATGATTAGGCAGTATATGTAGATTGATGGTTGAAGATGTGATAACAGCTGATATAACACAGGTATGGATCAGACTGTGTTTTGGTCACACAAACGGAAACAAGGTCAAATGAGGCATTATTCAGAAATCTTGACAAGGTAGAGGTGGAAAGGAGGATTTCATATTGAGTAGGGGTAATCCTGAGTGGAAAATACGGATGTGTAACCCAGCTTGCGCAGGGGTCAGACAAAGTACTGAATAAATTATTTTACATATCCTTAACCCTCTAAAATACAAAATTACAATTACTCCTTTATTCATACACGGGAACTAGACTTTCTTCTTATTTTAATCAAAATGTAAAATCGAGGTACAGTACTAAAATATTTATTTACTAACACTCCATACAGTTTCATTTATAAAATAACCCTGCGTATTTCTTTTCTGCGCTCGAATCTTCAAACTGAATTTATGAGTTGCAAGTAATTTTGAGACACAACACCCCTTACTCCAAAAGGAAAATTCTTACCGTTATTACAAAGATGACATATAATGTAATTAGTACAGAACAGAAAAGGGTAAAATATTTAAGCTCCCTTCGAATACAACATTTTTTTGTGCAGGCTTTTAATGCACACTCCATTTTCTACTTATGAACTAAGTATCTCGGAAATCCCTTTAGCAACACAAAATTTCTCGCCATCATTTTCACTGAATTTCAGTGTTTCCGTATTCCTTGACTTATGAAAAGCATCGTGAATAATAATAACCACGGCTACTATTATTTCTAACTAGTTGGGAATTTAGAATTATTATTTATAATTGTATTTCTATGTATTAAAAAATTACAAAACAGAATTTATATCTGGAAAGCTAGTGTCTACAAAGTTATTACCTGAAGATACACAAGTTTATCTGTCACTCACGGAAGGTTTCTCTATCTAGCACTTATTATAAAAAGAGGAAATTTTGTCCGCATTCGTATCACACTTTCTGAAAGAAATTTAATGACGCGCATGACGAGGATATAGTATTGGAACTGAATTGACGCAAATAACCAAGAAATAATCTCTGTCACTGTTCAAAATAAATGAAAGCTAAATCCGATATTTATTCTGCATTGGCAAAGGGAAAACAACTGACAGAACTACGGACAGACTTCATACATTAGCAGCCATCAGGACGAACAAAAATAAAAAAGGCGAAATATGTTTCCTGGAATATCGCAACACCAAGGGTGCCATTGAAATCGAGGTGTTGAAATTAAGATTGAAAGCTTAACTCTCACTCACCGTAAATAATGGAAGTTTGCATTCGCTCAGTGGTAACCCCTGTATTAGGAATACAGCTCGGAACGTTTGTTTCATTTACCGTCGTCATTTGCGTTATAAAGGAAACATTTGAAAATATGACAGAATTGTTGAAAAGGTTCTCTTTTATGAAAGCGAAGTGCAGATGATCAATGCAAAAGGAGAGGAGAAAGTTATTGGGATGAATACCTTGCGCTGTATTTTGTAAAGTAATAAGGGCTGAAAAGGGTGAGAATGTATTAACGAGAAAGAAATAGAAAAAGAGCCAGCACAGGGGAGAGGGTGGATCAGTGCTTCTAGGTTGCTGAGGCAGTTTGGTCATTTGGGGGAATGGAAGATGAAACACTGGGAAAAGGTTCCCTTATTTGGGATTATTGGGCAGAAGATTAGAGAACTGAGAAAATGGCTTGATGAGTGTGCAAGAGATCATGGTATGAAAATGTCCTTATATCCAGAAGGACTGAGAGAGTTTGCGAGGTAAATTTGTGTTTAATTTGATTTCATGATCTTAGGCTGAGAAGCCAAGCACTCGGGCACTTTCGGCCATTCATTTCTATTGACAGTGAAAAGATGGAGTTAAGAGTGGTCGGACAGAAAGATAAAGAGACCGAGGAATTAAAGATGAGATACGAGTAGCTAAAGGTGGAAACGGGAGAAAACACAGCAGTTTTTAAGGTTGGACAGCAATACTGAAGAAGCGAAGCAGAAATAGAGGTAAATAAAAATACTGTGAAGTGAGTGGAGCTACGGGCCGAAGAGACGCTACAAACACCTTTTCGCATTGCTGACAGTGCACCCCTTGAACTGCAATGACGGTACGAAACCCTTACGAGGAAAAGGCAAAGGTGTGCAGAGCGAAGGGTGCTCTCAGAATCTTACGTTTATTGTAATTTAATGTTTTTATGTAGCTATGATTATATGAATGGATTTCCGAAACAAAGGCACAAACAAACCATAGATGATTTCGAGTCTTTGTGCTGTCCTATTTATTGTTATATATGTGCACATACAAGTACAGTATATATATATATATATATATATATATATATATATATATATATATATATATATATATATATATATATATATATATATATATATATATATATATATATATATATATACATATGCACACACACATGTATGTGTATATATATATATATATATATATATATATATATATATATATATATATATATATATATATATATATATATATATATATATATATATATATATATATATATATATATATATATTCAGCCAAGGCCAAAGGAAGAATAAAAGGAGTACCAAGCGCTTTCGTGTTATTTCAACACATTTTTCCTGTGGCCTTGGCTGAATATATTGCCACGCGCTATTTAGTGACACATACACACACACACACACACACACACACACACACATATATATATATATATATATATATATATATATATATATATATACTATATATATATATATATATATATATATATATATATATATATATATATATATATATACATAGGTTATTGCAAAGTCCCAGGTTTGAAAAAAGTGCTACATAGTCAAAACCTGTGTGTGTATATATATATATATATATATATATATATATATATATATATATATATATATATATATATATATATATATATATATATATATATATATATATATAGTGTGTATGTATATATACATATATACAGTATATGAATGTACGTATGTATGTATATAGATTTATAGAACATCTGTTGAATTTTGATACCAGTCTGCAACCTGTCTACAGTATCGTTGAATATAACAGGGGTGACTGGAGTCGCTCAACGTTTACGTTTATTTGCTTAATGCCAGGTTTTGACTATGTAGCACTTTTCTAAACCTGCGACTGTGCAACTGCCTATGTAATATGACTTCCCACAGTTTTGATTTTTTTTGGGTGGTGGGGGGGTTTTCCTTTTGTATTATGTATTAACCTCAGACTTGCAAAAGGGTGAGCCGTGATAATGTTGAGCTTTACTTTAAAAAAAAAATTATAAATAAACGGAAACTGGCCACACAGGATACTTTCTGACGATTAACTAAAACAAAGTTATCATACTATGGGTAAGGACGCTAATTGCAGCAATTTCTTGCAAAAAAAAAAAACTCATTGCTATTCTCATCAGCTCTGGAGAACGATAATTAAGAAGCATTCTAATTTTTGGGTTTTAGTTTGCAGTTTTCTGTACGGAAAACTCGATAACGCTGAGGAAACTCAGGCGCATTTTTTACTTGTTTCCTATTTCAGCCTCTTGCCCACCTGACAATACCACTGAACTGCAAGTACACTCCTGGTCCTGGTCCATTTTTTGTTTTATTTAGGGGAACAATCTGCGCTACATCCTATGTATTCCGCACAATCATATCTGGAATTTGTGAACATCAGACTGCCCATAGTATCAGTATTACTATTCAGAAGAAGTGCTATCAAGTAGCACTCTTAGTATCATATACCTTACTGGCACTCACATGATGTTCGATGTGTCAGACATAAGCGAGGCTGCAATACTGCTTTAAACCAACTGCCATAAAGCACCGCTCTCCTTTTACTTAATTCATATAAAAAAAATCCAACGACTCTTCATACATTTATATTTTTACTTATAAATTTATCTTCGCGTATTTTTATTCGAAATACGCATACATTTTACCATAAATCTCTTTACTTGGCTCTCTTCTTTCACTTTTTACATATTTGCAATCTAGATGACGACAAGGATAATGATAATGATTTTACCTATATGCATTCTGGGTAATAATAATAATAATAATAATAATAATAATAATAATAATATGTCAAGCACTTGATACAAAAGGCATTGCATTGCCGTAATGCGAGCATTCTTAGGCGCCCGTCCATTATAGAACAGTTTCCGTATATTCTTGCGGAACGTTAAAATAAATTACCGGGTGTAAGATAAACGTATCTCTGAGAAGCACTGAGAAGGAATTCCGTTCCTCTCTGATTTAGGACCCAAATCGTGTCCAAAGATAAAAGCAAAGGCATCGCCTCTTAGCAAGTGGCGCTTCGCTTCCTCGGTATCATCTATTCCTTTGCGCAAAGCCTCGGTCTGAGTTCGCAAATAGCTTCATAAGTTTAGATTAGCGCAGAAGTACAAACTTAAGTAAATGTAGTAGCACTCTGAAATGATTATATACAAAATGAGATTCAAAAATACCGAAGACTTGTTTATGTAACCATTTTATTGCATATACTCCAATGAAAAAAGACACGTATTCATATACTTATCTTATTTACGTTTAAATAAAAAGGATCAACAAAGGTCATAACTTTGTTCATTTTATTTTTCAAATCATTTAGTGTCTGCTCATCTGACCGTCAGTATTCACACAATGATCGTGGAGTAATTTGTTTTATTTATTTTTGTCGGCATTGTTCTAGTACCATAACCAGTGTTAAAAAATTATGTCTTTTGCTTAGTATACTAAATAGTACCTCACTGGATAATAGCCGTAATGTATTATTAGCGATCAAAAGCGGAATAATCTATACCCTAATGTACATCATAGATGGAAGTATTGTTGCGTACGAAAATGAAAAACAACGGTCATCAATTTCATCTTCTTCAAACAAAGTTCATTAATCTTGATACTGTAAAATTCTTATGATAAATGAAACGAACTATTTCTGTCGCGAATGTTATTGTTGATGTGAGGGTAAAATGTATTGGTAACTTATCATACGGTAGTCGTAAGTTAACTACTGAAAATATCCTTCTATCCTTGGACGCCTACTTCCCCTAACTACCCTATTACTAACATCAGCCCCTCTGCCGTCTAGGACCCTCCCCCTACGTAGGGAAGGGACTCTCACACATCCTCCTATCTCGTGTCCAACTTCCTGCAGCCCATCATATCCTCGTGGGGCGGATTGGGTTTTCTTCTTTTGTCGACGTTATATAAAGAATCGAGTCTATCTTTTCACTCTTTTCTTTGTTTTTGTTCATTTCCGAACGACATCAGTCATCTTTAAAGCACGTTTGTTTGTTTTTTGCACCTCCTTCCTTTTGAGAATTAATCTTATATCAGTCCTATAGATATGTACATCTGTTTACTGCTCTGTTTCCGGCCGCGGGGGATTCGACTTAACTGACTGTTAGCAATTCTTTTAAATTATAGTCTCTTCAACGGACTGATACTGTTAACGTATTTTTTTACAATAAAAAAATAAAGGCAATAAGATATATCGCCACAAAAATAATAAACTTGCAGAGCAGTGAAAGACAAATATTCTAAAATATTTCAGCTCTATCATCGCATTTTTATCACAAGAGGATAAAATAATACTTCCCTTCACAACACCTCAATTCGGAAAATAATAATGAATGAACAGTGTTAAGAAAATAAATAAAATAAAATAAAACAATCCAAGTATTCATAATGCAAACATTATGTTTAATATGCGAGAGGATGTACAAAACAGAGGAAGAAAATAAATCCAGAGTCTCCGGTTGCACTAACACCATTCAACAATGATTTATGCTGACAACTCAAGTCTTCTAGCATTTGTACTGCCAAGTTGACGCGGTACCCTAGTCGGTCTAGGGATACTTGTGAATTTATGCTAAGAATTGGGGCGAGATAAACTTGCAGTAGTGTTAAAATGTTAGTATTGCAACACTTCTGCGTTTGTGTTTACTGAAACCGCTCTTTTGTTTCTCTTGGTTTACAGAAAATTTAAAAATAGCGCGGATTCCTAAAAAGAAAATAAATTAAAGGCGATCAGATATATATACCTGTATATACTATTAAAAATAAAGAAATTATCGTAAAGGTGTTAAGGTATGATTTGAATATATTTTAATTACACTGATAATAATTACCAATGACTATGTAAAAATCATGAAAGGTTTTTAACGGAGCACGAGATCATTGCTTTTCTATTTTCAATTACTGAACAACGACTGAACTCTGCATAAAGACACCAATTGTATGGTTATAATTATTAATGTATGACAGTTCAAGATAAATTCATAATTCGTGAAGTACTACATTAATCGTGATAAACACAAATTTAATTAGAGAAACGTGGTGCTGCTATTAAAAAAATTAACTTAAAACATGGGAGAGTAGAGGGAGAAATATGGAGTAAATACATCTTGATGGCAATGAAATTACACGAATTAATGAGCTCTTCGTCCAAGCATAAATCAGTAAAAATAAAAAGAAAATAAAAACCTAGAAGAAGTTGTTAAAATCAGACTCGAAAATAATTTATCGGAGGAGGAAGAACAGAGCAATAAGTAAAGATTTAACCAATCAAATCCTATGCCAAAACCGGCCTTGTACCAAAATGACTAATTAAGATCGCACAGGAAAGTCCCATAACGTGGATGATACTAAGACGAGGTCTCTAAGTAAGCAAGAACGCCGTGCTAAATGGAAAAAGTATCATGATCACTGGAATGATGAGCAAAGAATTAGAAGCGAATTGAGAGCCACAGCTGAATAACCTTATCGCTGGGAAAGCAATGCACCGAGTGATCAGGAAAGAAAAGACGAGCATGGCTGGAATCAGTTACCTTTAATTATAGTAAAAAAGGCCACGTATTTGCAGTGGTGAGTAAGACAGCTTGCTGCAAAATGTCTAAAATATTGCATTTATCCTGTTGGTATGGTACTGAACGGTCTAAACTTATCAGTGAACAGTATAGCAGTATAGTAACTGTCCTGCTATATACAGCTGATGAACACGAATCAAAGTTCATCAGTAGACTTCCCCACATTTCAAAGGTATAGCTCATGTTACTATTTACTTGTCCGGGGATTTTTTTAGATATGCAGAAACTTACTTTATGATCCTGAATATCAATCTGCAATGTTATATTATAATAGCTCTTAATAGCTAGAAAGGGATGAGTAAAAATGGGATGAATGACCAGTGTTGACAACTCTTGTTTACTGTATCAGGAAAGTGGCTGCTTAGTAAGTATCCACTAGTGAAAATGTAAAACTTGGGATTTATTGCAATCGTGTTATGGACAAAGGGTATGCGGGCAAAATATCATGTTATACCACACAAAGATCTAAAATTTGAAAAAGAAACGACCTATAGTTGCAATCAAAACGCCACACAATAAAATAATACATGGTTAGAAGCGACTAATTATCGAAAGAGCTTAGTTTCTGCGTAATGTTATCAAGGGGTATTGAAAAGATTAAAAAAAAAAACATACTTAGGATCTAAACATGCCGGTACGCGCAATTAAAAAAAAAATAAACTCTACGGTCTTCCATCTCATCAATCGTCATAGTCGAGGGAGAGAGTGTGTCAGTCATTTAAATAATATACTGCCACAGATAATCAATATTCTTTTAAACTGCCCTTAGAAATGGTTTGTCTCAAATCTCAACGTAAGGGAAAATTTTTCCTGGACAAATGAGAAATGGAACCCTAACTCGTAACATAAAGCAAAATATTTTTCTTTTATTTAATTACGAAATGGTTACTAATACTTTGGCTACAGTCCCTTCTCCAATGCTTCCTCAATTTTAAAGGATGCTTTCGTGTTTAGAGACCTACAGAGACGCTTGACAGACCCTAAGCAAAGTCGTTTTCGTTACTGATCGCGCAATTTGGGAAAGTACTGGATTATGCAGCTTTTTGCCCTTCCACCTAATTGCCAAATCCTGTACCTAATTTCCTTTTAAAAACATTCAAGGGTTCAGCAGTTTCAAACAAAGGCTGCCAGTGAACCAACAAGAGATACCGTCCTACTCTTCAACGCCTAATATATTCAAGAATTTTAGTCTAGTAACCTGCTTCCTTATATGCATCTAACTTAGATTTTGTTTTGTCTTTTTGGGATCACCAATGAGAAGAATAAAATACAAATCTACTAGATCACTCTTCTTGATGATTCAGAGGACTATGTGTCTGAAATGTGACTTCCATACTCTTCACTATTTTGGGAAATTATCTGTAGTGACTTCTATTATGCATTTTATCATAAAACTTTACACATTCATCTGTTTGTGACATGGTATCTACTCTCTTTTAAATCTGAACTAATATTTTCTGGGTGTTCTATCTTCAAGCTTCCCTTTTTGTCGTCCGAAATTAAGGATTCTTAATCTACTGTACATTAATACTATTTTCCATTTACCGTATCTTATATCAAGAACGGGATAAGTACATATTTTAGAATTTGCTGGAGAGGTCCTGCTTATTCCACTTTCTTATTCCTTACCAACTTTTTACTGTGTATGATGACATTGCAAGTAGAATGTCGCAGGGAAACAAATTGGGCGGTCAAGTCCCCATGAAAAATGAGGAACCGTTGCATTCAGTTATCCATTCTGTATTTCCCATTATTATCTTCTGTATTTCTTTCAAATGTACACCATATGTTCTTTAGAGGCTTGAATTTCAAGTCAATATACCCTGTAGGCTTGTTCCATATGAATAGAGTTTATCTTGTGAATAATAATAACAATAGCAATTCAGGCACATAAATTTCATTCTTCTTTCAAATTAGGAAGCATCTTGAATAATCAGTTTGAAGAATGTTCCACTTTACCTTCAAGCTACGGAACTCTTACGTCAAGAACAATTTTTTTTTTTTTTTAAAGAGGAGAGATTATTTGCAGTTTTAGTATTTGACCTCAAATGCTCACCTCTGGATTCTGCTGTTTTTCTTCAGGCCTGAGCTCCATAAAAAAGTATTTTTCTCGTTGGCCCTGCTGACCTTTTTGCAATGAAAATAAACACTTCATTTCTCTTAAGCCTTTTGCCCCCGATCAGCCTTAAGTGAATTCTGGTGAAAAAACAGGCATCCTAACCATATTAATACAAGGTCATTTAAGTTAACACCTTTGCTTCAAGCCTTTCTTAGGCAGATTTTCAGTAGATTATAATTCCGAAAAGATCAAAATCTTGATTATAAAAGACAATACTTAAGGAAAGTTGTATCGATAGCCAGAATGGGCGTGTATAACCATAAAGAAGTAGTTTTTATCACCTAGATACAATGGAGAATCTTATTAAACGGAAAAACGTTCTTAACTAAAGTCAGGATGGGCTAATTGCAAGTAATACAGAAATTTTCTTTTTACAGATACATACAAACGGAAAACAAATGAATACACACAAAGATATAGACATATAGATAGCTAAACAGAATTCTAAAACCTCCCTAACCCCAAATTTATATACGAAGATCAACGATACACGCTCCTAACTAAAGTCAGGATGGGCTAATTGCAGGTAATACAGAAATTTTCTTTTTAAAGATACATACAAACGGAAAACAAATGAATACACACAAAGATATAGACATATAGACAGCTAAACAGAATTCTAAAACCTCCCTAACCCCAAATTTATATACGAAGATTAACGATACACGTTGGAGGGGACGCCAATTCGAATCTAAGCATTCATAAAACAGAAAAAAAAAAAAAACACGCACACAGAAGCTTCTTCGTATCTCAGAAAAATCGACATTCCTTTAACTTTATTATTTTCCGGTCGGATGCCTCACGTAACTGTAAACTCCATCATCACAGGAGCGGAGGGGCCTTCTTTGATAACTGTATTTTTGAAAGAGATACATTACACATTTCAGATAAGTGGGAGATGCTGTCAAAGATTTTACTCTCGCCTCGGTGACTCTGAATTCCGCCATTCTTCAAAAATGGTCGAGAAGCTTTCGGCCTTTTAAACTTCTTAAAAGGGGCCCTTGATAGAATACCATAAGATATCTCCATCGTAGCTTCCTCTCCTCCGCTGAGAGAGAGAGAGAGAGAGAGAGAGAGAGAGAGAGAGAGAGAGAGAGAGAGAGAGAGAGAGAGAGAGAGAGAGAGAGAGAGAGAGAATTTGTTCGCTGGCAGATTCGTTTATTTTCTATCCTTGGTATATGTGTCTGTAACGGTAGGGGATACAGCTTCAAAAGACTTTCGTAATTATCATTAGGCTGAAAAGCGGTCTTAATATACTTTGGAATAAATGAAAAGATGATTATCTTCTACGCTCTGCTGATTAATTACTGCGGTAAAACGTAATCGGGCTACAATGGCTACAGCGAGAGCTATAATCATAGCCCGAAGATACCACGCTTCGTTTGTGTAAACTCGAATGTCACATCGAATGAGGCTTTTATATTAAAGATAAGTGATAAGTACTAAAGCCGGTCTGCATGGAATTACCATTTTCTTGTTATCTATCCGTTCACACATGTTACTTATTTCTTTCTGTACTGCTCTTTACTTCTGTCGCCTATTTACTCTTGTGTCATCTGTTTAAGTTTGCATGGAATTACCATTTTCTTGTTATCTATCCTCTCAGGCACGTTATTTATTTCTTTCTGTACTGCTCTTTACTTCTGTTACCTATTTACTCTTTTCTCATGTTTAAGTTTGCATGGAATTACCATTTTCTTGTTATCTGTCCTTTCAGACACGTTGTTTATTTCTTCCTGTACTGCTCTTTATTTCTGATTACCTATCTTTCCCTTGCGTCATCTATTTAAACTTGCTTGAAATTACCATTTTCTTGTTCCCTATCCTTTCAGACACGTTATTTATTTCTTTCTGTACTGCTCTTTACTTCTGATTACCTATCTTGCTTTTGCGTCATCTATTTAAGCTTGCATGAAATTACCATTTTCTTGTTATCTATCCTTTCAGACACGTTATTTATTTCTTTCTGTACTGCTCTTTACTTCTGTTACCTATTTACTCTTTTCCTCATGTTTAAGTTTGCATGGAATTACCATTTTCTTGTTATCTATCCTTTCAGACACGTTATTTATTTCTTTCTGTACTGCTCTTTATTTCTGATTACCTATCTTACTCTTGTGCCATCTATTTAAGCTTGCATGGAATTATCATTTTCTTGTTATCTATCCGTTCAGACACGTTATTTATTTCTTTTTGTACAGCTCTGTACCTCTGATCTATTTTACTCATGTGTCATCTGGTTAAGACCTAGCAGAGTAACTTACATTTCCACTTTCTATTATTCTTACCTGAATCTTTCTCCTACAGGACTTCATTTTTTTTTTTTTTTTTCTAACCCTACGATGATTTTTATGACCATTATATAGGTACCTAGTGCTGATGGTTGCCCAAACGCAGCGTAAAATATTTAACGTTCCATTATCTATTTTCGGCTAAGTACACTGTTTCAGAACGGTTTTGTGAACGAGTCTATTTGCTTTTATTCGATAGGAACCCATTTTACAACGTAAGAGGCTTCATAATCTTCTTTACCACAGTTTTAGATATTTTCTTCACTCAAGATGCGCACACAAGGCTTGTACTTTATTCCGATGTGCCGTTGGGGACTGGCCTCCCAGCGCCCCCGCCTCCATTCTCCTTCCTTGATAAGATGAGATAACTCTAAGTTTTGGATTAAAATCTGTGCACATTGATTTAAACCTTTCCAAAATCATCCTCAACCAGAAATCTACTACACTGACACCAAGAGTGTAAAGTACTTCTGTATCGACATATTCTGTTGTTTAATAAGCATTCTACCTTCACATGTTGAATTAGCACCTTAGGGATGCTTTTAAGGTTTCCGTTCCCCAACATGTTAACTGAATTTGCCATCAATAAACCACAATTCTGGTTTTGCATGGAGAATAAAATACAATAACATTCTCTGGGGAGTTTGTCCTAAAGATCAGTTCAGAATTATTATCCTAAAAGTGCTTTTTCGGTCATACATAAAATCATAATTTACTATAAAAACATTAATCTTTCTTTTCACCTTGTGTATATCTTTACAAACAACTACACATGAAAAGGGAAATCTTTTGTTAGTCATAGTGTACACCCTTCTAACGTTTCTTTTGTTCTTGTTAATTTTCCCCTTTATCTGTGTCTGAACTGTAACCTTCACCAATTCGCCAAATTTCCTTTACAGAAACGAGGCTTTATTTATGTGGTTTTAGCAGCGAAATGACAAACGTTTCATTCATTTCAACATAATGTTGCCTTGTTCATCTTCCCCATCCAGTCTGAGATTTAATTTAGAAGTTCCATTTTCATGTTGTATTGTGAAGATTTTTAAAATCCACGTCAACACCCATTAATCATCCTGGTCAACAGTTTTACTGTAATGTGACGAGAGGAAACTTCGGCAAATCAAACATTTTTATGTTAACTCCATTTATATTATTTAACAGCTTTCAAAAAAATTTTTTTTTTAATATGGCCTACTCGTCTGACGAATTCAACATGTATTTTGTTTTTCCTTGGGTATTCCCCTTTACATTACTGGGTTTAGTAGCAAATGATAAGTAAGCGACCAAATAAGGAGAGGGAATTAAAACTGCGCTTCTTGGCGCGGCGAGTTAAATATTACTGTCTGTGTTTACCATGAAAAGCTGCACGAGAATTTCCAACTAATGCTTCCCGAATAGGAGGCACAGTCATGCTTCCAATGCTTTCTATTTTAGTAAGATTATGATTAAATGCGTGAGAGAGAGAGAGAGAGAGAGAGAGAGAGAGAGAGAGAGAGAGAGAGAGAGAGAGAGAGAGAGCGGAACGTTCCGAATACCACCATGACTGTAAGATTAAAATGCTCGGAAGCTGTAGTGTAATGAGGTGCACATATTTGCCAAACAAATATAGAACGCGAAGGTTTCTAAGAATTAAGAATAAATGGCCAAATTAAAACTTACTTTCCCTTTATTTTCATGCTTCTATCCTGCGAAGAAGCAGATATCCAATACATTTATAGATTTACCAAAACTAGAGACGAAAAATCTTAAAACCGTTTTTCCCTTGCTCTGGAACGCCAACTTTATAAATATAAACAGGCTTAGAAGTAAAATCAACGTATAATGACGTGTGTAACCGGTATCGAACCCAGATCTTTCAACTGAAAGGCAAGGGCGCTACCAACTTACCCACATACGTTATAAAAGAAGTTGAAACCTAGGAACTTTTGTACCTAAGGCTTTTACATGGACAGACTTTCTGCGTAGCATACCAGCGAGTTTTACCCAACTGATTACATTTCATTCGAATTACCTATTCTGAGTGAATATTATATATATATACTCGTATATATATATATATATATATATATATATATATATATATATATATATATATATATATATATACACATATCTGTATTGGAAATAAGAAACAATGACTTTGCTATATATCTCTGTGTTGATTACTTCTATCATTTTCACTCAGAATGGGTAATTCGAATGAAATGTTATATACATATATATAGACATACACACACACATATTTATATATATATATATATATATATATATATATATATATATATATATATATATATATATATATATATATACATATACATATATATATATATATAGTATATATATGTGTGTGTGTGTTTAATATGATAAAGTGTGGGTAAGATCAAATCGCTATGATAAATAATATTAACCTCTAAGGATGATTACAAAAGCATAAATAAATTATGAAATGACAAAACAAAATAACAAATGAATCTTTTTAAATTACTGTCTCAAACTGAACCATACAGCAGATACTAATGTTTTTCCATGGCCAAATTTTTCACACGACCTACTGAAACAAAATCCCAACGCGAAGGGAAGGGAAAGTATCGTTTTATCCCTTTGGAAATGCCATAGGCAACGCTGTCTCCATAGCACCCTGGTATTGTTTTTGCATGTGTGTGTATGTATGTGTGTGTGTGTGTGTAGAAATCACAACTCCATTACCATTTCCCCTTTCACGCAATCATGGTAGTAGCAAACTATAACTGTATATATATATATATATATATATATATATATATATATATATATATATATATATATATATATATATATATATATATATATATATATATATATATATATATATATATATTTGCGCTTAAAAAAACAACAGGACACTGATGATATAATCCACATCTAAGCTTGTCGTCCAAACCAGGTCCAGCCTACTTCACTAATGGTTCCATTTAAATGTACTAAATAAAAGTTCCTTAGCCAAAACTTTGAGACAGTACGTAACGTCCTCTACCCTCTTTCATTTTACCGTAGTAGATAACTAATGAGTTGAACAGAGACGAGGGATTCCATGCACTCTTCAATGTATTTATTAGTTGGAGAATGTCATGGGTGGCATACACAAAGTACTTGGCTGCGTGGTAGGTGGGGTGGGTGGGTGCCCTGCCCTAGAGGAGCCATCGATAACCGATTTCCCTCCTAATTAATTGCCGAAAAGAAAATCTGGCCGCCAAGGGTCGTGTCAAAATATTGACAGTGGCGCTGCTGTTGCGAGCTCGCTTGGTATCATGTTTTCAAAACTAATATTGGTCAATCCTTTTTAATCAGTATTGCCAAGAAAAAAAAAGAGGTTTTTTGTTTTGCTTAAGTAAATAACATCACATTCGTTGATTAATGGACGAATTATAACAAAACTGTTTTACCATATAAGCTGAATCATTCACTCATTTGGCAGGGAATGCATAAATATTATGCGTATTCATATACAAATATACATAGATTATATAGATAATATATATATATATATATATATATATATATATACATATATATATATATATATATATATATATATATATATATATATATATATATATATATGTATATACATATATATATGTATATGCATACATACATATATATATATATATATATATATATATATATATATATATATATATATATATATATATATATATACTCGTATATACATATAATGTGTGTGTGTACTGATCAGCATAGAGAGAGAGAGAGAGAGAGAGAGAGAGAGAGAGAGAGAGAGAGAGAGAGAGAGAGAGAGAGAGAGAGAGAGAGAGAGAGTTTTAACATGCTGAGTATGAGTATGCCTGTTCATGTGAAAATATGAAAATAAGTACATTGTTTGCACGAAATTTCCGACGTATGAGAAATTTTCTCTAACTTGGGGATGAGGACGTTTCCCTAATATTAATTCGATGAATTATTCCCTTTGATGATGCAAGAGGAGAATATGTGATTCTGAGAACGTGCATTAATCTTTAATTCATAGCAGGTGCAGGAACCATAAGTTTTCGTCTCTTTTTTTTTATATTTCATTCCTTTTTGGCTTCTAACCTAATATCTTGACAAGTGAATTTTCGCGGTAAATTCTTTCATAAATCATCATCAAAATGATATGTCTCCGATGCGTGTAGTGCTTATTTAAAACTACTAATCTTCCACAGTAAAAGTCTAGAAGTGTGATCTTATACACACAAACACACCAACGCACTAACATGTATACATACATAAATATACATATGTGTATATATATATATATATATATATATATATATATATATATATATATATATATATATATATATATAGACTACAAACTAACAAGCACCGAATTCAATTCTTAGGTCAATAAAGCCACATTAAGATTTACAGAAATTTGCTTATATTGCGCCTTCCTTGCCAAAGTTTCAAAACCTATCCTTCACTATGTGGAAGTGGGTTTTATAGTAAGACTGTTTAGAGGTTTGACTTTAAATCCCTATTATCATGACGTAGAAACTTTAAATCGGTTTGCAGTTAAGTTTCCTTAAAGTTTTGGGGAATGTACACTTTTTTGAACTAATAACTTAACCTACTTCTGAGATACTGGACCCTAAAATAATTTTTGACAAATTTGCGAAAATCATGAGTTACAAAATATCGATATAAGCGACTACCAAACACTTTGCACGTCTTAATATGGGAGATTTAACACATTTTACAATAGGTGATCAACCAGTTTAGCGAAAGAGGAGGGTGGATCTACTAATTTGCATAGAGATACTTCAACATCATGATATTATGACGAGACATGTTACAGCGATGTTAAGTACTATCCTGGTGTCAGGTGGTTTACAAAATGAATGTATGAAATTAATGAAAGGTGTTTCTTTAAGTTGTAGAATCTAGTCTGAAAACTAGGCATCACCCCAGGTTTATGGCTTTCCTTGTGATTTCAAGTCAAGTTTTATTATTTTGTAAATTAATGTGATGTTCAGCTCACAAGCAATTGCAAAGTATTACGAATTTTTCAAAATATAAACGTTAAAACTAAAAGCCATAATAAACTCTGGGTATAAATGGAGATACCTCAGTGATTAGACTTCTATAGATATTAAAAGTACTGGCGTGTGTGTGTGTGTGTGTGTGTGTGTGTTAAGTCACTAAGACACTTGACACTCGGCAGATAATCTTTTTTTTTTTCTTATGACGATCGTATTAGTAAAAAGAAAATGAGAAAGAATGCAATTCTGAGGAGACAGAATAACGAATTTGTCTGCCACTTTAAAAAAAAATGCTACATGGGCAGGCACACACAAACACACCTTCAAAGTAATTAACTTTCCTTTTTACAGTTATTTCCTTTCCTTATGACATTTTTTCCCTGAAGTTCTACCTCAATTTCAGGCAAAACACTTTTTAATTTTTTATCTTTTCCTTGATTTCCTTGTTCTTTTGCCCCTGAAATATACGTTTTATTATTATTTTTTCTAATTTAAATGTACCTAGGCCAACTAGCATTCCTTGCTCTTCCCATTAATCCCGGTCTTGAATACCGCATGATCCCCATTTGCGTCTAACAAGCGCCTTCTCTCTAATAACGGTTATCGGAATCATCTGCCCCAATTGAATTCATACGCATATGCTGCGGAGACCCTGGGTTGGCTATAGAGTAGGATCAGTAACTAAATAAGCAATCTTGATCTCCAAAATCTATTTCCATGAATTTCAATATAATAGATTCAACTACTGAAAATGCTATTCAAAATCCCTGGTATATTTCACTGCACTGGAAGTGTGGGAGATAACTTTGATATTAATTTTCTTTATTTATACTCATATAAGAGATAAGAAAAATACCTGGATTGAAAAAGAAGGCGACTTTCTTCCTATGGATATTCCTCTTCGAAAAATGAAAATAGGGAGACAACAAATAGGGATAATATTTGTTTGGGGTTAATGTGTAACTTATTAAACGGAGTCCAAGTTAAAGTAAAAACAGCAAGGCCTGGTTTCAATGAAAATTCACTTATTATATTGGAAAATCTGTAATAACCTTTAGCTATACGCATGTTAGTTTCTGCAGGTAAGTCATTCTGCTCAAATTGGGGACACCTGAATTCTGTTGAATTTGGGAACACCTGACCAGTTTTGTTTAAGTACTGTGCAATCATCAAGGAATAGTTCCAATTCGGCCTGAACAAAATATACCGCAAAATATGTACTGCACATTAAGTACTGTACAGTCGTCTAGGAATAGTTCCAATTTAGCCAAAACAAAATACAAGGCACAATATGTACTGAACATTAAGTACAGTACAACCGTCTAGGAATAGTTCCAGTTCGGCCTGAACAAAAAGCACCACACAATATGCACTGCACATTAAGTACTGTACAATCATCTAGGAATAGTTCCAATTCGGCATAAACAAAATGCTCAGCACAATTTTCACTGTACAATTGTCTAGGAATAGTTCCAATTCGGCCTAAACAAAATGCACCGCAAAAAAAATGTACTACACATTAAGTATTGTACAATTGCTAGGAATAATTCCCATTAGGTCTAAAAAAATGCACCACACAATATGAACTGCACATTAAGCACTGTACATCATCTAGGAATAGTTCCAATTCGTCCTAAACAAAACGCCCCTCACAATATGTACTACACATTAAGTACTGTACAATCGTCTAGGAATAGTTCCAATTCGGCAAAAAAAACTCACAGCACAATATGTACTGCATATTAAATACTGTACAATCATCTAGGAATAGTTCCAATTCAGTCTATACAAAAGGTACCGCACAATATGTACTGCACATTAAGAACAGTACAATCATCAAAAATAGTTCCAATTCATCGAGAACAAAATGAACTGCACAATATGTACGTCACATTAAGTACTGTACAATCATCTAGGAATAGTCCCAATTCAGCTTACATAAAATGTGTCGCACAATATGTACTATAATACATGAATTACTGTACAATCGTCTAAAAATAGTTCCAATTCTGCCTGAACAAAATGCACCACACAATATGTACTGCACATTAAGTACTGCACAATCATCTGGGAATAGTTCCAATTTGGCCTAAACAAAATGCACCGCACAATACGTACCGTACAACTGTCTAGGAATAGTCCCAATTCGGCCTAAACAAAATGCACCACACATTATGTACTACACATTAAGTACTGTACAATCATCTGAATAGTTCCAATTCGGCCTAAACAAATGCACTGGACAATGTGTACTGCACATTAAGTACTGTACAATGTCTAGGAATAGTGGCAATTCAGCCTGAATAAAATGCACCACACAACATGTACTGCACATTAAGTACTGTACAATCATCTAGCAATAGTTCCAATTCGGCCTGAACAAAATGCACCACACAATATGTACTGCACATTAAGTACTGTACAATCATCTAGAAATAGTTCCAATTCGGCCTAAACAAAATGCACCGCACAATATGTACTGCACATTAAGAGACTTGCATTGTGACCAATATTCCCCAACGAAACCAGCGTTAAACGATCGTTATGAAATATGCACAGTTGCTCAACCAATGTATTTCTCTGGTATATTCGAATTTGGAATAACCTGTTGCGGTACCATTAATGACCTGTTTCGAAGTTGTTATCGGTTGTTTAGTACTTGGGGCAAAATCAGAGAATTACAGACTGCTTACATATTTATCAGAGTCACAAGCAACAGCTAAATTAGGGCTTCCCTAACGCCTCTCTACTCCCCTTTAAATCTAGCACTGCTGAGACGTTCTTTTTCAATTGAAGTTGCCTATTATTTGCAAAAAGTGATCAAACATAACTTCCAGCACTCCTCTTCGCACCATTATTAACTTTTCCTTACCATTTTCTGTCTCCCAACCATGTCGATGAACATTCTCCTTTAGAGATTATATACTCTTATGTACCTTCTCTCGCAATGACGCTTTTCCATTGTTGGACCATGCACACTCACTATCAAAGACTTTGAACCAGTTACACTTAATTTCAAATACCAAATTCTTGAACTGACAGAACTGTACGATTTCATATACTCGTATACCCGCAGTCCTCCTGACGCACCATTTAGTTTTTGATGCTCAATAACTTATGATTATTATTTCCTTCATCATTCCTCCTGACATTGAAAGAGTAACCACAGCTCTCAGTCACTTCAAAACAAAAATCTACATGACGCACCGAGATTCAGGAAACACAGATCCAGCGCTCCGGATTCAAACGATCTTTTGTGCATTTTTCTGAAGATACTTCATGTCCTTGTCAGAATTACTAATGCATGTAAGACATTGCAAGCTTTCTAACCATATGTATTTGAAATCTCTTCCTAATTTGTATACAGAATTGTTAACCATTCTTCAGGTGTGAGAAAACACATCTGACTATATACAGACGACCCTCTGTATTCCTCTGATGTCAGATGCTACTTTTCCGCTTGCTAGAGTTCTTGACCTGTCAGAGATTTTGTGTCAGTAAATTAGAGTACCTCGAGCCTGCCTCTTACTCTCCACCTCGTTATACTGGTGACCCCGAAGATGACTGATGCTGCCACCACCAGCACCAAAAATTTAAGTATACCCCATCCAGCAACAACACTGCAGCAGCTAGCATCCACCTACTGCCCTTCACAACCCACAACCCAGAGACCTGGTTCTTCAGAGCAGAGGCCATCTTCAGGTCTAAGAACATCTCCTCTTCATCCTGCAATGCTGATGCCATCCTTGAGTTCCCGCCAGACGAGTTCTTCGAGCAGATCGTAAAATGGCTTGCCAACCAAAGACAATCATCACTTACAAAATGCTGAAGGCCCAACTAAGGTCGTGCTTCAGCATGCCGCCCACCCAAAGAGTTCAGAAATTCCTAGACAATGTAGGGGCAGCAATAGGAAACCAGCAGTAGTCTCATGGCTACACGCAACTGTGGCGGCTAGTTACAATCCCCGCCACAGACAGCCATCCAGAGAATACGTCGGACCTTGTGAGAGAGGTCCTACTCACAAAATTACCCCACCAAATAGTCGCAGCCATCCCCAACGCATCAACCATGGACCTCGATGATTTCCTGAAGACAGTCGACGCCATCCACCTGGCACAAGTTGTCAGAGCCTACACAACCACCCAGAGCAGCAGCAGCCCCATAGCCACAGCAGCAGACCGACACAGAGACGGATAGTGATCCAGAGGGCCCCTCTGCCCCCATACACCACTACTGGAGCTCCAGGTGGAAAAACAAACCAAAATACAAGCCCAAAACAGAAGAATGCCCCAAATGCATTTGCTTCTACTGCTGAAGGTTCGGGAACGAAACCCAAAAATGTGAAAATGATTGCCACATGTCAAAAAACAGCAAAATGGTAGCAAAATAAACATCAGCAGTGGGCAGAAAGGTTGCCCCGTAAGAGAAACCATGCCTGCTTTCTGCTGACTTTCTTCCAGGTATGGGCAAAAAGACTCAACGTGTTTTTTCATCGTAGATGAAAGCTCAAATACAGAGTTACTGATCAACACTGGCACATTCAAATCATTCGTGCCAGTTAACTGCACGAATGCCTCAATCAAACCCCCAGCACCCTACAGGCTTCCACTGCCAGTGGAGCCCCGCAGAAAATATATGGGAAAAGGACCATAAAGTGTCATTCGGCAGGAAGCAGTACAGCTGGACATTCTTCTCAGCAGATGTAACAATCACGCTTTTAGGAGCAGACTTCCTAAAAGCCCACAACATGCTGGTAGACATGGAGAAACAGCAGCTGATCACATGATCCACACCTGTGGTCCCACTCACACTGACTCCAGCACCTGAGATAAGTCGCCTCCTACAGGAGTTTCCGGAGGTATTTAAGGATGACCTGCAGCACAACCTGACCAGACCCGCAAAGCACCACGTCCAGCACCACATAGTCACTGAAGGTCCCCCCGTGCATGCCTGTTTTAGAAGTTTGGCCCCAGAAAAACTCGCCCACACCAAAGAAGCTTTCCAGGACATGGAACAGGCAGGAATGTGTCAAAAAGCCTTCAGCCCCTGGGCATCCACCCCTACACACGGTACTAAAACTTGATGGCACATGGCGACCCTGCGGCAACTACTGGAGACTGAATATCAAGGCAGTACCTGACAGGTACCCATTGCCGAACATCACCGATATAACCAACCAGATGGAGGGTGCCAAAATATTAACCAACCAGATGGAGGGTGCCAAAATATTTACAAAGATTGACCTGTTGAAGGGATACTTCCAAGTCCTGGTCGCAAAGGATGACATAGAAAAAAGGACCATTATCACCCCCTTCGGAACATACACCTTCAACTACAGCTGCTTCGGCCTTCGGAACTCAGGTACAACCTTCCAACGTCTGATGGACGAAATCCTGACAACCTACCCATCTGCATCGTCTATGTCGACGATATACTGATATTCAGCCCCAACATCAGACAACAGATGAGAGATGTCAGGCGGGTCCTGCAAATACTTAAAGAAAATGGACTTAAAGTCCAAAAAGACAAATGCGAATGGGCACAACCAGAGGTGGAATTTCTGGGCTACCAAATAAGCCCCAACAGTGTCAAGCCCCTCTCGGCAAAGTTCCAAGCAATCACAGACTTCCTAAAACCAAGATCAACCGAAGCAGTCCAAGAATTCATGGGAATCTTTCACTATTACCACCGTTTCATACCCAACCTTGCTGAAGTAATGGCCCCAATATACAATTGTCTAAAAGGAAAACCTAAAAAACTACATTGGTATGAAAACATGATAAAGCCTTCACACTAGCTAAAAATGCAATCACCTCTGCTGCCACACTAACCTTTCCTTTACCCCATAGGTCCTTCACCCTAAAGATGGATGTGAGTAGCACAGTGACGGGCATGTTACTTGAGCAAGACAAGGGCGATGGTCATCACCCATTAGCATCCTTTACCAAGAAGTTATTGCCAGCAGAACAAAAGTACTCCACATTCAACCGAGAGTCACTGGGAGTCCACAGAGACATCCACCACTTCTCACACATGCTAGAAGGACAACAATTCGTGGTACAGACGGGCCATCAACCACTGGTACACGCCTTCACCAAAAGTGGAGATGGGTGGTCAGCAAGACAGCAGTGTCACCTGTCATCATTAGCAGAACACTCCTGCACCATCAGATACTTAAAGGGCTCTTCCAACAACATGGCAGATGCCCTTTCCCGAAACTCCATCAACACCATCCAGATCAGGATATCATATCCTGAAATAGCATCAGCTCAGAAGGATGACATGGACCTACAGCGACTTCGGTGGGAGAACCCTGCCCTTATGTGGAGAGACCTATCCATCAATGATGGAGAGACAACCTCGCCCATACCTACCACTAGAATTGAGAAAGAAAGCCTTCAACCTCACTCACAACTTGCCCCACCCATCAGGCAGATTCACTGCCCAAACCTTGTCAGAGCAGTACATCTGGTGGGGAATGAAAGCGGACATCAAAAACTGGGCGAGAGAATGCCTCCCATGCCAAACATCAAAAATAACTGGCACACAGGGACGGGGATAGGAGAATTCCAGACAACACAGCGATGACTGGCCCACATCCACATCGTGGGAACTGTGGCCCCCTCCTTGGGGCACAGGTATATCTTCATGATCATTGACAGGAACACCAGATGGCCAGAAGCAATATCTGTAAGGCAGAAGGCAACAGAGAGTTGTGTGAAAGCACTAATAGACTGGGTCAGCAGGCATGGAGTACCACAGTACATAACAAGCGACAGAGGAGCTAACTTCTCCTCCACCTTATGGAGCTCCCTCTCCACCAGCCTCGGGACAAAACTTATTCACACAACAGCACACAACCCAGAAGTGAATGGCATGGTGGAGCTGCTGCACTGCTCTCTCAGATCAGCACTCACCACGAGATGTCAAGGCCTGAGTTGGAGAAGGGAATGACTGTGGGTTCTTGCTGGGATTAAGAACAGCTCCGCACACAGCATTCAATGTATCACTGGCAGAAGCACACTACGGCCAAGCGTTGCCAATACTGGTAGACGTTTTTTAAGACACAACCGGGCCCACTACTCTTTCAGACATCCGTAGAGCACTGGAAAACATCATGCCGGCAAAGACAACATATGATGTAGCAAGAAAAGAATATGGCCCCGAAGACCTTAAAACAGCAAAGTATGCATTCATAAGAATAGACATATACAAGCCGCCTGCCCCCCCTCTCTCCAGCCTACTTGGGACCAAACTGTAGAGAGAAAGCGTATTAGCTGACGGTGGACAGGAAAATCACCTGGGTCTCTACTGACAGATGAAAACCAGCCTATATCCCAGACTGTGACCCACTCCCATAGGCTTACTTTCGTGGGGAGGGAGTACTGTGAGGTCCAGAGCTGTCGTCGGCACTGGGACTCAGGAAACACAGATCCAGCGCTCCTGATTCAAATGATCTTTTATGCATTTTCAGAAGCTACTTTATGTCCTTGTAAGAACTGTAATTACTAATGTATTAAAGCATTGCAAGCTTTCTCATCATATGTATTTGAAATCTCTTCCTAATTTATACAAAGAATTGTTAACCATTCTTCAGGTGTGAGAAAACACATCTGACTGTATATAGACGTCCCTCTGATTTCCTCTAATGTCAGATGCTACTTTTCCGCTCGCAAGAGTTCTTGACCTGTCAGAGATTTTATGTCAATAAATTAGAATACCTTGAACCTGCCTCTTATTCGCCGCCGCGTTATAATCCTTGCCAACATTTCCTTTCTCTTCGATTTCACAGAGCACTGTAAAATACAATTTACTCGCCTTAAGGGCACCGCTATTATATACGAGTATTTCTTCTCTTCTGTATCACACCCCAATATGATTTCAGTTCCTGTTAAATACCATCCCTTTCAGTGTATGTGATTTTAACAGCACCCAGTTGTTCAGGATGGTACTGTTTTATTTCCTGGCATCTAATACAGAAAAGCACGTACTCTGACAAGCAAGTATATTCCAGGGTTTAAAAAGATATTTACAAACAAATAATATGTGAGTTCAATTTATACAATTTCTGCAAAGACAATGACTTCAGACATGAAATCAAAAGCTAGACAAAGATTTAAAACTCTGTGGGAGCTTTAAGTCACTATCTCAGTATACGAAGTAATGATGATTTATTTAAACACACTAGAATTCTAAAAGTGAAAGTTATTTTTGTGCATTACAAATTTACAGTGCATCTACACATATACTTGAAACCTTTTTTTAAATTAAATTTCCATCTTCGTCGTTAATCTTCATCATACAACTCAGATAAGTTTCACTTAATTTTCTCGGTTAATAGTAACTAATCCTCTAGCAATTAATTTTCGTGTTTTCTTAATTCTTTCGATATATCTCACCAACTTTAGCTCCTAGACTCCCCTTCCTTTTTGTAATCTCTACAAGGAGTTCGAGCACGATATTGTCCGTCTAGACTGTCAAAAGTTTAAATCCTTCTTACGAACTTGCCGGATTTACCTTAGGGTATCCTGGGGATTTCCGGTGAAAGATGGAGGTCAGATTATTGAAAGATGATCGAATTCTTTTATAATCTGACTTATTAAAAAGTCACTTCCTTCCTTTGTAAACTTTTAGAAGAGAAGGAGCTTCGCACATGTCGGGTATTGAATTACATACACACATAATATATATATATATATATATATATATATATATATATATATATATATATATATATATATATATATATATATATATATATATATATATATATAGACTGACAGATAGATAGACAGATAGATAAATAGATAGATAGATAACTATATAAGACTAAATCCTATAAGATTGAAATCTTATATTTAGCACTATCGTCATCAGTGACATAAAATTTTAACACGGTTCTTCACTTGCCTATTCATCTTTTAAGAATATTGTTTGGTATAAACTTTATCGTTATTTGCATAGGAGACTAAAGAATCCTAATCTTTGCATTTTCGTAAAAGCTTAAAAGTATTCAGTGCAAGAAAAATGATTTAATTTAGTTTTATTTCGTTGTCAAAAACAAAGACAGCTGGAGAAAATCTGAAACCCATCAAGCCTTAATTAATGCGCAGGTTACCCACATCGTGAATCTAATTAATGACAGTTTTAAAGGCGCCGGGATCATAAAGAATAGCGCTTTTTAAAAGATAAGTTTAACCTTTCTTAAAATATAAAGTAACTCTTGCTCAGTAAACATTTTACTTTATGAGATATATGTGTAGGTTCGTCAATATTCTTAATATACGTAGTCAGCTTTCAGAACTTTGATAAAGCCTTTCTTTTTTATGCAAACTTTATCAAATTTTGAACAATCCTATTATGATAATTTGTAGATGAGCGTATCGTGATTATGTTCTCATTAATGCGCATTGTTATAGTAAAAATAAGGCAAAACTAGTATGCACATGTATAACACTTTTCTACCATCAAATGAATAAAGTGTATAAAAATACCTCTAAATAACTGGGCATGATAATGAAGAAACAAATATGTATGAACAGATTTCATAACACCGAAGACATCGCTTAACGCGCCTACCTCGGACCGTCAAATTCCCAATTTAATGTCGCCCGTTTCTCATAAAACGATAAAGCATCCAGTTTCCCTCTAACCTGCTGTGTTATTATGGTTACGCCTAATGGAAATCCCTCGTGGACTTTTCCCCCAAAACTAAGCTGAAGGTTTGGAATTTGAGCAGGCTGTGGCCGAGAAGCCATTATTTCTTGTTTTTATGCTCATTTCAGGGCACCATAAAAGCAGCAACGACCTATAAATTAGGTCCACATGCACATCATACTCAGTTGGTGGTTCCATGAAACAATAGCTGATGTTTAGAAACTCTGAAGATAGTGTGGCGAATGAGCTGCTGTTATTCAGGCCGTGTTTAGATGGTCTCAAATAGTAATGCGGAGGCAGATGTTCTTAGTACTTTGGTGATACTAACTAATCCTAAGCAAAGCGATATACAATTACATTAATGTGCTGTGTTCTATTTGAGAAGAAAATCTGATAACATTCATTTCCTTTTATTACAGAAATATATATACACACACAATATATATATATATATATATATATATATATATATATATATATATATATATATATATATATATATATATATATATATACATACACATATATATAAACATTCAATCTAGACCGCACGTATCCCCTGAAGTGATGAATCTACTGAAGGCGCTCCAAATTATTATATTATATATTTAAGATTCTACAGAGAATATTCGGGAGTGCCATCCATAAGAACGTCTGTAAGAACACCTTGTATTTAAATGAAGAATGAATATTATCAACAAAATTACCTTAGTTTTATTCCAGTACAGATGTTTACGACTGACAACTCCTACCAGAGGGTTAAAATTGGAGAGAAATTCTATTGTAAACGGAACAGCCTACACAAGTTCTTGTAACCAAGGCGTCCAGCAATACTCTAAAAAGACATAATCAAAATAATCCTTGATAAATGTAACACCAACTATACAAACCAATAAAGAACGAAGGTACATAATATTAATGCATCTACATTTCGAATAACACAAACTACTATCCGATTAAACTAATATAAAGTTTTTTAATACAATAACAAATATTTAATTCAA
>JANJGK010000001.1:78102212-78104712 GCA_039081455.1 Macrobrachium rosenbergii
TTTTGTCTTTATTTATATATTCATCACGTTCCATATTTTCGTGATTCAGTTACACACACACACACACACACACACACACACACACACATATATATATATATATATATATATATATATATATATATATATATATATATATATATATATATATATATATATATATATACATATATACAGTAATGGTATGGATTGATTTTTGCCTCTTGCTGGCAAAAAGTATGTATTTATACATGTAAATTATATATGTATGTATGTATGTATTGATTGAAAGTTAATTTAACGTAATCAACGAAAGAATACATTTCGTTCAAAGACTTAAAAACAAATGTATCTGAGGATTCAGCGGTTAAAATTTAAGTAGTATAGGCAAGATCCTGTACATTTCTTGTCTCTTACGCTTTACTGCTGATACCAATAACAATGAGAGGATAACTTAAGGAAATAATGAAGCGTCAATAAAAATTCGCCAAGGTATATTATTTTTTTCACATTTGTAATGACAAAGTCCTTCATCAATTATTCGAGCATATTTATTTTGTTATTCTTGTTGTGTTAGCATCCTCTTACAAGCAATAGTGGAGAACGTTCTTTCATAAGCGAACAAGTAAAAAATGCGCAGAAGTTTCTTCGGCCAATCGAGTTGTTTGTACAGACTATAATCAAGGCCAGCGAAAACAGATCTACCTTCCGGTGGTCTCGCTATAATGCTGTATGGACCGCTGCCCATGAAACTTTAACCACGGCCCGGTGGTGACATGTCCTATATCGATGCCAGACGCACGATCATGGCTAACTTTAACCTTAAATAAAATAAAAACTACTGAGGCTAGAGGGCTGCAATTTGATATGTTTGATGATTGGAGGGTGGATGATTTAACATACCGATTTACAGCCCTCTAGCCTCAGTAGTTGTTAAGATCTGAGGGCAGACAGAAAAAGTGCGGACGGACAGACAAAGCCGGCACAATAGTTTTCTTTTACAGAAAATTAAAAGAAAAAGGTACCCATGAAAAAGGAACTATAAATAAAATATAATATGGAAGAGGATGTAAATATATATATATATATATCACTTTCCTTTCCAGAAAAAGTAAGTGTCCTTGAGGGCAACAGAAGAGAATCAAAGCAAAATAAATTAAAGGATGACTGGAAAGAAATTCTTATCAGAAAAATATAGTTTTGAATTTTATAAACATATTCTGAACATCAGCGTCAGAGACAAACGAAATGTTTATATAATAACACGTGCGTTTCATTCAAAAAAATCATGCCGGCATTATTGTAAACCAACCTGGTCTGTGTGTGTGTGTGTGTGTATGTGTGTGTGTGTGTGTGTGCGTGTGTGTGTGTGTGTGTAACCGCTGTAACAGGCAATACCTTAGATTCTTCCAACCTAACTGAAACAAACATGAGGAGAAGCATTATCCGCTTTCCAGTCAGGAAGGAACCTCTGCAAATGAACATTTGCCATTTCCCGTCCTTTACGTTTTCATCTTTCCCAGATATTAGTGTTTTTCTTAATTCTAATAGAATTTTATAATCATGATAAACATCTTTATGCTGAATGAAATTATTTTATAAAACATGTAAGCGAAGAATGTCTTACACAATATAATCACTTATATCTAGATTACTAATATCAATAAAATATATACATTTAGGTAAAAGAGAAGTTACAGCAGTTTGAAATACTGTTAAAATATATACATGCCCGATATTACAAGCTAACACTTGTGTACAATAATTTAATATTAATTCACTGTTCGGTCAATCGATCAGAATTTCGCAAAGCAAAAACACGGCTTTAAAATATGTATTGCGTTTCTTAACAATTATAGATAATAGGGGGTTTGACGAATGGACATATAGAATGCTTTCTATAGATTTATGCGTCAATCTCTCTTTATCTGTCTATCTGTCAATCTTCCTACCTAAAACACTAACCCACACATACACACCCATATATATATATATATATATATATATATATATATATATATATATATATATATATATATATATATATATATATATATATATATATGTATATGTATATATTGGTGTTTATTTTTTAAGGACAGCTACGTCAGTTGCATCATCCCCATTGTGAGAATATTATTATTTATTATCAGATCACAATAGCTAAAAAAAGCTAAAAATTATAGCGGGATAGAAATTACTAATTGCAATAACATCACTAGTTGAATAAAAATATGATTAATGAAAAATGAAATTAATGAAAAATTTGATTAAGAATAGAGTAATTGCCTTTCACCGACATTCTCGTTCTAAAAAAAAAGTATACCTTAGTTTAACCAGACTACTGAGCTGATTAACAGCTCTCCTAGAGAGGACTGGCCCGAAGGATTAGACTTATTTTACGTGGCTAAGACCCGACTGGTTACCTAGCAACGGGACCTACAGCTTATTGTGGAATCCGAGCCACATTATAGCGAGGAATGAATTTCTATCACCAGAAATAAATTCCTCTAATTCTACA
>JANJGK010000001.1:78109153-78116653 GCA_039081455.1 Macrobrachium rosenbergii
AGTCGTTACCAAAAATCATCGTCCCAACTTTAGCAACAAAATAGTTACAGCATCCAGATGTTTAAAAAAGGTCACAAAACATCGGCGACTATAGTCCCCTCATTTTTAACAATCCACGATCATCATATCACTTTCCGTCAACGTTATACCAATATAAGAAGTATTTAACATCGACCGGTGCAAAGAATGGGAAAAAAATCTTTGTCGGACAAATAGACAGCTTCTTGCCTTAACCGTTATTGGAACACAGTGGGATCTATCAGTTATGCATAACCAACGGCTGCAACTTTACATCTTGTAAGGGACTCTAACATCGCTTCAACTGGGACGAATGTTCCTTGTTGTTTAAAACTTCCTGACCGTTCAGAAGAAAGGTCATACAAGCAGCAAATACTTCAGCCTCCTGACGTTGGATTATTCTGGAGACCAGGGACTCCTCTCAGAGTTTCTGAAATCTAAAGCATAATCAGGTCTTTAAACTGACCTGTGAGCTTAACATCAGGTCAACATCCTGACAGAAAATTATCCCCAGTGCCCCAGGTATCTATCTAACGTTCATGAAAATCGGAGTAGATAAATCTTTGCGTTTTAAATGACCCGTGACCATATATAAAAGGCAAGGTCAAAATATCTGGTAAAAATCATCCCGACCTTACGAAACCTATCCACTAAGTTTCTGCAAAATCTGAGAAAACTTAAAGACATTTAAATTAACCTATCGACCTGATGGTCAAATACCTTAAAAATTAACTTTGACACTCAGGAATTCTTTAACAAAATGCCTATACCTTACAGTTTCCTAGATACATTTCCTAAAATTTCCTCATGTGAATTGACCTTTGACTTGTTTGATAAGATCCAAATAGAAATATTTCGTGAAAAGAATCACAAATGCCCTGGAAACTTACTGTATGTATATATATATGTGTGTGTGTGTGTGTGTGTGTGTGTGTGTGTGTGTGTGTGTGTGTATAATGTATACACATGGATGCGCGTGTGAGTTTGCGCGTTTCTACCCTGTTACGTGAAAAAATTATGTCACTAATTATATAAAACTCTTAAAAGAAAAACTTCCTCTTAGATATTTTATGTTCAGGGCCAAAGATTATCCGGTTCAGCGAATTACCTAATGCAAGATGGTTTCCTTCTCATGAATTGTAAATGATGCTCTCAAGTTAAAAAGATCTAATGACATGGCGAATTCAATTATGCATCGCGGGATGTAAAATTCAATTATGCTTCATACGTTAATGGAAAATTTAAAGGTCATTTTCCGTCTCCTCACAGAACCACTCATAATACATTCGCAAGGTTCAGGACAGAAAGCTGGGGGAGACTACCTGGAGTGAGCCATTCAGAAACTACCTCGAAAAATCTGTGTAAGTTTTCGTTTCTCGAGTTGAGAAGGTTAATATTGCTATGTAGAGAACGACCTTTTCTACTAAGAGAGGTTTACATACATAAGAGATGGTCCCCTCTGTTTTAACATTACTAAATAAATTCCGTTTCATGTCTTGATAATTAATTGTGTGAATCATAAAGCGAAAGGCCATTATTAATATAAAAAAACTTTGCAATAATTAATTAAAAACTTGATCTTAAAATATACAGTCATTTGTATCACGGAAACCTTCCAATAAATTACATTAGCCAAAGAGTCCCTTTCGAACCCATCTTAAAAACTCCACCTGCGATAATCGCGGTGACCCCGCAATGCCGTGCAAAGGACGCAATTAATATCGGAAATGCATCGTAATTTATGAGGCCAACGGCGACAGTTTCTTCGCCTCTCTCTCTCTCTCTCTCTCTCTCTCTCTCTCTCTCTTCTCTTGCCACCAGAATTATTTACGAGAATGCTATTCATATAACAGCGAATTTTGCAATTTGGAAATAGCAGTCAATTTATGGATATCTGGCAAGAGCGGAATAAATTTACTGCAAAATGGAAGGCAAAGGAGGAGAGTAAGGCAATAAGTTCTAATAGGAATGAGATATGACGTCATTACCCAGGAAAGTGTCTCGCCGCCTAGGCCGCCGACCAAGTTGCATTCCAAGGTTGTGACAGTAATTGAGAATCTTCAATTCACACCGAAACACAATATGGATTCTCTGTTTCAGTGCCGTCAGAGAGCGCGAAAATATGGCAAAACTTGTGTAACTGGGTACTAGGGTGCCGTGTCCAATCTGGATCTCTTCTTCAAAGACGAATAATTTGCTGGTGTTAACGAGGACCATCTCTGTGACATTTTCGTAAAAATATCCACATAACCTTTGGCGCCAATCTTCTAAAAAGCAGAAAGAGAACTGTCTGAGGTCTTTCCTTTTCAGCCTTGAGTCTTTTTCCATTTGTAACTCAGGAAACAACTACTGGTCAAATTTGTATAGGAGAGTGAAGTCTATAGGCTTGATTCTTTATCTGGTTTATATTTGCAAGTCTTAAAAAACTAATCGGAATTTTTGTAAAGCTGAAGCTGTTAGGTTCTGTTTCCACCAAACGAAAATACAGCATCTTGAAAAAAATATCAGGTTATCCACTAAACTGATCATGCTGTTATTCGAGCCAAAAATCATCTTTTTTTGTGAGGTGGGCAGCAAATTTTCCTTGTGATGTGACGGCACCGTAGCTGCTACTCTCTTTCTAAAAATATCTCTTTTTTTATGTGGAATGGGAACTGCTGAGTAATTTCATGTTACCCAGCACTCCTAACAAGCACATTCATTCTTATATCAACAAATTATTTTACCGTCTAAACAGAAACTGACTGTGCTGTGATGCCTTAACGTATTTTGCATTTGTTACATCAATACATTCTTTCTACAGTCTATATTATTCAGTAAATTTAACATTCCTATTACTGGCAGTTTACTAATTCTTCGATGACAGGATATGAGCAAGAAAGTAATAAAGCTAGTAATAAAGATTACAAGTTATAAGTATCATGGGAAACAGAAGCTTGAAGAGAACTTCAAAGCCTGATGGAAGTATAAAAGAAGCAAGTCAAAGATGGCGGCTTACAACCGATGATGGAAAATTCGAGAACTACCAACGTCGCTCTACTTTGGCATTTATCATCAGGTGAAGGAGCTCCTGTGCTCGACCTTGAGTTCACACTATTCTTATATAGTTCTAAGACGCAAATCGCCCATATATTTTGTAATATAAACCACTTATACATTCCCTTGTTTCTATTTTTCTCTTTGCAGTTTTTTCCAATGCAGGCATACCAACCCCTGCATTTTCAAAAGCAGTATATATCATTTTAGCATTATAGAGCATACCCGAGCATGCTGACAACTGAAATATTGTATAAAAACAAGAGTCTGGATAACAAACTAATGGCGTTCTTTCACACATACGATATGGTGCACAAGTGACCGAAAAACCCTAAATCCAAAACTGCCAATTCCGCGATAACTGACCACAACAAAATCCCTTCCAATTTAACGATTCGATGCATAGTGAAATTATCGATGGAAGTTTTCGTGAGATATGCTACACTCGTCCTCATTAAACCATGAGATAGTCTGATGGGGTAATTAGCATAATCTTCTCAAGCTGATCTCGATCAGTATGGCGTTTCTAGATACCTTCGTTGAAGAAAAAGAGAATTTGTCATTTCAGTGATAGATGTTCCATAGTCATAGTCCGTCAGCCAGATGGGGGGTTTCTTTGCACCCGTTCCCCCAGGACTTGACTTTACTGGTATTGTTGCATACCTCAGTTCATTATAAACTAGGAAAAAGATGTTCCCGTCAAGAAAAAGTCATTTGCACTAGTCCGTATGGTATGATTAAATTTGACCACCATTCCCTTCAAAAAACAGTACTCGATATCCTCATCCAAATGTGTTTACACTGAATTATGCAGAACATATAAAAAGATTGTATTGGTTGACCTTCATGTAATCTTTATATAGGCTACATACATTAAGTTTAAACAAAGCAACATACAACATAAGCGTTGATATTATTTACCGAATATTAGCTTGTATATCAAAAGCAAATATTTTTTTACCAAGAAAATCAATTAACTGCGTAATTTAAGGCATTTGGCAGTACTGGCTAAGGAACATGGTGTATAAAAAACTTTTAGCACTAAATTTGGGGAGTCACATATCCTCATTACCATAAAGTAGATAACAAAGTGGCAACTGTGAAATTAAGTGACGTTGTGGACATTCTCTCACTCATCATCTTCACTCTCTTCACCGACATTCAGTTCACTTGTTTCTGACTAAATAAACACTTCATCATTTTCTCTACCCTCATCCTCAATTCCTTCTTCTAAAAGGTCCACTGAAGAGACCGGCATTATGTAATTTTCACTCCATAATGGTTCAAGATTTTCATTTGTTCTCTTTCAACCATGTTCACATGGGAGTGGAACTTCTTGAATTGCAATATGAGCTAATTTTCATATTCTGGTTTGGTAGCTGGCTCTCTTGGCATGTTGTGAAAGGGCAGACTTGCAGGGTGGCGCACATGCTAGATCAAAGTTAGACCTTTTCATCAAATCTCCACTCTCACTCTTGGCTTTGGCCACAAGCTTTAGATACCTTGCCGTGTTGATATCAGACTCTTTCTCTACTCCATACGAAGAACACATGAAACGCTGTAAGCCTTCGTCAGAGTTTGTGAGATTTCCCAAGCTTCTCCTAGTTTTGCAAATATTGAAATGAACTCTTTGTTGGCCAACATCAATTTCAGGGGTCTTATTTTACCCTTTTCTCGCATTGCGCTTGTACTGTCAGTTCCCGTGAATTCATGCAGGCTTAAGAGCGCGGAACAAAGCTCCTGAATACATTCATTTGCCAATTTTGTGATATCTAAAAGCCTCCTTTTGTTACCATGGCCAATATCAAACAATACCCCTGAATCTATGTTATGAGCATGTGCTAGCAAAATGAAAAATACGTCAGTGTCAGGGCTTTTCGCTCTCATCGTTTTGTAACCTTTCTTGCTGGCGTACAAGGTATACAAAATTATTCGTGTGTCAATTTCTTCGCTATCTGATTTCAGAGCTTCAATTTCTGTTACTTCAGTGTCAGTCATTTCACCATTTTCTATTAGAAATGCTTCCCCTTTAGTAAATATTACTTTCCTATGAATTTTATTAGCAAACTTTTCCCGACCTTGAACAAGCTGTTGCTTGTTTTCATCATTTTTGAGAAAGGTGTTCCAGTCCCCTTGTCTTCGCACCACCTACTACAAATTTCTCTCTCTCCTCTTCTCTTCCTTTCCATTGGTTTGCTTAAGTCTGTTGCATAAGTGTCTGTACTGAATATTACATAACCTCTTGCACGTAAGTCATATATTCTTTCCTTTACTTCGAAGGTCTCTGGCAGTTGTTTCATGTAATAAAACATTGCGTTGCCATCCTCTATTGTAATATCTCACACGGCAGTTCCGAAGCATAAAGTGATTCAATATTTTTTGTGAGATGAGCAAATTCTTTGCTTTTGTCAATTTTCGCTGGGAAACCATCTGCGTTTGCTGAAGGGCATTTCATTACTTCTCTCAAATCTACCTTTACGCTTAACTCTTGACATTTAATCAAAAGCTGAAACGGAGTATTTTTTTTTTATTTCTATACTCCACTGTCTTGTTTTGGCTTGACTTTAACCATACCATCTTAGTCATATTGCACATTGTCTTTAGGTTTTTCCTTTCGATGGGACAAAAAAAAAAAAAAACGTCCATTTGTCTTTCATGACTTACATTGATCTTTAGTCTTGTTTCTACAGATTCATCCATTGGCCTTTTCCCTTTTTCTGCATGCAAAAGATCATACTCAATTTCAGCCGGTACTTGTGCACCAGACGTTACGTTATGCTTCATGTTTCTGTCGATTTCAAAAGGATTACTGCAACATCGTATTGCCTCTTCCACCTTCTCAACAAAACTTTCCCCTCGTTTGACCTATGTTGGCCTTAGGTCTTTATGGCTGTCTGTACTGTCTGTTATCTTGCCTGCAAGGCCATGAGTGGCATAAAGATATTTAGTGCTCTCATGCGTTGTCCGTGCCCACCTTTGGTATGCTTTATAGTTTCTGGTAATTCCACTGAGGCCAATACCACTACCTCCTCCTCTGGACTTTGCATGCTTCATAAATGTTTCTTCAATGGTCTTATCTACAGTACATCTGCTGCCAGGAACGAAAGATCGCGCGACACTAAATGCTCCAAGTTTCAGCAATTCACTAGCTCCTGGATGACACCAGCCAATATTAGCTGAGAACATAACAAAATATGACATGTAACGAGTATAATTCTGTGCATCATAACTAAAAAAAAAAAAAAAAATTGTCATGAGATACATGCTGTGGGCATATTACAACCTGGAAACAACATAGAATACTGTAAATGATACCCAGTGGTGTGCTTTCAAAATGAATATGGCATGAAATGAATTTGATATGGGTATTTAGGAAACAAATATTTAAAAAAAGGTGGACATCTGGGTGGCTTCAATAATTTGCGGAGGAGCATTATCAAAATGGATAATTTATTGTACTCCAAATGAGTACTTTTCGCAGGCAAATTTTTTTTTCTACTATGCCGTGACCCAAGCTAACAGAAAATCACAATGAAGTTTAGTCCTTGAGGGGGTGCACAGAAATTGGTCCTAGCTGACGTACTATCAGCCATGTACTGTGATGTTCCAGGTATAAATTTTGACCTAAAGGATCTCACTGGATACAAGTTATTTTTATCTTTCTGAAGCAAATGTTGAGTTGAATACTGTGTAATATCTTTTCAAGTTCAATATTAACTGAGAGGTTTTATTCACAACAACGTCAGAAGGGGTGTAAAACCCCATTTCATAAACTATAAAAGTAAATGAAACAGAGGCTAGGTCATCAGGCTGAAAAAACAATTTACTAAGGAGATAAGTCTATACAAATTCAATAAAGCGTTCACCGAAGAGATGAAACACAATCTCCTGAATCAGTGTTTGACAAAGACCTAGGAATGAATTCTTAAATATAATAAAGAAAAGAAGGTAACTGGATATTGGAAAATGAGAAATATGAAAGAAGAAAGATTAAAAGAAACCCAAAAGTTGAAATGGCTATAAGAAACTCAAAAGAAAACATAAATGAAAGTGAAGAATATATAAAAGAAATTGGAAATTAGAGGAGATATAACTGCTACAAAACTCTGTACAATTTAAACTCTGTACAATTTTATACCTCTTTCTTTCTCAGAGGAGAGGAAAATATTCCAGGTAATGCAATATTTCCTTGTGATACCCAAGGCTCCGTTACATAACAGTCACACAGAATGCCAGACTTGTCGATCATTTAAAGATGAAAATATGGAAACGTTTTCCATATATAGATGCATCGGATGCCTTAAAAAAGATAATGGGTTTGTAAGGTTATACAATCTTCCTAACAACTTGGCCGTCTATAATTGTTGTAATCATGAGACCCTGAAAGATGCACTTTAAAAAAGCGAAGTGTCTATCCCTGAAGCACACAGACAAATATTAAGAAAG
>JANJGK010000001.1:78121653-78124153 GCA_039081455.1 Macrobrachium rosenbergii
TCATTTCTCGTCATAATGTGGTTCGGATTCCACAATAAGTTGTAGGTCCCGCTGCCAGGTAACCAGTTGATTCTTAGCCACATAAAATCAATCTAATCCTTCGGGCCAGCCCTAAGAGAGCTGTTATTCAGCTCAGTGGTCTGGTTAAACTAAGGTATACTCAACTTTTTCAAGTCAATTCTGGTCGTTTCACCTTAGTCCTTTGACCTTCATTGGAACGATCCGTGTAGGAAATTGGGTAAGCAGCTCTTACAAACATTAATTAAACCACAGGAGTGATAGGAAATAAACTTGTAACAAGTTTTCGAGTGTTAATTAATTGGCAAATAAATATTTTGACGGGATCTGGCATACCAATATGTTTTCACGATCATAAGGTTGAAATCTGAATTTCGACTAACATGAAGACGTTACAGTAATACGAACTTTAAATTACGAAAAAGATGCAGACATATTGACCTCAAACCATTAAATGTAAAAGAAAAAGATGGTATTTTGAATACGTTTCAAAATTAAGCAAATAGAAAAAATAAAGCTCCTGGCACCCTACAGAAAAACCATTGAGAACTAATAGAATAAATCTGAGGTATGCTGTAAGGCATTTCTTTCCAAAAGACTGGGAGCTTTCGTCAAAGAATATGACTCTGAACCGTGGATGGAGTTGGTCCCATTCTGACAGAAAAAGGAAAGGGGAAATGAGGCATCGTAATTGCTTTGATTATTCCAACTTTGCCGGAATAAGTCTCGATACTGAAGACTCTGTTGCCAGGGCTGTTACCATTGGTCATCCTGTTTTTCTTTTCCCATTTATTCTTTCTTATCTTTCAACTTAGTGAGTTCTTAATATGGTCCTATATCTGAGTTTGGAATAGTGAATTCACTTATTAATTACTTCTACAGGAGCGTGTACTTAATTGATATCCATCCTTTTACTTTGATCTTGCATCGACTTGGCTTTATTTGGAATTGATATCGACCATTTCTAAATTACTGTAACTTCCTTTAAGTATCCTACATTGTAAACGATGATAAAAAAAATTTTCTTTTAATGTTTCTTATAAACTGGTCTAAATAATTTTTATTAAAATAACAGTATATCTTAATCATGTATACAAGTATTCCTCTGAATTATGAGTTTGGTTGACATTTATATCAAAATTTATCGTAGAGAAATTTATGACCATACATTATTATTCAGGAAACTAATATCATCTGGGGGAGATGCTATCTTTGGTGTTTCACATTTCACTTCTTATGAAGTGCATTACTGTCATTCAGATTAACTCTGACGATTATCAGAGCGGAAGGGTAATGTTCAGTCTGCTTAAAATTAAAGGTAAAGTTGGAGTGGTATATTTTCCTGCTGCATTTAACGAATATAAGCAGCGTGATTAAAATGTTATGGAAATTATGAGTAAGTTTCCTGCCTGCTAACTATATTGCTAGCTACTTGTTTTACTTACTGGACATACTGTACATTAAATAGGAGTTCTGTCTCACCTATTTCTTGCATAATTGTGTTTCATGATTATTTCTTTATGATTTTATGTTGTCCTTTCTGTTGTGCTTTTAATTACATTCTTTTGATGACAAGTTACAATAACTCATTTATCTTTTTCATACAGTTGCTCCAATATTTTTGTATAGTCTTGAAATTGTAGATAAACTTTGTTGCTAACTTGCCAGACCTAAAATTGTTTGCCCTACCCTCAAAAAAAAAATTATCTCTCTCTTTCCAGTCTACAAGTTTTGAGGCTTTTCAGGACAGTAACTCTGGAACTATCTTGTGTTACCAAGAAAGTGATCTACAGTCCACTTTCAAAACCAGCTCAAAGGGTGCTTTGTTTGTAAAGGAGACATTTTTCGTTTTTACTGTATATTATGACATTAGCGATATATAATTATTCTCACTTCAGCATAACCTTACCGCTTACATAATGCGGATGATATATTTTCAGCAAACAATACATTTATGTTTTAATTCATCACATCGAAATGAGAAGCGCAAGCTTTGAAAGTTCGAATAATGTAAATTCGGTCAAATTCTCCTCATTTTTCGTTATTGGAAAAGAAAACTTATTGCTTTCATCGCTATGACATGTTTTACAGGATTATTAATCCCAGATTCTTGCCAAAATCTGCCAAAATTAAGGAAATGGGAAAAATCCCATAAAAAGAATGTCGAAAGAGCAGAGGGTAAATTTCAAACAGAATAAAGTATTGGTGCAATTGGTGTTCATAATACTAAAATAATAAAAAATGGTTTATGAAATCCAAAGCATAATAGAGATAGAGATAACAAATTATTTTTAAGCGAATGACAGAGAAGGTATCTAAATTCTACGTAACAAACAAGCATTAAATTACTGTGCATATATGTATATATATATATATATATATATATATATATATATATATATATATATATAAAGAGTAGAGAGAGAGAGAGAGAGAGAGAGAGAGCGCCATCCTTAATAAGTATATATATATATATATATAT
>JANJGK010000001.1:78131653-78134153 GCA_039081455.1 Macrobrachium rosenbergii
TTTATGAAAGAAAAAATCACAATATTACAAAGAAGTACTCTTATAAATTCATTTATATATAAATTACAATCACAGTAACACCAGGCATGAAAGGCATATATATATATATATATATATATATATATATATATATATTATATATGTGTGTGTGTGTGTGTGTGTGTGTGTGTGTGTGTGTGTGTGTGTGTGTATGTATGTATGTATGTATGTATGTATATATATATATACATATATATAAATATATATATATATATATATATATATATATATATATATATATATATATATATATATATATATATATATATATATATATATATATATATGTATGCATAATTAAACAATAAATGTCAAGGCATCTCACAAATCTAGGCAAAAAGAAAATACATTGTACGTCTCATATAACCTCTATGGTGGAATACCATTCCCAGATTATTAACGTCGAGAGGAAGCAATAATTAATGTTCTAAAGTACAGTACATTCGCGACCCTAAGTTATTTGCTCCCTTTGTTATGAGGATGGCAGCCAAACAAACCAGTTCAGTAACTTGACATCAAGTTACGATGGTGTTTGCATAGCTAAACATAACCAACGAGCGGATTCCATTTCCATGTTCAGGTCCCGATAATATTGCCTGTTTGCGTATGAATCACGTTCATTTTTATGTTTTTACTAGGAAGGAATTTGGGTGTAAAGATGTAAAAATTTGTATACTACATGAGACAGAGATTATCGACTAAAAATAAGTTTTCCTAAATTTTGATTTCACTAATTTACAATATTTATTTGCTGCCATTTCTGTTCTAAATACATGTTTACTTTTATGGTCCATGTTTGTGTAATGATAAATGCTAAAGTGTATCGGAGGGCAGTATTTTTTTTTTTTATTAATAAGTCTTTGCTATGTTATCTGTTATCTGCACAGCTGTTTTATTCCGCCCTGTGCAGTTTTGGGAACATTACCAGACACCGAGGCAAATGCGTACAACATTTAAAGTCCATGGTAAATAAAAGCCCATCAGAAACTATTCCTAGATTGTCAGGGAAGATGGTAAAGGCCATATAACAGGGGAGATAAGGAAACATTAACTCCGACATTTAGACCTTATCATCACAGCTAATCGCGCCTATAAGTGAAATAACCCGTAAGGGGCGTGGAGGCTTTTAGCTGCGATGATGGTATCGGCAAACAAGCCTGATATTATTTTGAGGAAGAAGATCTATTGATTTTCCAGGAGGGCGGGGGAGGGGGAAAGGTCTCTGTTGGTCATTGAAATGCGAAGCTGACGGTTCATCTTCGTAATTCGGTTAAGCAATGGTAAAGGAATTTCAAGGAATTTCCTATTAAAATGCTTAACAAAATAATGGCTCAAATTTGCATAATCTGACTGATATGCAATTCAAAAAGAATTTCAGTTGACATTTACCAGCAACATTCCTTAAGCTGGTCACTAACGCTATGAGTGCTACATTTCAGCAATATTTTTACATAAAGGCAAAACTAACAATTAAGATCATCAAATGATGACTCTACAGTATTTGAGTTAAAAAAAAAAAAACTTATCTGGGTTCTCTAATCAAAAGCACAAAAATCTCATCATGACTTTGACAGCAGACAATGTTACTTATCTTGTATTACCTGTTGTAATGAGACCCGTATCAGATCAGGGCAAGCACTGTTTGTATGACAAAGCATTACAAACTTCTATTAGGCATAAAAACTAGTATATTAATATTCTTCCGCTAATTTTAGAACAGTCAAGAGTCATTTCAGAAGGATTAAGCTATTGATAACGTACATATATTGCCCTAAAAACAATGAAATGCAAACGATCATTTCTAACAGACGTGGTTTTCGAGTACCATGAAATTTACAGACACGTTTCTTAGGGGGAAAAATGTTACAAGATATAAGTGAGTGGCACAGAGTGTTTAAGGGCTGAACGTAATGCTGAGGAGAATTGGGTAGAAATGTATGAAATGATAAACATTATGGAAATTTTCTCCAGAGGGTGATCATCCACGTATGAAAATTGTGCACATGAATGTGGCAATAATTATTGTCTTTCAGTTTCTTGTGAGTCAACCTCTAGTAGATGTACACACATACATACAAACATACATACATACACACACACATATTATGATATATGAGAAATATGTGAGTGTAAGTCGAATATTAACCTCTCATTCTACCTTTGACGCATGAGTCTAATCTTCTCTTCTTGGCCGTGCTGTAATGAATAAGCACAGTACCTCACAAATCAACAGAATCGAAGAAAACGTAACAACAAAAGTCATACGTAATTACTTTTTCACCTAAAAGGTAACTGAGGTGATGTCATCTTTCAGGTGAAAGCCTAGGTTGCAAACACCCACATACAGCATTCCTTAACAAACTTTTCAATTCAAATCATTGGCACTGCTGTTGCACTACAGTATTCCTCTCATTATCAAACAAACCGAGATCAGTAATTAACAACTAAAAAATGCGCCGAA
>JANJGK010000001.1:78139153-78184153 GCA_039081455.1 Macrobrachium rosenbergii
AGAAGTTAAGGAAATTCACAATACCAAGTGAAAACACAACAATGAAAAGTAAACAAGGAGTAAGTAAGTAAATATATATTTATATATATAAATAATTAAATATATAAATATATAAAAATAAATAAATAAAAGTGTTATTCTACAATACTCTACGTCACATCAGTAATCAGAGATCGGTATCAAGGAAACGCAATGAAAAAATATATAAATCATTCTGCCATTCTGCAGGTCAAATTAGGAACCAGGGAGCATTGTGAATAATAAAGCACGCAGCGCAGTGCCTTTCCAAACAATAAATGGTCTATTCCTGTGTCCTGGGGATTCATGGTGATGTGTAACCAAGGGCGAGAAGGTCAGATGTTTAAAAATGAAAGTTTCGGGCGGCCAGGTAAAAGAAATTAATACCGCTGTCCCGTTACATGCAGTTGTATTTGGGGAACTGATAGAATGTTAAAAAAAAAAGTGAAAAAATAATATATATATGAGTAAGGCTGAGTGTCCTCAATATTAGATATTTGTTAGAACACTGCCGTACTGAATATTTTCACATAGTGAATATAACAAGTATGTATGTATATATGTATAATATTATATATATATATATATATATATATATATATATATATATATATATATATATATATATATATATATATATATATATATATATATAAATGTTTTCACACGCTCAAAATTCCTGACAAAAGCAGATCTTAACTTTTGTCAGCCTTTCAAGCACTACATCAATCACGAGTTGATCTAAGTAGTTACATAGTACTTGATAGTTAATCGGAAGTGGGGGTCGTTGCTAAGGTGGATAAGTTTATGTTAGACGCATTATCCAAAAATGCGTCCTTTGCACCAGAAAGGTGACACGTTTTCGAACCAACCCCTTTGAAGGAGAAAGCGCGTCTAGGCGAAAACTCGCATATGTATGATTTACGTAGTACACAGAGGGAGTGTGAAAATTATCGTTATATGTATTGTTTCTATTAGTGCCCCGAAGATGTGTTAAAATACACGAAAGTACTTGGCACTCTGTCGTTTCAATTTGAACTTTCCCAGTGGCTTCAGCTAATAAACAAAATCACGCGCTTACTTTTGTGATTTCTTAGTATTGTTTCTATAAGGGATATTACTGCAAAACTCATGACTTTCGTGCTCACAGAAGTAAATAACAACATAAGTACAATAGTTAAGCGTTTGCTTTTCCTAGCAATGGTGTGCCTCTATTTGGTCCAGGTCCGTAAGAATCCTAGAGCCCTTGCAGATGGCTGAGCCAGTTTTCCTGATTAAACTGGCCTATCCACTCAGTAGCAGGGAAAATATTTGCACATGCTTGAAATAAAGGAACATGAAACTGAACCTTATCTGTTTTTCTAACTACGCTCGCTCGCTCTCTCTCTCTCTCTCTCTCTCTCTCTCTCTCTCTCTCTCTCTCTCTCTCTCTCTCTCTCTCTCTCTCTCTCTCCACTTTCTTATCATTTATAGTTTTAGCATACTGGAAACAGAGACGAAAAGTAGGAAAGCTTAAAGCTGATTCATGTTTGTAATGCTGAACAAACCCTATGTTCTAGAAGAGTTGAGTGTTTTCTTAGCTGTTTGTGATCAGTGAAAGAAACAATGTTTCTTTAGATTCATTATTTTTTCTTTATTCTTGAACCAAGTTACAACGAAAAATATATTCATGGCACCGATGAACGAAGCCATTACATCTCAGATTACGTAAATGAATTAATCAGTCAGTCTACCAACTTACCATAATTACATATTTAGTTGTACACAAACAAAGTGTTTCTGTGAGGAATATTATTTTGATACTAATGACCTTCCAGATCGTGGGAATGAGGTTTTAACACAATTCTTAAAAGTCACATTAATATTTCTCTTTAAGTTAAAGAGAAATATTAATACTGGTACATAAAATCTAACAGTGACCTTCATTGTAATTAGTTTACATTCCAATAGAGTCAGATAGATTAAAAACCTAAACATTGAAAACTTGGTTCAGATTTCTTGTTAGTAACATGACTATAATGGCTATGATCCTCTCTTGCTTTGCTGTATAGAACTGAAACAGAAATTAATTGGGAGTCAAAGTTCACCAACATCAACCTCAGTTAATGAATAAGCCAACCAGAAATGTACGAATGAATATCTCATGAAATAGGAAAGGTTGAGAAGAAAAAAAAATCTTTATTTAAAGGAAATGGTAGTCAAAACTGTGTTTCTATCTTGTAGTATCTTTTCCTAATTAAGAAAATGATTTTATATCTCAGAAAACACGGGCATCCTTTATGGTTGACTAACATTTATAATTATTTTAACATTTTACTATAAAAGTAGCGTTTCCTCAACACAAAACTAAGGAAATGGAAAGCACTCAGAAATAAATTAAATTTCAGACTGAACGGAAATATGAATGGAACTCACCCCTGTCAGACCTTATGCTAAAAAAAAAAAAAAAAAAAGGAAACAGCTGTCTCTGATGGTCGTAGTTTACGACCCAGGGATTATTAAACCATTGGCGATGAGGGGGAGGGGAAGTAGCCCAGGGGATAGGGGGAGGGGATGATACGGGGGTGGGGGGCGGGGAGGAAGGATGAGAAGGAGTAAAAGGATCCAGAATTTTTAAGTCTTACCCTTTGCAACATCGACATAGTCAAGTCAGTTAGAATGTTTCCGCCTCCCCGAATTATTTCCAACTGAATTAAAGTCACCAATGGCAAGAAATACTTTTTATGTGCAGATAAATTTTCTTTCCTAGTATAGGGGAAACCTTTCGGGACAAACGTACGTTTTGTTCAAAGTTTCTTTTGATGGTTTCCAAGTCGAAAGTTAAATGTTCTTATGACTGTATATATGTATCAATGGAAAAAATTTATAAGCATAATTATGAACGTAAATATGGCAGAGAAAAGATTATTTTGGAAAATATTCAGTAAAAAATGGAACGTCCACTCACATTAAACGAAAAAGTGATAGCATTTTATGAGGCTAATTTTCAAACTGCGGCTCTCTCTCTCTCTCTCTCTCTCTCTCTCTCTCTCTCTCTCTCTCTCTCTCTCTCTCTCTCTCTCGGGCTCTAATACGTGAATTATAGAAACTTGAACAAGCAAGGAAGAGGAAAAAAATCTAAGATTTCCTCGTACCGCTTATGAAAATACTGTATTAATCTATTTGATAACCTTTACACCACAAAAACTGCACAACTGATGCAATAAAGGATAATTACTATGAAAATCACAAATTCCTTGGGTACTAAGTAGCTCCAGTCTACCTGCTTTACTGAATATAAATTTCGAAGTAACTTTCAGTGTAATAAAAGAACGTTACAAACATTACATCAATACTCGAAGACCTTTGTCATTTGTCGTTTATGAAGGACGCGAGAGATATTAATTTCGGAAGTTTTATTTCTCCCGACTTAATTTAGCAGGAATTCCTCCCCCTCCCTTAAAAATTAATGCTTACAATTCGCTTACAGCAAAAACAGAAGATAGCATGAAAATGAATAAGTCTTAACTAGAGAACACTTTAGACTAGACTTTTCAAACACATTATAAGTGTTAGTAAGGCGCTGAAGTGAATAAGGGGTCTGAATTGAACTTCTGAACTCGAACCCACCACCCGAGACTTCATCAGCCTCCGCAAAACTGTGCAGTACGTATGATTATATTTGTTCCACTTCGTAATATATAACAGGCAAATAAAACTAATTCCTCTTTAACATCGACGAATATCTATTTAATCTATCGTCAGCAAATATTTCAAAAGAAATAAAAAAAGTTAGTTTTGTAGTAGAATGTTAATGGTTGCCAATGTAACAACAGAAATTTTGAGCTTCGTTCCCTGATTGCATTTCAGTTTCTGGAAACCAGCCAAAACGGTTTCATTATGAGGTCACACGGCATATCATCAGAGATTTCGGTTGGTCTGCTTCTTTTAAAAAAAATTACCTTTCTTTATCAACGAGCAGAACAATGATCATCTCCTAAGATATGCAAGTCGTACACACACACACACACACACACACACACACACACACACACACACATATATATATATATATATATATATATATATATATATATATATATATATATATATAAAAGCACGCACACACGCAATATATATGTATACACACACACACACACACACACATATATATATATATATATATATATATATATATATATATATATATATATATATATATATATATATGTGTGTGTGTGTGTGTGTGTGTGTGTGTGTACGCACAAGTTAAATATTTTCGTTTGTTATGTATCTTAGAAAATGGTCATTATTCTTGTCGTTGATAAGGAAATTAATAATTATTTTAAAGAAGCAGACCAACCGAAATTTTTTATTATATTCCATGTGACCGTTTTGGCAGGTTTCAGAAAGATGAAATGCAATAAGGAAACGAAATTGAAAATTCCTGTCGTTACATTAGCAACTATTACCGTCCTTCTCCACAGAACTTTTTTACTTCATGTGTACATTCATACACACATATTATGTATATGTATATATATATATATATATATATATATATATATATATATATATATATATATATATATATATATATATATATATATATATATATATATATATATATATACATATACATATACATTACAACTATTGTGCCACAATGTTTAATATCCAGCTCACCAAACCTCGTGATTTGGATTGCAGCCTGAATAGGAAACAATTACATATATAAAATATTGATCATTGAGCCATAAAGTTGGCTTGGTGGTCTCCTGTTCCTATGTTACCGAAGATTCAGTTTTCTTTATTAACTCTATTTTCACCACTCACCCTTTGTTTGTTGTTAACCTCCATATAAAAGATTATTAACCCTCATGCTGTCAGACTATTATTATTATTATTATTATTATTATTATTATTATTATTATTATTATTATTATTATTATTATTATTATTATTATTATTATTATTTACAAAAAAATGATACTAAGCTTTTCAACTCTCTCACCATTTCCAGCTTGTGTTCACGTAGCTCATATTATTGTTTACAGACAATGACAATTCAATGGCAATTCAGTGACAATTCTTTGTTTTGCACGATAACTCTTCAAAAGGATAACATGTGACAAAGCACTTCAATATTGCACTCTAGGGCCCCACACGAACCTACACAATCTCCCACCTTACCTGGCCGTCCGAACTCGTACCCAACGGGCACCCGCTCCTTATAACAAGCATCTAACTGACGCGCCAAGCACACGCATATACAGTAAGAAACATAACCGAGACCATACATCCTTTTTATGTATACTGTCGTTCATAACAATGTCATGTCAAATGTATCATTCCTAATAGAGACAATACAATGTAAGCTTTCCAGATATATTTATCAGAACTATGTTCGCAACTTGTATATAGAATTATGTACCATTCTCCATTCTCAAACAAACACAGTTGACTGTACGTACAGTATATTAATCTCGATTTTGTTCGCCTCGTGTCAGGCACTACATTTCCGCTCGCAAGAGCCCTTGACCTTTCTGTTTGATGTTTATGGGCTGTTCTATGAGTAAGAGCCCGTACCGGCATAAAGCCAGCTCAATCAATAATAACATTTGGAATAAATTAGTAAGTTTGTAGACGCTGCCTCTTACTCACGCCTTCGCTACCAGCACATCATCCGCACTTTGTGATATAGGCAGCTGTCAATAAGTATTTTCCCCTGAGTCTAAATCATTAGTAACTTGCTTGAATCTGCTGCATGTGAAAAATTCACGCTATACAAAGTTGCCACTGCCTAATTATGAACACCAAAATGTTATGGCTTAATATTAATATCCTTGCTTGAAAGTGAATACCGATTTATTCAAATAATGTAGGGAAGTGCTACCGGCGAACGGTAATGAATATGAAACCACCTGAATTTTCCTGACTGGATCATATATCACAAAACACATATAAAATTAAATAATTTCGCATGGAAATAAGTGTTCACTCATGTAAACAAGATACTAGTTGGAAAACAATATTTTTCACTGCAATCCAAATAACTCAGACGGACACCTGGGGACACACACGTTCAAATTAGTGTTGACAAAAGCCTTGTGAAACAATCTTGACCTATTATAAAACTCAGTAGCGTAAAATTTTTAGAGAATATATCATGTCCAGAGCCGACAATTCCGTTTCCATAAGCATGCACCTGGGAAATCACTTCGAAGTGAGGGATACGACCTATTTAATCCATCGCGTCAGTGAAAATAAAAAATGGATCTTCAGAGGTAGTATATACATACATATATATATATAATAAATATATATATATATATATATATATATATATATATATATATATATATATATATATATATATATATATATATATATATATATTATATATATGTTTCTCATGCGACTCCACAAGTCTAGGCAGATGTTTCAAGCAAATATCTCTATCTACAATTTACAGCGTAGATCTTTGACATTCGACGAATGTTAAATGTATCAGATGTAACAATTAAATTTCACTTGGTAAATAACTTGAAAATTTAATCATTCGTGCAACTTACAGTGTTCGCACCATAAACATCCTCTTAACGAAAGCAACATTTTAAAACAATGTTATCTTATCTACAAGTATATAAATGTTGTATAGTACGTTTAATACATAACAGAATGCAAGTAGCAGAGGATTCATAAGACGAAAAATTACATCCCGAGGAACGTTAATTTAGTTTCCAATGCGCAGAACAGTAAAATGAATACAATTTCACTGAGAATCCGGGATGAGCACACGCATAAAACTCTCTTTGTCAAAGAATACTGTAATGATTTATAAGCAACAGAACAAAGGTGAAACAGGTAATTCCTCGAAAACACAAGGAGAAAATCCTCTGAGTCTACATCGTTAACTTTAATCTCGAGACAACGGTAACCGCCACCAGACCTTGAGCCAATTTCGCTGTTGTCGTTATGAATTTCCAGACTTGCTGGCTTCCCTAAAACGTGAAATGGAAATGAAAGCCTTTGGTAAACAGTCCCCATAACACGCGACGAGCTTGCACCATTACACCTTTGTGGTCACATCCCGAGTAAGACAAATTTCGAAGCTGATTTTGTCAGCGTTCTCTCGCCCTGTACTAGAAGAGTCCTAGAAAATTGCTCTTCTAGACATAAAGAGCATGGCTTTTGAATCTTTTATTATCTGTATCTTCTGCTTTGTGTACAGGGATGAAGCAAAATTTATTTTTATGGACTTCGATCTTGGAGTTTAAATAAGAGAAAAAGTTTACATTTCATTCCCTCGGCACCAAACAAGGAGACTGAATTGTATATAGACAATTCTCACAGACTAAATAAGTGAATACTGCCTGCTTTATAAATTTCACAGAGGTTTTATAACTTTCAAAAAATAGGTTAGATGTATTTCAGTATTATTATTAGTATTTTACAAGATAGATTAGGAACAAGAATAGAGTAAAATTTAATTTTCCTTTCTACAATTATACATGAAAACGAAAATGCTGAATGAGCACACAGACCTGGAAAAATTTACTTTATGATATTCCTTAAAATCGTTCTGTACATCTTGAGCAAACAGTATTCAAGCGTATTCCATTTATATCTGTGCATGCTATATATTTTATGTCTTCATAATTCATAATTATCAGACGTGGAGAGATTTACGCAAAAACAGGCTAATTTATTCAGATATGACAGATGTAAAATTTAATTTCCTATCCCCTCATGGGCGAATGAGCTGTATCAATATTCGCGATGCACATGGCACTGAAATATTTTCATAGACACTGCTGACAGCAAAAATGTGGAGACAGAGAGATTTTGAAAATATTTCATTTCCTGGTCTTTAAACGCTGACTGCAAAAACTGATTATTTCTCACTCTCAACGTGCAGTTATATCTTTTAATGCTGGATTTTTTGGTTTTGTTTTCTTTATCGTTTGACTGACATAGGCGAATAATAACGTGAGCAAGTTGTTTTTCAACGTATTGCTGAGAAAGCTGAATATTTTTCGGTTATTACGTAAGCTGGATACCCAATATGACCAGAGCGGAAGGGATGGAATTATACAAATTAGAAAGATAGAAAAGAATGAAAAACACGCACATTCTCTTTCTATTGGTGATAATGACTGTATGTTTAAGAGAAAAAAGGTTATACACTTGAAACTAATTGTAATAATTGCGCTTTGAATCAGTTATCATATCTTTTGATATCTTTTGACATCCACTCATAAAAAAGAAGTCACTCTGATATCACCAAGCTGGATCACTCAAGAAACAGATAGACAATGGTTAGATGGCTTAAACAATCCATGCGTATAAAAAAAAAAGATAAATGAGTTCATCATGTGCAATTCGCATTTGACAAATTTAAATCAAATGTGTTTTGAAGATCCCATAATTGCAGTATTGGACTTTGTAAAGTCTTGTTGATTTTCTCATTTCTTTTAAAAATCTCAGACAAGCAAATACATCCCTGGATCAGTTTTGCTGTAGTAGCTAGCTTTGCAAGTTTACCAACCTCTGTCTGAACCAAAATATACCTTTACTTGGCTGTATTCAGTAATTGTAAGTACCTTAATGATAATCATACTATATCTCTATCATCCATTTCCTAACTAAATATCAGCCATTCTTGTTAAGTCACGAAAGTTTTAAGACTACCTCTTCAAGCTTATGGTACCTACCAGCTCAGCTTGAAAATAGGTTGTCTAAAACACTTTCACCGCAGTGAATACGCAGCGCCTTGTCTGTTGCCAAACAGGCCCAATAAATCTTGTTAGGAGAATTCGAGTCTGCAATTATAGTTTCTGCCTGAAAATTACACTTCAATTACTTTTCCATTAGCGAGGGAATCGCAAGGCGGATCTATTCCATCCATCTCCGGAGAATGAAAACAATTATGCCTTAAAGTCTTATCCTGAGGGAATTGAACTTAATTGATTGAACGTTATCTGGAAGCACGACCACTCATTCCTTAGAAAGAAATATATTACAGGCTCCACCGTTTTCAGTTATATGATGGTATAATTTTCGGCATACTGATTGCTCACATCTGTTGTTTTTCTGTCTGCCTGTCTCTCCCTCCATTCAAGGTGCGACCCACACAGCTAAATAACAACCGGGTACATAATTCACTGCTGAAGTCAATGGATTCTTGCTTTATTTTTAAGGCACGCACCTATATCATATTACCCTAGATCGGTTCGGGGATCAAACACTGTTCATTTACTTTTGAGTTGAACGCATTACTACTTGGGCCAGAGAGAGAGAAAGAGAGAGAGAGAGAATGAACGAGTAGAAAGGCTTAAAATGTCTTTATGAATAACATTGATACAAAAAAAAAAAAACAGAGTTAAAAGTCTGGTAAAATTCCAATTGCGTATTGTCGAACACAAATGAGACTCCAACAGTCAACACTGTTTGTCGCACAACCCGTTAAATGTGAGAAATGGTTGCTGTCGGGTGTTACGATAGTCCCTGAGAGTATTAGGGTCTCTCTCCTTCAGTTACAGAGGAATTGTAGGTTTACTACCTACATGAAAAACGATAAAAAACCAAGAGGGTTACACATACGGAAGTCTAAGATATATGGAAGGCTGAACCGTCGGTAAAAACGTGGCTGTGATGTGATGTAGGATGGCAAAACTTGCTGACGTAGAGTAAAATGTAAAAGAACTGGAGGAAGGGATAAGCCACCATCAACAGCAACAAATATAATGCTGCTGTAAAAAAAAAAAATGGAAATAACGATACAGAAAGGAGAGGAGTCATAAAGAAGGAATTCTGAATAACAGAAACATTTGACGGGTTATAGAATAATTATAATATGTAAAGACTGATAACGAAAGATTCTTTGAGGTGCAGGAAAGAGGACTATCAAATATCAGCATTCAAGACGGAAGGTTCGTTTTAGAATCTAGACAGCACGGAGGACGAAAATGTAACCGTAAAAAATTCACTTATGGTGAACTCAATATCCAAAGAATACTTTTGATATTGGGTGAGCTAACTTTGTGTACTAAATTCATTCGTAAAAAAAATACGATATAAGTACAGACGCTCATCAGCTGCTCTCTCTCTCTCTCTCTCTCTCTCTCTCTCTCTCTCTCTCTCTCTCTCTCTCTCTGGTATTCCACAGTTTTCTGTACAGAAGTCCCTTAATAAATAATATCACATACCTATGCACATTATTCCCCTTTTCCTCAATGCAAGTCCACTTAGTCTTAAATTTGTTCAATTCCTTCACTTATGAATTTTCCTTCTCATCCAATTCCCTCACAGATATCTCAAATAGTTTTCTTTTCTGAACTCTCTCTCTCTCTCTCTCTCTCTCTCTCTCTCTCTCTCTCTCTCTCTCTCTCAAGAGAATTCCTACTTTCCTCTCCGTCAGAAACCAAACTAAATTCGTGCCATTAAAGAACTCGGTTTGTAATTACAGACCCGTCCTAAAAATTCCCTCTAAATTACTCTCCACCAACGAACTGAGAAAACAGCGAGGAGCCCGGAAACTCCTTTACCCATGCTTTTACTCGCCTAGCTCCTACTTTTCAACTTCTGTGAGGAGATCGATCGCTTCACTTTTTCTTCTTTCTACAAAACTTCTTCAGACGTGGAAGTTGCCTTATTTGAAAGGAAGCCGCTTAGCGAAATTCTGAAACTCAATCTCAGTGGCCTCAATTTCTGTGCCCCGCGTTTGAAAGAAAATTCCGCAACAAACGCAGTGCTCATATTAGCAAAAAATCAGCATGAAACTACTGAAATTATTCTCTGTAGAAATTGAAAAGATATCTCAAAATAACAACTCTTTCCAATTTAATATATTCTCCAGTTCATTTGGACTTAAAAAGAGTACTGAATAAGGCCATAATAGTGCTCCTATTCCAGTAGATTTCTTTTTAATTCAATTGCACTACGAGAGTTAGAAAGTTTTCCAATTATACCGATAGGTTTTCAAAGAAATCTGGAGTAGAAATAAGATCCCCATCATCCAAGGTCTTGGATAATATTAGGAAAATGTCTGCCATAATTTCAAGCTATTACATGGCTAAGGCAATTAGCCAAAGAGCCTTGTTATTTTCAAAGTGAATTAAGACCAATCCATTATTTTACGTACTTGTTTTATAAAATTTATGCTCTCTCCAAACCCTCTGATGAAAAAACTCCCATATGTCATTTGTTTTTTTATGATAGCATGAACCGAATTTTGAGGTTTAAATGAGCTTAAATATGCCTAAATGCGGAGAAATGTCTTCATATTATTTAATTTTACAGACCTTTTTGTAGAACAGACAGAGATGGAAAGTGATACTCTAATAAACCCTTATCCCACCGAAAAAAAAACACGTTAATAGACTTTACCCTTCACTCCTTACGTAAAGTTAAGTGACTAAGGAAATACTAAAGAAGGAAAAGAATTCTGCACCTGGAGGTGAACTGAAACATGAGTTATATAACGAGGAGGGAAGAGTGGAGGAGACCAGTGAATATGAAGTGTCCTGAGGACAAAAATAAAGTAATATCTATAAAAAAGGCAAAGGAAATCGTGTCTTCGAACACAAGACGGAAGTGATATCCATGTCATTTATCCGAGGGACCGCTTTTGATTCTGTTCTCTAAAAACAGGTGTGTGTGCAGAGGCTTTAGAGAGGTGTGAATTACACTCTATGGCAGGACAAGCCATGCCTGGAGGAACTGCTCAGAGAAATACGTGTAGAATCTAAAGACTATTGCAGTAATGATTCGTTCAATAATTGTATATAAAGGCTCTGATTCGTAATATCTAAAAATGTTAATTGTAATATCTTTTACGTTTACATTCAGCTAACAAATTCTTTGAAAACAAAGGCTGGGTATTATTTTTTTCTTTTCAATGTCTTGCAAAGAAAGTATTATTACCCAACCTTCCTCAATACATCCAGCAGAAACACCTTTAATTAAATCCATATCTTTACCTTAATGACCATAATTGCTGAAATAATCTGTGACACACTCAAAACAATAACTAGCGGAAGGGCGAATTTAGCTCTGATTATTACAACAAAATAATAACAAAAGTGGCGGGTGGTACTCTATCAAGTCAACTTAACAATGTTAGTGGATATTTTTCCACGTCTGCCAGTGTTGCTAAAGGCTTTCACCCGCTGAAATACTTTGGTAATCAAGTGGCATTAGCCAACATGAGAAGTAAGCAAACAAATAAAGACCTCCATACAGCAGCTCTGGGTAAAGAAAATCTCTTAATATAATGAAGGTATCGCAGGGAGGAGCAACGTTAACAATAGGAAATGCACTGAAAGGATAATCAACCTCCATAAAGGAACGCAAACTCTAGGAAGAGTCCTATTCTCTGCTTTACCTCTTGAACGCACTCACCTGGAAGGTAAGTAAGTTTTTAACGACCGTAAAAAAAGTACACTCGCCATATAGAGTGAGGTCATTGGCTACTTTGCCTCTGGAAATGATGAAGTAATGCTACACGGAGATACTACATACTCTTTACAAAGAGATATTGTTAGCTTGTATTTTTTAAAAGTTTTACGTCATTTTTGTCTATTAAACCTCTGAGACTGATACTGGTTCCATTGTAGTTTTTCATAATAATAATAATAATAATAATAATAATAATAATAATAATAATAATAATAATAATAATAATAATAATAATAATAATAATAATAATAACAGATATAGCACTTTGGAAACGGCAATAACCCATAGGGTTAAGCGACCAAGCCTCTTTTTTTTTAATATTTACATCGAAACTTTAAAAAAAAGAAAATCCAAGGTGACGACCGTATGTATAATTATGAAAGTAAGACATTCATACAACTCTATCTATATCACCAAGCAATCTTACTTTGGCCTACGTGCTGCAAGTAGGTCAAGGGGCCATAAGGTCATTGAGTCACAAGAAGGTCAAAGGGTCAAAAGAAGGTCAAGGGGTCACAAAAAGGTCAAGGGGGTCACAAGAAAGTCAAGGGGTCATAAGAAGGTCAAGGGGGTCACAAGAAGGTCAAGGGGTCACAAGAAGATCAAGGGGGTCACAAGAAAGTCAAGGGGTCGCAAGAATGTCAAGGGGGTCACAAGAAAGTCAAGGGGGTCACAAGAATGTCAAGGGGTCACAAGAATGTCAAGGGGTCACAAGAAAGTCAAGGGGGTCACAAAAATGTCAAGGGGGTCACAAGAAGGTCAAGAGGGTGACAAGAAAGTAAAGTGGGTCACAAGAAGGTCAAGGGTTCACAAGAAGGTTAAGGGGTCGCAAGAGAGTCAAGGAGGTCACAAGAAAGTCAAGGGGTCACAAGGGGGTCACAAAAATGTCAAGGGGGTCACAAGAAGGTCAAGAGGGTGACAAGAAAGTAAAGTGGGTCACAAGAAGGTCAAGGGTTCACAAGAAGGTTAAGGGGTCGCAAGAGAGTCAAGGAGGTCACAAGAAAGTCAAGGGGTCACAAGAATGTCAATGGGGGTCACAAGAAAGTCAAGGGGGTCACAAGAAGGTCAAGGGGTCACAATAAGGTCAAAAGGTCACATGAGGGCAAAGGGTTCACAAGAAGGTTAAGGGGTCGCAAGAAAGTCAAGGGGGTCATAAGAAGTTCAAGGGGCCACAAAAACGTCTCGAAAGTCATTCTTCATTTGTTACAGAGTCAAATGTAAAACTTTCCGACAAACTTTGAGATTTTGTCTTCATTTTTCGAAATAATAATTTCGAAAGGTATTTTTGAGTACCCTAGCTAACCAAACTACTCTACTAAATTTCCAGATGATCTTTGAGTAGTCCCTGAAAAAGATAGCTACCACGTCACGATATTGTTAAGAATTTTGGTCAGGACGTTTTCATCTTATTCCAGAAATTTTGTCTTTTGGCGAAAGAAAGGTATAATCCCCACAAAAATAATGTGGAACCATCAATTCTGGTTTCACCCCGAAAAATGGTCTAAACTGATGCAACAGGGCCCTATCTAAGGGTGAGTACCCCCATGTGATAATAGCTGCAGCAGCAATAACTAAAATCGGTCATCGAAAAGAGGGCAAAACTACGAAAAATATCGCAATCAAATTGAATTTTTTTTTACTTCATAAATATTTCATTTATTTTCCTTCTTTTAATGATTTTCAAATTATTATTATTATTATTATTATTATTATTATTATTATTATTATTATTATTATTATTATTATTATTATTATTAATAAATAATGACAAATGTAGTCATTATTTATTAATCTGCGACATCATTACGACGACTGGTGAAACAAGAGCATTTTACTTTCTTGTCTGTACTTCATTTTGGCTACCACGAGGACATTTCCTCCGAATATACAAAGGTAGAGTTCGTTATTGGTAACTGTCTGCACAACCCTTCATTAACACCACAAGGAAAAATATGAAAGCTCAGAAACAACACACAAGAAATTAACGTGTTTTTCTGTATTGCATAAGCTATTTGTTTTGTAGATTCATCATAGAGTATGGGATTTTCCTGATATTCTTATATCAACATATGAAATAACTACGGCTTTGTCTGCTATTCCTTTAAATAATAATAATAATAATAATAATAATAATAATAATAATAATAATAATAATAATAATAATAATAATGAGTGAATTAAAGCTAGAGAAACTATAGTCACAAAAACTGCGCGAATGAACAGCTAACTTGTCCAGAGACGAAAATCCCCGAATATAAATATTAGGGGGAAGACCCTAATGTGTTCGTTAAGATGATGGAGGATGACATAAATTGAAAACAGGGCTGCAATTTTGTAATTACTACTGTAACATCAAGGGAACACAAATCATAATGGGAACATACGAACAAAATTAGTCTTTTTAACTGTACGTACACTTACTCCTCTCAGTAAATAAGTAGACTGCTAACAGAGAAATTGGCACTACACACTTACACATATTCTCCTCGACAATGTACTAACGCTTTTTATGACCGTTAAATGCAGGAGAGCAAACGCATATTTTCACTTGACTTTATTTTAGAACAAACTTGGTATCACTTTAATACTTCTAAAAGTTTGTCTTAATCTCGTGGTGATTTACGGGTGTAATCTTGCAACTCCCATTATGTAAAATATTGAGAACGGAAAATGCAAACAATTTAGTTACGATAAATAAGAAATATCCAAATAAATACTGTATCGGAACGATTTCATAGATTTTATTACTCGGTAACTTCGAGGTGCGTATCTGGTTCCTGTAAGAATTCCGTTACATAAATTCAAGATAATCAATTAAAATGAAAATACCAACAGATCGGTCAGATCTCCTTGGCAATCCTTCACAAAATAAAAAATTACCATACAAGACAAGTACAGACCTAGAAAAGATATCATAACAGTATCATTGTGCCCGAGAACCGATAACTAAAACGTATCGCTGAACTGAATGATCTACTATATTAATTGACACCAAGTAACTCTCCTCTTATGAATTGCAATAGGGAATGGCCGAGTTATTCATTCTTCAAGAAGTTTACGACCCTATGAAGATAGCGCCAGAATGAGAAATGGGAAAGAACGAGAAATGGACAGCAATGAAAAAGGGGAAGAGGAAGAGGAGGAGGAATAATGGCCGGACGGGATACTGACTCTTGGACCGCGACTCTTAGGCTTTGCAAAGTCAGCAAAATCAAAGCGATTACGATGTCTCCTTTACTTTTCTTTCTAGTCGAAATGGCACTAACTTTTTCCATGTCTCAAGATATGCTTCCTTTAACGAAATTTTCCTTTATTACTGCACAGAATGTCTTCTAGAATACAAGATGCCCTTCTACCTCTGTTCAACAATCTCTTTATTATCTTTCCGAGAGTAAAACTTTCGTGAACCACAGAGAAGTTTACATGTTGTAATACGTATTTTTTAAAAATGTAGTGGCAAAGTAGGAATTATATGGCTGTATATAAAAATTGCTAAATAACCAAAAATCCGCAACACTTGTACAGCATATGTTGCATAAGACATTCCTTTCAAATCCACATGTAACACGGAAAGTAAATGTCATAACAAAGGAATCCCGACAAAGAATTCTCTAAATGATCTTTAGATAACGAAAAATGAAAATTTCAAACCAATAGAACAACGATAAAATTTTCTCGAGCAATTTTATTAAAAACCTTTTCTTTTGCCATAACAGTTCCTGCCATCAGAATACTGCCTAAAGCCTTTCCCCATCGTATCTCGACCATGTGTTCGCTTTGCTTGTCTTTCTGTCCCTCTGACCTGAAATGGAAGTTCCAGCCCGCTTGACAGGGGCTGGTGACCTACCGAAATCAGTCTTATGGAAAATCATTTGCTTTTGAAGACCGCGTCTTGGCATATTTCACTCCCAGCTTCAAGACTCGGATCTTACATGACTTCATTCAGGGCAAATTGAGTTTTTCTTTTTTCTGACTTCGGTACGAGTTTTTCTCTAGTTTAGATGACATCATGGCTAAAGGATTACAATAAATATCATTCAACAGTAGAATGTAGTCATGAAAAGTTGGACATGGCAGTTGATACAACCAATTGTATTCAAGGCCTTCAAAAGAGCAAATACCTCTCTAATTTCATTTTTAAATTTATACATCAGAGAAAAAAAGGAAAAGAAAAATATATCCGCTAATGGAGAGGGTCACACTTACATATAACTCAGAGTAATTAACAAGCCAAATAAGACACTGGGATTAAACCACAAATAAACAATGACCTTCTAGCAAGCACGTGCATGAAACAAAACACTTTATTGTACTCCGCTCATCCTTCAGTACATTGTTTCCTCAATAGCAATAATTCTGCCGGAATGTCATGCAATCGCCAAGGAACTTGAACCCTTCTGCGACTTCGCACTTATTTTATTTGCTTTCCGTCTGTCCCTCTCCAGGTCGATGCAGATATTGTCCTGAAGATATGAAGGGGGAGAGTCTCCGTGCAAATATGAATACAACTTCTAATAGAGACGAGAAAAAAATACGGGACTTTACAAGAACACTTAATAGTAGAGGGAATATTAGCGAGGAAACGTACGATGATTCGATGGCTTACAGGATGAAATCTTGATGTATATCATATATATATATATATATATATATATATATATATATATATATATATATATATATATATATATATATATATATATATATATATATATATATATATATATATATATATATATATATATATATATATATATATATATATATATATATATATATATATATATATATATATATATATATATATATACTAGCGAGATAGCACGCGCTACGTTGAACGGGGCAGGACAGTCTTTGAAGCAGCCTTCAGCTCCTGAAGCATTGCTGGAGAAACACCCATTGAATGGAAAAGTCTTCTTAAATTCTTGTAGTCTCCAGGACCCTGTGAAGCAGTCTTCAGATCCTGTCGGATCCGTTTCCCCCGAAGAAATCTCCGAAGCCTTTCGTCTCCAGGAAGGACCAAATTATTAATGATAACCTGTATCAGATTTCTAACGCAAGGGTAAAGAAAAAAAACAAACAAAAAACAAAGTATAAAAATAAATCATCAGCACAGTGAAACACGAACATTCAGATCCTTGATGGCTTGGAAATCCCTTGACGAAAGGGCTTCAATTGGACGATCATATATACATATATATATATATATATATATATATATATATATATATATATATATATATATATATATATATATATATATATATATATATATATATATGTATATATATATATATATATGTATGTATGTATGCATTTATATGTATATACATTTACATATATACATAAATATATACAGTATACTATATATATATAATATATATATATATATATATATATATATATATATATATATACATATGTAATAGGTGCGTGTATTTGTGATCGAATAAAGGATTTAGATTGAATTTTATATTAAAATCAAACGCACAATATTTTCCCAGTATTCCTCTATTTCAAAACCCATGCATAAAACAGAAGTTTAAAGAGGCTGGAAAAACAAGGCAACGTTCATACAAATACGGAATTGTAACACCGCAAGCTGAAAATAAACTGATAAACTTAAAGTCTTACAATGTACAATGAACTCTAAAATTAAAGATATATATTGTTTTCGTCTAAGTCTAAACGTCCTTCACCATGTTAGAAAAAAACTGCATAATCTTCAGTAACATTTGGACGTGGCAGTTGATAAAACCATTTATATTCAAAGCCCTCAAATATGAAAATAGCTCCATAATCTCTCTTTTAAATTTATACATCAAGTGAAAAAAAGAAAAGAAAAACATATTCGCGTGTGGAATTCTGCATCGACGCTTGGAGAATTAAAAATATGGCTGAATAGTATGCGCTCCGTAAAGGAAAAAATTATATTTTTTTATCAGTTTTCCAGTGATAATTAAGTCCCAGATTCTCAACATACTTTATATCATTGGATGACTTTCTGCTTATGCAAAAAATAAGAATAAATTATTTATAAAATACAGACTAATTCTATGCAAATACATGAAAAAGAATTTAATATACTAAAGGCTTGTTGTGCATTCTATGTTGATGCTTCACATTTGAACTACCAGCACACAGTTTTAAAGGAATTCAGAGAGATGATTAACCAGTCTAATAATGGCAATACAAAGATTGAAGTTCTGTAAAAAAAATACAGAAACCCATGGAATTAAATAAATTATGAAGAGAAACCGATGAATGCCACTTCGGTGACATTTTTTTCCTTCTGCTAACCGAATGAATTAAACTGCTACATCCTGTACGTGCTTTAACTCATGTTATAGGGACACAAGCGAACAAAAACAACTCATTGGTAGAAATAGACCAGTCAGAGTTCTGGTATTGGGGGACGTGCTCTTCACGGAAGAGTACAAATGCTAAGAGTGCTTCTCAGTGGCCAAGTGACAAGCCTAATAAGTTGCTAGCCCTCTGGGGTTATGACTGCGCATATATATATATATATATATATATATATATATATATATATATATATATATATATATATATATATATATATATATATATATATATATATATATATATATATATATATATATATATACTCGTATATATATATATATTATATATATATATATATATATATATATATATATATATATATATATATATATATATATATATATATATATATATATATATATATATATTGTATATATGTATCAGCCGAAACCGAGTACTTTGAAATCCAGTCGTCATTTCTAGTAATTCCTTCCACACAAAATCATATTTAACTGTGTAATTCACCGTGGGATTCAGTGACAGCCCCAATTCAAGTCCGTACGTGGTGAAACTGACTTTCATAATAAATGATATATCCAACGACACATTATCCTAGTTTTACCTGAGCCTCTGTCTTCCGTCGTCTGTAAGGCAAATCGGATCTATCACACGAACATACGAGTAATAGATACGTATGAAACAATATCATCGGTTTTTATTTTTTATTTCAATTTTTTTTTTTTTTTTTAGAAAAGAACCGAAATAATTTCTGACGCTTTACAGAATTGAGAAAGAAATATACAAAAGAAAATTTTTACCGTGAGCTATATAAAAAAAAAAAATCTTTCTTATTTACATCGGATGTAATAAGATTATCCGCTAAATAGAAATTAACAACATCGAATGAGATTATTCCAATAAAAAATTCCTGATTTGTTCAGTAAGTCAAATGACTCACCGAAGAGAGCGAAAGTTGAATATCATACAATGCGGTGAAATACACAGGATAAAAATGATGAAAATTCAGAATCAAGACAAGAAATATGGATATATGGCAACATAAGACGAAAAGGAAACTATGTGAACAATTACAAACTGGAAGACTTCTGTATTTCGCTACGCAAGAGTGAATGTTTACAAGCACACCAAAACAAAAGCAACGAAACAGGAAAATTCGCAATCGGTTTTACACGTGCCTGGATGTTGAGTATGCTTGTACGTGCATGTGTGCGCGTACATACGTGCGTATCGTCAGGATCAACGCGACGAGCAAAAGGAGAAAGGGAAATTAAAAGGAGAGAGGAGGAAAGCAACTTTATCAGCCTGCAAGGCTCACATCAAAGAAGCCATACATCCCGTTTAAATTTCGCTGTAATAGTGAAAGCACGATATGAAAGAATTGTGATATATTAAAAGGGGGAATCGTAAGGGGAAGATTAAGCAGTGGTAGAAGAAGAGGGGTGGGGGGTCGATGTTCATAAGTCGGGGGGGGGGGGGGGCGGTGTCTATGTTCATATATCGAAGTAGAATCCTTTCCATTAGTTCTAGAAGAGTTCGGAAGTTAACAGATGGCATATGAAAGAAACTATTCATCAGTTTACCGAGAAGGTAAAAAGTGAAAGCAACCCCCTTTTAAAAACTTTGGAAAAGAAGGTATATTTACTTTAAATCATAATTCCAAGGGTTATACTAAAGTCTTGACTATTGCTAATAAATTCTGAATATGTTTAAAGTTAAAAATCGTAATAGACATTATTATTATTAATAGAGAATTATACAAGTAACCTGCCCGTTTTCTGACAATTGCTGTTTTATTGAAAGGATGTTTTACCCAACACTTTGAAATGAATGAAAATAATTATGTATACTCAAGGTTTATATAAAATAATTTCATAGGAGTTGTTATAAAGAAAGAGAAAACTATAAAAACAAAGATTATTCCTTTTCGCGCGTAAAGAGAGAGAGAGAGAGAGAGAGAGAGAGAGAGAGAGAGAGAGAGAGAGAGAGAGAGAGAGAGAGATTTGGATAGAAGGATTGCTCTAGTGAGCTTACTGAATGAGACGTTGGGAAATAGGCGCTAAAGAGAGAGAGAGAGAGAGAGAGAGAGAGAGAGAGAGAGAGAGAGAGAGAGAGAGAGAGAGAGAGAGAGAGACATTGCTCTAGTGGGCTTAGTGAATGAGATGTGGAGTAGGTGGTAAAGAGAGAGAGAGAGAGAGAGAGAGAGAGAGAGAGAGAGAGAGAGAGAGAGAGAGAGAGAGAGAGGCGACCAAGAACAAAACTTCGACATATGGGCAGGCGTATGAACCCTTTGGGACGGCATAGCATAAACGATAAACCAAAACAGTCCAAAGAGAAGCTACATTTGTTTTCAAATCAGGAATAAAATGAAATCTTTGTCTCAGAATGTCCTATCCCCGTCCTCTGCAGCAATTTCGGGGAAAACTAAGCACCTGGTGGGACATTCCAATAAACATTTGCAGGGATTTACTGAAGGAAGAACATAACAGGTTAACATCACTTTCCTCTTATTCAGTTACTGGTTCTCAAAATTCGGGACGAGGAAATAAAAATTAATAACATTAATTTACATACAACTTAAATCAAAGTCTTAGTTATTTAAAAATTGATTGTTAATTCCTTTATCCCCATGGGATAGGGTCCAGCGAATATCTTATTTATTTAGGTAATGTCTAAAATCCTGAATATATATAAATGAAATAAGCATGCCAATTAAATGCCCCTTCATTTTTTACATGAATATATTTTCTTAATACATATTGCGTCTAAATAAATCTAAATACATCCCCCTACAGGTAAAATATCGATGGATATTAGCCAGAAATATACATCACTGCATTAACTTATATTCACACGCACAGATACATAATGTGCACAAGAATAACAACATTCGCCTATTGAAATTGTTAATATCATAACATTCTGTTCCCCATAAACACCCGAGTAACAGGTGAAATGTTTTACAAGACTTCTAAACTACCAAATGTTTCCCTCCTCCTTGCGTAAGTGGAATCGATTTACAAGAATATGATTTGTTTCTCCATCACATGGAAGTGAAAAAAAAAATAAGGATATAATTTTAATTTCTCCAATAGGGATCAGGATATTTCTTGAATTCTTTAACAGGAAATTTTCAAGGTTTCTTCTCCATTATTTACAACGTAACTTATCGTTTTTAAATGATTATCTATTCATACACAATAATTTTTAAAAAATCCAACTGCGTTAGTGGGTAGCATGAAACGCAAAAAAACAAAAGTTGTAGTTCAATTCAATTCTCTCCGCGTTTGTATCATCGAACCAGTTAAGAGTGAAGTGGATACATGGTAAGAGATCAAATATTCCACTAATATTGCTTTACTTGGATTTGAGTCTCACACCACGCAAAGACAAAGCAGCTGAAACATCGGAGTATTGAAAAAAGACACAAATAGATACAAATCACGCTCTATTTCCTTCTCTCGTTTTAAATCCGATGCCAACCTCATAGTACCTATTTTATAACCACCTTCCAGCCTTCAAACGGACTGGAACAGTTCTAGACGTGATTCAATACGGAACGGAAAATCGTTCTTAACCGATGCAAAAGCTTAAATGTGCCCGAAACAAGATCGTTGCATAAACGTAGTGAAATCCGACCGCTTTTAAACGCTGGATAACAATTCTCACGGTAAAAAGCAATTTGAAATAAAGTAGACTAGAATGCACTGCAATTTCAACATAAAAATGTTTTCTCTTTGTTTCTCTAATGATCTTTTACATATTCCTCAAGCTATTTAAAAGGAAATTTACTTTTAATACCGTGAAAATACTGCGAGTTTAATAGCACTGTTATCGAATCAAAGAATCCATTAGTATACTGTTGCAGAGATGGAATTTTGCTCTGGAAACAATTAAGTTGATCTGGAAACTTTAAATGCTACAGCTTTACGGATACAGTTCCAGAAGCGTTTTCTTTAAATATATACAAGACGATTCTTAAATAAAATTAGTAATTCGCTCCATTTCCAATTTTCATCACCCACTCCAAATCTGTTCGATTTGGGTTAAATATTTTTTTTTATACATATTTCATCTCTCTACCTGTCTGTGGTTCTATCTGTGAATCAATGCCTCTCAGTTATCTGCCTCTGTTCTAATTCACTTTAACCTCGGTGTTCGTATTTCTTAAAGAATACATTTGGTGCAAGCACTTACTTCATCAGTAGAAAAAAAATGTAAATAAATACGATAAAAAAATCTCTGATGAGACCCAAGGAAGTACCAAAGGCCCTAGATTCAAATGAGCTGTGCCTGAGGAGAATGGATTTCAATGTTATTCTCTTATACGATACCATAAACTAAAAAAAAAACATGTCGTCCTCGTCCCACTTTATATATAATATATATATATATATATATATATATATATATATATATATATATATATATATATATATATATATATATGCATATATATATATATATATATATATATATATATATATATATATATATATATATATATATATATATATATATAATATATATATATATATGCATATATATATATACATATATATATGCATATATATATATATATATATATATATATATATATATATATATATATATATATATATATATAAACAACTTCAAACCCGATAATAGCTAGGAGGAAAGCTGGATTTTATGTCACCCAGTGAAAGCAAAGTAAAAGGCCAGCGCGATCACGTCAGAGAAGGTGAAAGATTAATGATGTCCGTTGCGGTTGACAGATGGAAGGCAAGGGAAGGAGCAATTCTTCTTGCGTAGGTTGAATGGGTTGACATTTAAAAGGGTGTGAAAGAGTAATTGAGTATTACAGGGTACTGAAGAAATGACAGCGCGTTTAAAGTTCAGGCTAAAAACAATCGTAATAATATTAACCGTATAAGATCCAGGAAAGCATAAGAACGAAAATGAAATAATTTTCTCTTTTGTTTTTTTTATCAGAAGCGTTTGAATTTTTACTTGACTACTCTTGGATAAGGTTAAAAGCTGGTTGTGTTGGGTGATACAGATATGCGAAGGTGGTTGATAAAGGAAGATATGGCATAGATATTAAGCCTGGATTATTTAGAATTTATGATTGTAGAAGAGTTCTTGTAAAAATGTTTTCTGCAAGTGACAGAGTTTTAAGGCAATTGTTGTTTCAGAGAATGACTATTCATGTGCAAATTCAGACAAGATGAAATGATAGTGAGAAGACTTTGTTAGACTGTCTTAGCGAATAGCTGATTAGAAAGAACGTTGATGAGTGTAATGGAAAGAAAAATAAGCAGACGTAAGTGTTTCTCATCATTACCTGCTTGGACCAAAAGCAAAGGTATTTTTGTATGGAAATTAAATGTTCAGAATATGACTACGAATGTCAATAGGACAAGTTAAATGGAAGTATACAAAGCGAGAGCAGCGCACCAAGAAAAATGGGAGAGGAATTTAGATTTATAATTAGTGTAAGTGGATGGGAAGCTTGAAAGATTGAAAGATGAGGTCAGTGGAGCAGCAGGAATGCTTTGATTATAATGGAAGAGGGGAATAGAAGAAAACAACGGTTAGGTAATTATGAAATGCGAGGTGAAGGGAAGAAAAAAACTAAAAGTGCAGTTACAGGATAGCAAAGAGAATCATATACAAGTCAATGACACATGAGTACAGGAGAAACTAGGAGAGGATTATGTAAAGCCTCATGAAAAGGTTGGGGGGGGCGGTAAATCTAAGCAAAAGCTAAGGTTGAAGGTGATTAAAAATTACAGGAGCACGCCATCACTCACCGTGACTGTGAAGCTGTACTTGGCAGTGTCTGACTGAAAAAGCAGGCAGATACCGAAAACTGATTGTGCAAGAATAGCAGGTTTTGAAAAAAAAAAAAAAAGTTGTTTACATCAGGTATTTTATGGAAAAGTTTGTGGGCATTCATACGCAAGCAGATAACATTGACGCAATTGCAGCTGCTTTTTTCAGAAATGAATCATAATAACAGACATTACAATAGCACACAGCTGAAAGCATAATGCTGACACAGAAAAGGCTCATTTGAAGTAAATGGCTCAAGTCTAATTTTATAAGAGCATTGATAAAGATGTGATATGAAAGGTGTTAAGGATTTATGAAGCGGAAGATAATTTGTAATTGTCAGTCATGAATTTTCTTGATAAAAGTGGACCTTGTACAGCAATATGCTGATTGGATCGGTAGTGTTGGTAATACTTAAATGTAAATATAAATAATTATATATATATATATATATATATATATATATATATATATATATATATATATATATATAAACATATATACACATATATACAGTATATATATATATATATATATATATATATATATATATATATATATATATATATATATATATATACATATACGCCTTTTTCCAATTATAAATGGGATGACGTTGCTACCCTATGGCCTGTGGATATTCTAAGGGCCTCAGTACCGATGATATAGAGCTTCTCTTGGAGGTCACCCATTTAAGTACTGACCACAACCAACGTTGATTAACTTTGCTGATCGAACAGCCAGCGGAAGTGAATCATGCAGAAAGCAATGAATTTTTTTTAAACTGCTCGGTATTGTAATTATGCTAACAATAACAATGTTACTACCAAAGATAACATATTCAAGGAATAAAAAACCGTAAAACGGAAAAGTAAAAAATTCCTGTATGTGACATCAACTATGGGAGATTTACACAAGAAAAGACCAATATCTGAAAGTTACGAGAGCCTAACTTTCGTGGCATATGGATCCGCCTCAATGATATATGTATTGTGAAAATATTCTCAAAATTACAAGGCATTACCTTAATTTTCTTATGGTGAGGGGTGGAGGGGGTCAGGGTAAAAGAATTTGTGTATGTGTGTGTGTGTGTGTGAGTGGCAGTGTGTGTTAATGTGGCTGTGTGTGTGTGCGTACATATCAGTCAACGCTTTATCAGTGCTTATTGCACACGAAAAACAAATATTACCAACAACAGATCTCCACTTTGTGGACTTGATTCATCGGCCACAGACAAGTGCTTCACCCATTCATTCACAGATGGCACATTCTCACTGCTGGTTGGGCAGAGCGCGGGTGAAACAATAACTAAGTGCACACTAAGATTCCAAGTATTTGCAATTACATATGTGGTTTAACTTTAGTGAAACATCTATTTGCGTGCTGCTTAAGTTGCCAGCAGTTACAATCCCTAAAAAGAGCTTATTGTTGGCATTTATTTTCAGGCAGTATTGCCTGCTTATAAAAAAATCGAGATTATAAAATATACAAGAAATAGACATCCTTTGGTAAATGCACTTGCCACCACCACACAATTATTTTCGTGCATTTTTACACAAAACCTAAATAAATCTTGGTGGATGAGCCACTGCAAACATATCAAAACAGTTATGGACAAGGCCAACCAGATTGAAGGTCATATTATCGTTCCCTGGCAACCTACTGGGCAACGTTGCATCCAGAATCTTCATAATCGGCTGCTAGAACATGATAACAAATCCTTCACATTTACTGGGCACGATTTAGCTATTTATCACTTTATAACAAAAGGAAAGGATGAGGTGGGACCTGCCCATTTGCTGTATGGGAAAGCTAGTTTGTCAGCATAAATGATAATAAGTTGTATGCAATGGTGGAACATGAATCAGAGGAACATGAAACAGCTAATGGACTAATGTTCTACACAGAAAATGTGGAGATGGGTGGCCCGTCGGGGTTGAAGTGACTTCCTGAGAGGAGCAGGGACTCGTTTAAGCTCAATATTGAACAATGGCCAAAACAGTTCCTGTAGATTACAGACATCGAGACCACGCTGAGACAGAGGAAGAGTGAAGGCTCGATAAGGGAAAGGTTCATTAATTAATAGAATAACTGTCCCTTGTCAATAGAGAAGAAAATTTATAAGCCCTAAGATACATCAATAACCTCAGTAAGGGATATACATCAAACGATAACTAAAAGCTCTTTAACAACTGCGTATACAATTTGAAATCATATTTAGGTATTTTGATGACATGCAACTTCAATGGCCATCATGAACAAAAGAGAGATTCAACGTCGTCTTTTTAGTGACGTCACTTTCACAGGGGCGAGAAGACGATGGATGGAGGGACATGTTATTAAATATGGAGCAGGAAGAGGCATAGCTCCAAAATGGCTGACTCAACAGCCAACCTGGCTTTATGCTTTATGATATAACTACGTTAGAACTAATTTTGATATTTCCGAACGTCCATTGCGACTCCTGAGAGCATGAGGTTTACGCAACCTGCATAATGATATAATGTATATATATATATATATATATATATATATATATATATATATATATATATATATATATATATATGAATTTAGGTAAAATTGGCACAGGAAGAAATGGCACGGTAAAAATGGCACAGGAAAAAATGGCACAGGAAAAAATGGCACAAATTAAAAAATAGGAAAAAATGGCACAGGAAATAATGTGACAAGTTAAAAAATAGGAACAAGAGGCAAAACTTGAAAAAATTAACGTTTCCTAATTTAGAAAAATAAATAAAAGAACAAACTCTCACTTCATGCTTCTTTTGTCCATTGCTTATAAGTAAACTAACTCTCACTTCATGCTTCTTTTGCCCTTTGCTTATAAACTAACCCTCACTTTGTTTATTACTTAACTGTTTCAGTAGTCTTTTAGCTATCCAGCATAACTTACTTCAGCTATTCAACAACCATCATGGAAATTATAAGATTGAGAAATTTGTGCAAAGACTATATTGAAGGGAGGAAAAACTTGGACGAAGCGTTACGAGGATTTGGACATAATATTGGATTTTAATTAAAGACTATATTTTAAGTTTCAAACACATTTTAGAGAATGTTTTTTTACGTCAAATATACCTTATTTTATGTTTCAAATAAATTTTAAAATATTGTTTTTTTACGTCACATATACCTTATTTTATGTTTCAAATAAATTTTATAAAATTACTTTCCTATTTCCTGTGCCATTTTTTCCTATTTTTTAACTTGTGCCATTTTTTCCTGTGCCATTTTTTCCTGTGCCATTTTTTCCTGTGCCATTTTTTCCTGTGCCATTTTTTCCTGTGCCATTTTTACCGTGCCATTTTTACCTGTGCCATTATTACCATGCACCATATATATATATATATATATATATATATATATATATATATATATATATATATATATATGTATATATGTATATATGTATATGTATATATATATATATATATATATATATATATATATATATATATATATATATATAAATAAACCTATCTCACCAGAATTTTATCCAGACTTAAAAAAAGATATACGAAAAAACTTAATTTGGCACTGAATTGATATTATATTTGATAGCACATATTTTAGACTTTTGTTTGTATTGTCTTACACCGACATTAAATAAATATACAATTTAAAGAGTTCTCTGAAAGCTAAGTCGCAATAAAGCCAAACCCAGACATTAGTCCGCCAGGAGGGGATTTAGGTATTAATGATTATTTGCTCAAAGTTAAGTAAGGTTTGAGAAACATCTAGAAAATATCATGAGGATATTTCGTAATTTTTCATGCTACCGCCGTCCTAATCTCATTACGCTCACAATAATTTCCTTATTTCAGTTTTTGAAACGTGTTTTTCTCCAAAATGAAAATAATATTAAGCATGTTTATTGTATCGTGAGGTACGGCGCTGTGCTTATCTTGCATTGAGAGAATGACAGCAGTTCATTTTTACTGCGCTAATTCACTCTATACACACACACACACACACACACACACACACACACACACACACATATATATATATATATATATGTGTGTGTGTGTGTGTGTGTGTGTGTGTGTGTGTGTGTGTGTGTGTTTTCGTGCATGTGTGTATCATCTGGCAATGCGATAATCAAGCAAAAAAAGACTATTGTGGACAGATATTGGGAATCGTCTATCAAAGACAGGTTCGGAAAGTCTTTATCGTAACTCTTTGCCAGCGTAATCAACCTTGACAGGCAGCACCAAACCAGCGTTATTGACATTTAACTGCTAAAGTGTTGGGAGTGATTAAAATTATTTAAGAAACCTGCTAAAACCCAGGAATTACTAACAAGTTACACGAAGGGTTGTGTAACAATGCTTACGTTCTATAAGTTATGCATCCTCTAAATCTCTAGTTTTTAGGCGTATGCCGGTAATTATGTAGTAAGCGAATTTCAAGGTTGGAATAATTTACTTAAAAGTAATGGATGTGAAGTGGATGGAATAAAAAACTAATCAAAATTCAGCATCCAGGAAAAGGTAACAAATCCTTATGGACGATAAACTCTAATATGTATTCGACGAAGTGTCAGAAGCGGTATCCTAATAATTCATGTCTACGCACATAAATGTAAGCATGAATCCTTTTGTATTTAGAATTTTTGATGGAGGGTCAACGAACATCATGTAATACTTCTGTACACAGGAACAATAGGTCCCATACGAAGCTGGGCAGTCTGCCCATGCTTTTAGCAAACCGAACTTACGAGGCAGTCTTAGTAAATTATACAATCTTTTCTCAGTAAGCTTCCGAGTAAACGGTCAGGCACAAAGTTAAGTATACCTTAGTTTAACCAGACCCCAGAGCTGATCAACAGCTCTCCTAGGGCTGGCCCGAAGGATTAGATTTTATTTTACGTGGCTATGAACCCATTAGTTACCTAGCAACGGGACCTACAGCTTATTGTGGAATCCGAACCACATTACAACGAGAAATTAATTTCTAACACCAGAAATAAATTCCTCTAATTCTTCATTGGCCGGTCGGAGACTCGAAAGTTGGCCAGCAAATTGCTAGCCGAGAACGAGGAACTGTTGGGCACAAACTGTTGGCAGAGATAATAAGATGAACAGCAGTTCTAGTAGAAACTCACGCACGCACGAAATCATGCATCTAAAAGTACTAAGAAATAATAAATATAATGACTCCCCTTATCAAAAAGCAGTGCCGTAAAGGAATCGAAATAAGAGACAAGCAAATCATGTAACTGCCTAATTTATTCTCTGACACTGGTATTAAGTGGCGGAAATGGCATGAAAACATATTCTGATATACTCTAATATATTTCACAGACCTCCTAAAAAATGGGAATTTTGAAGCTTTAAATCTTTACCCAAAAGCTCTGCATAAACCTCGCAAACATTCGTAATTTCCGGTAATAGATTTGGGCATTCACTTAAACGTGGTATTTTCTCTCATGCTTCGACAGTATTGTTAAATTCTGGATGCACTCTTTTCATCTTAATCTCACGCATTATACCTGATATGTTGTTATTTTGTTCTTTAAATAAGAATAAAAAATTCAAAACCAAAAGCACAAAATAATCACTGGCTTACAAAACAAAACTTCTATAAAATAAAACATTTCAATTGCAAAAAAAAATAAAAGAAAATTTAGATAAATTAATACAAATTAACAAATAACTGAATATTAAAGAAATAAACAGTGGCAGAGTCCGGAAAACTTAGGCGACGGCACCTGGCCCCAGCAAATCATCTTAAAGCCTATCAGCCTTATCACCAGCACTACCACCAGGAAAACCACTTCACAACTCTGAGAAATGAAAAACTTCTGGTAATGTGTCGTGCGGTAATGTGGCATTTCAACGGAATGTGAAGTATAGTGTTTTGCAAAGCGAGGAGCTTGCACATGCCTTCCGGACGAGGCAGTAACAGCTTATAGAAGTTTCCTTTGTAATATAGCTTGTGGAAAGTGATCTAACGGTGTATCTTCAGAGGATGACCTCAGTCACTCATAATTATCCTGAAGAAGAAAACAACCAATTCGAACAGCCACTTCAAGTATCTGTCATCATCTCTATAGTTAAAGAAAACCTTACAGACAATACCTAATTTTCTGGCAGTATTACAGGATACTTTTTTTTCGTGCTGCGTAAAGGAAAACGTAGTAGAGTGTCAAATATTCAGAAATGTTAAGCAGGGTTACTTATACAAACCCTCTCTGAGGGCGGCTGCTTAACATGAGCACCTTGTGTAGTACACTGTGGTACAATGTAGAAGGTATTAAAGAATCTCTTCAGAATCCCAACAGTGCCAGATACATTGCTTTCTAACTAGCTGTCCAGCTTTAGCATCCTCCGATTTTCAACTTCTACTTAAGGAAAAATCCTTAGGGTGAAGGATGAGAGGCAAAAATGTAATCCGGTGGATTCTTTAAACTGAATAATAATAATAACAATAAGGGGTGTCATCTTCTCCTGGTTCCGGTGACGTCATCATATCTTTTGTTGCTATTTGACAGTCGTAGGCTTCACTCAAAAAGGATCTGGTCAACGCATGAGCTAAGGTTTGTTGCTGCATCCTTCTCGATAGCCTGGTGAGTGCAATCAGTACCACAGAGGTCCCGTTCTTATGCTGCATGAACATTTATGTGTGTGACCCTTACAATCATGTCGCCGTGTGGATATTCGTATCACATAAAAAATGGCACCCCTGTGGCACAGAAAGCACTCCCCGGTACCGTGGCTATTGACAAGGGTTTAACAATGATACCGCAAGAATCGCCCTGACCAGAAAGCTTATAGCAAAGCCACATCAGCTAGTTAACAAAATCAAAATAATAATAATAATAATAATAATAATAATAATAATAATAATAATAATAATAATAATAATAACATGACTCCAGGAAATCAAGGCAGAAGAAATGGGGAGAATAAACCAAAGATTCACCGAGATCACGACAGACACAGTTAGACACCAACTAAAGAGAATGCCGCACTGCAAAGCCCCAATCCCCGATGAAGCCCATGGATACTGGCTCAAGACCTTCATGGCCCTACACCCACGAATAGCATTCAACTCTATCATTGTATCGCAAACCACCATGCACCCAAATGGATGACCACAGGGAGAACATCATTAGTATAGAAAGACAAGAACAAGGGAAATATAACAAGTAACTACAGGCCTATCACCTACCTACCAATAATGCTGAAGTTACTAACAGGTATCATCAGTGAAAGGCTATACAACTACCTAGAGGATACAAACACCATCCCTCACCAACAGGAAGGCTGCAGAAGGAAGTGTAGGGGCACAAAAGACCAGCTCCTAATAGACAAAATAGTAATGAAGAATAGTAAGAGAAGGAGAACCAACCTAAGCACTACAAGAAAGCCTTCAACATGATACCGCACACGTGGCTAATAGAATGCCTGAAAATATATGGGGCAGAAGAAAACACCATCAACTTCCTTAAAATACAATGCGCAACTTGAATACAGTACTTATAAGCTCTGGGATAAGACTAGCAGAGTTTAACATCAGGAGAGTGAACTTTCAAGGCGACTCACTGTCCCCACTACTCTTCGTAGCAGCCATGATTCCCATGACAAAAGTACTGCAGAAGATGGAGGCTGGGTACCAACTCAAGAAAGGAGGCAACAGAATTAACCATATGTTATTAATAAAAAAAAAAAATATATGATGTTCATGGACGACATCAAGCTGTATGGTAAGAGCACCAAGGAAATAGATACCCTAACCCAGACTGTAAGGATTGTATCTGGGGACATCAGGATGGAGTTTGGAATAGAATAATGCACCTCGGTCAACATACAAAGAGGCAAAGTAGCAAGGATGAAGGGATAAAGCTACCAGACGGGAATAGCATCAAACACATAGATGAGACAGGATACAAATACCTGGGAATAATGGAAGGAGAGGATATAAAACACCAAGAGATGAAGGACACAATCAGGAAAGAATATATGCAGAGACTTAAGGAGATACTAAAGTCAAAACTCAACGCCGGAAACATGACGAAAGCCATAAACACATGGGCAGTACCAGTAATCAGATACAGCACAGCATAGGCCAGAAAACTAGAAAACACATGACAATGCACAAAGCACTACACCCAAGAGCAAATACAGAACACTGGGACAATATCTGAAAACCAGTGAAGACGAGTGGCTAGGGAGTGCATGGGGAGAAGGACTGATAAAAGTAGACGAAGACCCAGAAATATACAGAGACAGGAAAATGAAAAACAGAACAGAGGAATGGCACAACAAACCAATGCACGGACAGCACATGAGACAGACCAAATAACTGGCCAGCGATGAAACATGGCAATGGCTACAGAGGGGAGAACTCAGGAAGGAAACAGAAGGAATGCTAACAGTGGCACAAGATCAGGCCCTAAGAACCAGATATGTCCAAAGAACAATAGATGGAAATAACATCTCACCCATATGCAGGAAGCACAATACGAAAGACGATAACATAAACCACATAGCAAGTGAATGTCCGGCGCTTGCACACAACCAATACAAAAAGAGGCAATTCAGTAGCAAAAGCCTTCCACTGGAGCCTGTGCAAGAAACACCAGCTAGCTTGCAGTAATAAGTGGAATGAACACAAACCTGGGGGAGTGATAGAAAACGATCAGGCAAAGATCCTCCGGGACTATGGTATCAGAACAGATTGGGCGATATGTGCCAATAGATCAAACGTGGCGTTGATTGACAAAATCAAGAAGAAGGTATCGCTCATTGATGTCGCTAAACCATGGGACACCAGAGTAGATGAGAAAGAAAGAGAGAAAACTGATAAGTAACAAGACCTAAAAATCGAAACAAGAAGGATATGGAATATGCCAGTGGAAATTGTACCCATAATCATAGAACACTAGGCAGATGCCAAGATCCCTGAAAAGGAATCTGGAAAAACTAGATGCCAAAGTAGCTCCAGGACTCATGCAGGAAAGTGTGCTACTAGAAACAGCGCACATAGTGAGAAAAGTGATGGACTCCTAAGGAGGCAGGCTGCAACCCGGAATCCCACACTATAAAAACCACCCAGTCGAATAAGATGACTGTGATAGACCAAAAAAAAAAAAATTAATTAATAATAATAATAATAATAATAATAATAATAATAATAATAATAATAATAATAATAATAATAATAATAATAATAATAATATGTAAAACAAAATTACCAAGCAAGAGAACTGAGCAAGATCAGATGATAATTAACCAACAAAGTCTTTGTTTTGCTGAAGCAGCCCTTACAGCGCCCTACTTCGTGATCCGTTCTTGACTTGTATTTATTTTTCCTGTAACAAAACCACACCACCAAATTCCTCACTACCTCTGATTCGTTGCGGTGCTTCTTGGGTAACACTAATTATCATCGTACCCAAAAACCTAGCCAAGATGGCCGTCAGGTCACGACATTGCCAAATATCAAGATGCTTGGTCAGAGGGTTTTCGACTATTCCAGAAACTTGGCCTTTTGGCGAAAAGAAAAAAACAGTCCCCACAAAAATAATGGGAAACCATGAATCTTGGTTTGACATCGGAAAATGATCCCAACTGATGCAACAGGGGCTCTTCAGTGATGATAACTACAGCAGCAATAATTAATAATAAAAAAATTACTTCTATATAATCAGCGAAGACGAATCTGCACCGTCATCACAGCGACTAAGCAATAGCATTTTACTTTCTCTTATGTATTCCACTTGGGCTACTATGAGAACATTCCGTGACAACCTGTAAGGTAGTGATCAATATGGATACTGTGTGCTTAACCCCCTCACCAACACCGCAAGAAAAAGTCTCAAACTCTGGAACGGACAGAGAAATTCAGGTGTTCTTCTGTACTGCTTCAGAGTATTTGTAGGTTCATCTTATGTAATTTTGTCAAAATTTTCATAAATGGTATAATAGCTCATTAAAATTTTCCTTAAAATAATTACTATGTCTCTGCTGTTTTTTCAGAATAAATAGTCCAAATAATAATAATAATAATAATAATAATAATAATAATAATAATAATAATAATAATAATAATAATAATAATAATAATAATAGTGAATTAAAACTGAAGAAAATACAGTCAAAAACTGCGCGAATGAACAGCTAACTTGTCCAGAGACGAAAATCCCCAAATATAAATATTAGGGGGAAGACCCTAATGTGTTCGTTAAGATGATGGAGGATGACATAAATTGAAAACAGGGCCGCAATTTTGTAATTACTACTGAAACATCAAGGGAACACAAATCGTAATGGGAACATACGAACAAAATGATTTTTTTAACTGTACGTACAGTTACTCCTCTCAGTAAATGAGTAAATGACAATACCTACTTGCACTGCTTATTATTCCCAACATTGTAATAGCGTTTTTTGTGATCGTTAAATGCACTATTTTCACTTGACTTTATTTTAGAACAAATTTAGTATCACTTTAACACTTCTAAAAGTTTATCTTTACCTGGGGTGATTCTCGTATGTAATCTTGCAACTCACATTGTGTCAAATATTATAAATTGAATATGCAAAAAATTCACTTACGCTAAATTAAGCAATATCCTAATAAATAATGTAGGGGATGATTTCATGAAATTTATCACTCTTTAACTTCGAGGTGGGTGCTTGAATTTTATTAGAATTCAATTATATAAGGTGTAAAAGGTAATTAAGTAAAATGAAAATACATACAAATCTGTCTGCTTTGCGTGGAAATCATTTGCAAAACAAAATAACCAAAATAAGACAGATACACCAGCCACAAAGACTATTATAATAGCATCACTGTGCCCGAAAACTAAAACTATCACTGAACTGAATGATCTACTAAATTAATTGACACCAAGTAACTCTCCTCTTATGAATTTCAAAAGGGAACGGCCGAGTCATTCATTGTTCAAGAAGTTTACGACCCAATGAAGATAGCACCAGGGTGAAAAATGGGAAAGAATGAGAAATGGACAGCAATGAAGAAGAGGAAGAGGAAGAGGGGAAGGAAGAGGAGGAGGATTAATGACCGGACGGGATACTGACTCTTGGATGTCGAGTCTTAGGCTTTGCAAAGTCAGCAAAATCAAAGCGATTACGATGTCTCCTTTACTTTCCTTTCTCGACGAAATGGGACTAACTTTTTCCATGTCTCAAGATACACTTCCATTAACGAAATTTTCCTTTATTGCTGCATAGAATGCCTTCTGGAATACAAGATGCTATGCTCTCTCTGTTTAACAATCTCCTTACCATTTTTCGTGAAGCTACAGAAAAGCTTACATATTGTAATACGTATTTTTTTAAATGTATTGGCAAAGTAGGAATTATATGGATTTATATGAAAATTCCTAAATAACCAAAAATCCGCAGCACTTGTGAAACAAATGTATTTAGACATTCTTTTCAAATCCACATATTACATCGAAAGTACGTCATAACAAAGGAATTTTGACAAATACTGTTTAAATGGCCTTGAGATGAAAAATGGAAATTTCAAACCAATGGAACAACGATAAAATTATCTCTAGCAATTTTTTTTCAAAAACCTTTCATTTTGCAATAATAGTTATTGCCATCAGAATACTGCCTAAAGCCTTTCCCCATCCTGTTTCGCCCATGTGTTCGCTTTGCTTGTCTTTCTGTCCCTTTGCCCTGGAATGGAAGTTCCAGCCCGCTTCACAGGGGCTGGTGGTGACCTACCGAAATCAGTCTCATGGAAAATCATTTGCTTTTGAAGATCGCGTCTTGGCATCCCTCACTCCCAGCTTCAAGACTCAGATCTTACATGACTTCATTCAGGGCAAATTGAGTTCTTCTTTTTTCTAACTTCGGTATGAGTTTCTTTTTTTTTTTTAGTTTAGATGACATCATGGCTACAGGATTACCTTACTTTTCTTTTAACAGTAGACAGTAATCATAAAAAAATTGGGACATGGCAGTTGTAAAACCATTTATCTTCAGCGCCTTAAAAAGAGCAAACGCTCTCTAATTTCACTTTGAAACGGTCAAACTTACACAGAACTGAATAATTATGAAGCCGCACAGGACACTGGAATTAAACCAGATATGCACTAGGACGTGTAACAAGCACATACATCAAATAAAAATAAACATTAATGTACTCGGGCCGTCCTGCAGTACATTGCTCGCTCAATAATAATAATAATTCTACCGGAATGTCATGCAATCGCCAAGGAACTTGAACCCTTCTGCGACTTCGTATTTATTCTATTTGCTTTCCGTGTGTCCCTCTCCAGGTCGATGCAGATATTGTCCTGAAGATATGAAGGGGAGACTCTCTGTGCAAATATGAATACAACTTCTAATAGAGACCAGAAAAAATAAGACTTTCCAAGATCACTCAATAGACGAGGGAATATTAGCAAGCAAACGTACGATGATTTGCAGGATCAAATCTTGATGTATATTGTATATAAAATGGGTATATGGGACCTTGCAAACTGGGCAAGATACTCATAAACCTTCTTATATAAAGACATACACCCACGTGTACGCGCATATACTGCACACACAATAAACACAGACAGACACAAACACATATATTGATATATATATATATATATATATATATATATATATATATATATATATATATATATATATATATATATATATATATACACACACACAAACACACGCATATATATATATTTATATATATATATATATATATATATATATATATATATATATATATATATATATATCTATATCTATATATATACATATATATATATATAAAGTGAATCTTCGTGTGACACAGTAAAATAAATATATCAAATTTTGTTAAAATTAAACAAACAATATTTTCCCCATATTCTTCTAGTTAAAAACCCATTTACAAAAGAGAAGTTTAAAAAGTCAGTAAAAATAGCGCAACATTTGTAAAACTGTAACTTAAAAATAAACTGAGAAACTCTTCGAGTCCTATAATGTACAACGAACTATAAAAATTCTCATAAATATTGTCTTCGTCTAAATATGAAACACCCTTCACTAAGCTTACAAAAATTGCACATTCTTCGATAACATTTTGGACACGCTAGTAGCTAGTTAATAAAACCATTTATATTCAACGCCTTCAAAAGAGCAAATAGCTCTCTAATTTCTCTTTAAAATTTATACATCAAATAAAAAATGAAGAGAAAAGCATTTGAGTCTCGAATTCTGCGTTGATCCTTGGAGAATTGACGATATGGCGGAATATAATACGGTCAATGAAGCAAACAAAATTATATTTTTGCTTCAGTTTTTCTGTAACAGTTAAATCCCAGATTCTCAAAAAATTTTATAAAATTGAAAGACTTTCCGCTTAAACAAAACGTCATTAGATAAATTACTGATGAAATACCGACTAATTCTATTAGTAACATGACTGAAAGAAAATACCATATTATGAGCATGCTATTCAGTCTGTATTAATCCTTCACTTTTGAATTACCAGTACGCGGTGCTAAAGGTATTAAAAGAAAATTAACAATAAGAGCCATAGTATACATATAAAGAATGAAGTGCTGTACCGGACATAGAAATATACGGAAACAAATAATTTGTGAAATGAAACTGATGAACGACCCATCGATGAAATTTTTTCACTTTCTGACCGAACGAATTGAATTGGTCCCTCCTGTCCGTGCTTTAACTCAATGAGGAGGCGGGCGAACAAAAGCAACTCATTTGATAGAAGTGTACCCTCTAGATTTCTGTTATCGGCGGACGTGTTCTTTAGTGAAGAGTGAAACTGCCATGAGTGCTTCTTTGTGGCCAAGATACAGGCCTAATAAGGTGATACCCTCTGGGATTATAAGTGCACGCACACACACACACACACATTATATATATATATATATATATATATATATATATATATATATATATATATATATATATATATATATATATATATATATATATATATATATATATATATATATATATATATGTATATGTATGCGGAGCCTCGATAGCCAAGTCGGTAGAGCAGCAGCTTCGGACTTCATAGAGGTCTGTGGCGCGGGTTCAAATCCGCAGCCGACCGGTCAGAGAGGCGGACACATTGCTATCCGTGTAGACACCCCGGGATTACGTATGTAATCAATGGATAGGTTTGCTAAAAGCAAATGGGTGTTACAGACTAATACACACACAAACAAAGCCACTCCAATATCTTCTAAAAACATAACAGACACCTCACACGTCTCGAACTGTCGACCTAACCGCTCAACTCTCTTCGCTGCTGGGAGAAAGAGAGCTGGTGATTTGGTACGATACATGTACATACGCTACCGGGGTCTAAGCGATGTCAGGCAGGGCAGCCGATCGAGACTACGGTCTACCCCAAAGGCAAATCAAAGTCCTTCAAAAAGAAGGCATCGTGCTTACCCCATACAAAAAATGGGAAAAAGCACGTTAAAAGAAGAAGAAGAAAATATGCATCAGCAGAAACCGAGAACATGGAAATCCAGTTGTCATTTCTAGTAATTCCTTCCACACAAAATCATATTTAACTGTATCATTCACTGTGAGAATTTAGTGACAGCCCAAATTTAAGTCCGCACGTGGTGAAATTGACTTTTATCTTAAATGATATATCCAACGACACATTATCCTTAGTTTTACCCGAGCCTCTGTTTTCTGTCGTCTGTCTGTTTTTGTAAGGCAAGTCGGATCTATCACACGCACATAGTAGGTACGTATGAAACAATATCATTTTTTTTTTTTTTTTTTGAGAAAAGAACTGACCCAATTTCTGACGATTTACAAAATTGAGAAAGGAATATATAAAGGATATTTTCACCGTGAACTTAATAAAAAAAAAAAAATATTTCTTAATTACACCGGATGTAATAAGATTATACCTTTGATCAACATTAATATTATTAGATCACATTAGATTATTCTAATGAAAAATTCTGATATACGCTGCAATTCTATGAAAGAGAAAGAAAGTGAAATATATAATAAAATGAAATGAACGGCATAGAAGTGTTAAAGGAATCACAATGATAAAAAAAAATTAAAATTAGGACAAATAAGAAATATGGATATATGACAAAATAAGACGAAAAAGAAACTATATGAACAATTACAAACTGGAAGACGTCTGTACTTTGCTATGCAAGAGTGAATGTTTACTCAAACACCAAAACAAAAACAATGGGAAAGGAAAAACCACAATCGGTTTTACACGTGCCTGGACGTGTAATAAGCTTGTACACTTAGGCTTGCGCGTACGCACTCGCGTGTCGTCAGGATCTACGCAAAAAGCAAAAGGAGAGAGGAAAATACAGTAAATGACGACACTACCACAGGGGGAGAGGAAGAAAGAGGCTTTATCGGCCTGCAAGGCTCACATCAAAGAAGTCACATATCCCGTCTAAATTTCGCTCTAACAGTGAAAGCACGACATGAAAGAATTGTGATGTATTAAAAGGGGGAGTCATAAGGGGACGATTAGACAGTGGCAGGGGGGAGGATGGGGTAGGGGTCGACGTTCATATATCAAAGTTGAATTCTTTCCATTAGTTATTGAGGAGGTCGAAAGTTAACAGATGGCGCATGAAAGAAACTGTTCATCTGTTTACCGAGAAAGCAAGAAGTGAAAGTCCCTTTCCCCGCCGCCCCTCCAAAAAAAAAAAAATCACAAAATAAGAGGACATATGTAATTTAAATCATAATTCAAAAGGTTATGACCCTCCCCCCCCCCCCCCCATAAAAAAACAAATTCACAGAATAAGATGACATATGCAATTTAAATCACAATTCAAAGGGTTATGTCAAATTCTTTGCTGTTCTTACAGATAAAGTTTGGCTAAATTTTAAATTGGAAATCGTAAAAGGAAAATAATAATATATGAATAAAGTACAGGAAATTTTCCCGTTTTCTGATAATTACAAATTTTAAGTTGAAAATCGTAAAAGGAAGATAATACTATATGGATACTGTACATGGAATTTTCCCATTTTCTGATAATTACCGATTTTATTGAAAAGTTAATTTCTAAGCATTTCGAAATGAATAAAAAAAATGTGTATACACAATGGTCATATATACAATTATATCACATATATTAATGTATACGTTACTGTAAAGAGAGATAAAGCCAAGAAAAAATCATTCTTTAAGGCACGCGAAGAGAGAGAGAGAGAGAGAGAGAGAGAGAGAGAGAGAGAGAGAGAGAGAGAGAGAGAGAGAGAGAGAGAGATTGCCCCAGTGAATTTAGTAAATGAGAATTTGGTATGTAGGGGCTAACAGAGAGAGAGAGAGAGAGAGAGAGAGAGAGAGAGAGAGAGAGAGAGAGGCGACGGGAACCAAATCTTTGACAATATAGGCAGATGTAAGAATCCTTGAGACGGCATTAACATAAACAATAAATCAAAACAGTCAAAAGAGAAGCAACATTTCTTTACAAGCCAGGAATACAGCGAAATCTTTGTCTCAGAAAATCCTGCCTCCGCCCTCTCAAACAATTTCGGGGAAAACTAAGCACCCGATGAGACATTCCAATAAACATTTGAAGAGATTTACTGGATGAAGGGCATAACAGGTTTACATCGCTTTCCTCTTATTCAGCTGTTGGTCCTCAAAGTACAGGGCGAAGAAATGAAAAATTAGTAATATTCTAATGTTAATTTATAGTACTTAAATCAAAGCTTTACTAACACCTAAATATATAACACACTATTTTATTATCGTTATACCGGGGATTAACGAAGATGACTAAAATCTTGATGATAAGAAAATTATTGAAAAATAAACGGTATAAAGGATGCTAATTAAATGTCCCTTTATTTCTGACACAAAATGGTTCTGTTAATCCCTACTACGTCTAAATAAATCTATATACGTCCATGTACACGTACAGAAATCATCGATCTAGCCAGAAATATACCTCAGTATATTTATTAATATACTTAAGCAAAGACGCAGACACGTGCACAAGAATAACAATTATCGGCTGTGAAAATTCGTAGTGTAATAGCATTTTATTAAGGAGACAAACGAGCAAAACGTAAGATGATTTATGGAACTTCATCACAAGGACAAACGACAAGAAAAAAAAAATAATAAAAATGGGAATATTATTAATAAAATCTCAAGTCTGGCTCAAGATTTTTTCTTGGTTTCCTTCAAAGCAAAATTTCAAGGAATCATCAATAACAGTAATTTACAAAATAACTTCTCTTCCTTAGATGATTATGTATTCATACGCAACAATTTAAAAAATCCAATTGAGTTAGTACCTATCATGAAATGAGAAAACAAAGTTGTAGTTCAACTCAATTCCCTCCGCGTTTGTATCATCGAACCAGTTAAGAGTGAAGTGGATACATGGTAAGAGATCAAATATTCCACTAATATTGTTTTACTTGGATTTGAGCCTCACACCACGCAAAAGCAAAGCGGCTGAAACATCGGAGTATTAAAAAAAAAAAAAAAAGACACAAATAGATACAAATCTCGCTCTCTATCTCCTTCTCTCCTTTTTTAAATCCGATGTAAACCTCATGGTGCCTATTTTATAACCACCATCCAGCCTTCAAACGGACTGGAACAGTTCTAGACGCGATTCCACATGGAACAGAAAATCGTTCTTAACCGGTGCACTTGCTTCAATGTGCCGGAAGCAGGGTCATTACATAAATTTGGTGAAATCCGACCGCGTTTATACAATGGGTAACAATTCTCACGGTAAAGAACAATTTAAAGTAGAGCAGACTAAAATATATATATATATATATATATATATATATATATATATATATATATATATACACACATACATACATACATATAATATATATATATATATATATATATATATATATATATATATATATATATATATATATATATATATATATATATATATATATATATATATATATATACATACATACATACATATATATATACATATATATATATATATATATATATATATATATATATATATATATATATATATATATATACATACATAATACATACATACATACATATATATATATATATATATATATATATATATATATATATATATATATATATATATATATATATATAATATGCACTTATTGTATACAGTTTACCCTACAGCTGTAGGCAAGTTTAAGACTAATAACAGATGTGAGGAAAGCTGGATGATGGAAGGCAAGGGAAAAAGCAGTTATTCTTGTGTAGGTTGAATGGACTGACATTTAAAAGGGCGTGAAGAAGTGCTTATGTATTAAACGGTATTGTAAAAAAAAATTACAGTCTCTTTAAAATTCAGGTTAAAAACGTAACAATACTAATGTATAAGACCGAGGAATTGAAAAAGAATGAAAATTAAATGGATCTGTTTTTTGTGGAAGTGTTTAAATCTTTATTTGAATGTTTGTGGAGAAGGTTAAAAGCTGGTTGTGTTGGGTAATACAGAGATACGAAAGTGGTTGATAAAGGTGGGTGACGGAGCAGACAATAAACCCGGATTATTTCAATTTCATGAACATAGAAATATTCTTGTAAAAATATTTTCTGAAAATGACTCAGGTTTACGAGAATTATGATTACAAAAGAAGAGTATTCGTATGCAAAATCAGACATGATGAAATGATAAGGAGATGACTTTGTTAGACTGGGTTAGCGAATAGCTGATTAGAGAGAGCGTTGATGGATGCAATGGAGAGAAAAATAAGCAGATGGAAATGCTTCTCATCATTACCTATTTGGACCAAAAGCAAAGGTATTTTTGTATGGAAATGAAATGTTCGGAATATGACTACGAATGTCAGTAAGACAAGTTAATTGGAAGTATATGAAGCGAGAGCAGCGCACCAAGAAAAATGGCAAAGGAATTTAGATATATAAGTAGCACATAAGTGGGTGGGGAGCTTGAGGGATTGAAAGATGAGGTTAATGGAGCAGCAGGAATGCCTCGACTGTAATTTAAGAGGGGAATAAAAGAAAAGAACTGTTCGGTAATTATGAAATGCGAAGTGGGGAGAAAGAAAAAACTAAAAGCGCAGCTAAAGATTGGCAACGAGAATAATATATAAGTGAAAGGATAAATGAGTCAAGGCGAAACTGGAAGAGGGATAAGTAAAGCCTCATGAAAGGGTGGGGGTGGGGGTATTTCTAAGCAAGCGCTATGGAAGAAGCTGATTCAAGTTTACAGAGCGTGCCATCATTCGGCATAACTGTGAAACTGTATATGACAGGGTTTGATTGAAAAAGGAAGCAGATACTAAAAACTCATAAGGCAAGGACAGTGGGTTTTAATAAGAAAGAGAGTGTTTACATCAAGAATTGTATGGAAAAGTTTGTGCGCTTGCATATGTAAGCAGATAACACTAACGCAATTGCAGCAGCATTTTTTTTTTTTCAGAAATGAATCACAATAAAAGAGGAATCATAATGACATAGTTGAACGTACAGTTCTGCAAAGGCCAAAAAAAAGGCTCTTTTGAAGTAAATGGCTCAAGAGTAATTTTCTAACAGTACAGATAGACATAAGTAATTTTGTGGCATATTAATAATGCATAATTGTTTAAAATTTATTCTCAAACCTGAAGGAATCTCGGGACGCCGTCATTTCCTAAGTGTTACACATTCCGTCCTCGTGACGAGAAAGAACATATGAGAACATAATGTAAAATAAGATGCCACGCATCGTATGTAAAATATTTTATGATCATGTTCCAGTGACCTCTGTATCATCTTTTGTATAAACTATTCTTAAGTGATCTTTTGTAATAGTTGAAAAACCATACTTGGTTACCAGTGTGCGTGGAGTTTGTGTGCCATAGCGAGAGTGAAAGATTAGTGAGAGGGATTCACGGGGAGATTCTGCCTCAACAAGAAGGACCCCTATTTTGCACTTTTGTAATAAACTCGAGAATGGACAAGCTGAGTCTCATTTGATATAGTACCAGCTTCTTTACACGTATGATACGAAAAGCGTTGAGAATTTATGAAGTGGAAGGTACTTTGTAATTATCAGTCATGAACTGTCGTGATAAAAGTGGACCTTATACTCAATACGCACACTGGATTGGTTCTGATGGCAATATATAAAAATATAAACAGATTATATAAATATATATAAATACAAACACACACACACGTATATATATATATATATATATATATATATATATATATATATATATATATATATATATATATATAAATAATGCCTTTCTCCATTTAGAGGGTTGTGATGCCAGTGAGTGTTACCCCTTCGGTTTTTATCAGTTGCATAAGGGATGACGCTGCTTCCCTAAGACCTATGCACCGATGATATATAGCCTCACTTGGAGGTCGCCCATTTAAGTACTGACCACACCCGGCGCTGATTAA
>JANJGK010000001.1:78189153-78191653 GCA_039081455.1 Macrobrachium rosenbergii
CGACTTTTATTTGAGAAGAAATCCTCAGAACAAACCTATGAGAGGCTAGAAATGTAATTCAGGAGGTTCTTTAATAATAATAATAATAATAATAATAATAATAATAATAATAATAATAATAATAATAATAATAATAATAATAATAATAATAATAATAATAATAAAGTTTCAGTTATCTCCTGCTGGTTCAAGAACCGTCATCTTACACTTTGTTGTTCTTAGCCTCAGAGTTTTTCTGTATTAAAAAATATGATGAATTCAAAATATATATTCATTCATGTACGTACTGTTGCTCGCCTGAAAACTGAATATCTTGATGAAACATACACAAGAATGTGGATTATAGGAATATTTAAAGCTCCTTTACAAATATCAATAGAGGGACGTACAATAAAACCCTCTCTATTAAGGAAAAAATCAGTTAAACACTTCATTTACAAATTCCAAAACTGACTGTTTTTAAGAAATCGGAAGGTTTCATCTTTATCCATGAACCAGCAACCGCTGAAAAGAGAATGAAAACTGGTGATGACCATATCTCATTATTCTGAATACACTAGACCCCTTCCCCAGTCTATCGGATCAGCCCTTTCAGTATGGATCGCTTTACAGTAATCCCTCGAAGGAGAGCATTCTGTAATTAACCTTTCCTCCGAAATTCTAGTCTTTAATTATCATCCCCTAAGAGGGAAGGAGAAAGTGGGGGCGAAGGGATTCCACTTTTCTAACCCTGTCCATTAGCACTAATAGCAGTCGCAGCCTTCTTTCTTCTTAGAGACCCAAATGACTTATGACCGCTACTACTTCCTGCTCATTTTTCCTGCTATCTCTTTTTCTTGATATCTTCCAGTTCGTTTTGGCCTTGGCTCCCATTGACGTCTTAGCTAGTGCTGTTCTTTTTATGCTTCTCTATATACTGTGAGTTTTCTATTTGGATGAGTTTTCTGCTTTCTTTTTCAGTTTATTCTCTTTCTCCCCTTGATGTCTTGGCTTTCTTTATTCCGTTTATTCTCGTTTTCTTCTCGATGTCTTATTTTCTTTTTCAGTTTATTCTCTTTTTCTTCTTGATGTCTTGTTTTCTTTTTTCAGCTTATTCTCTTTTTCTTCTTGATGTCTTGTTTTCTTTTTCAGTTTATTCTCTTTTTCTTCTTGATGTCTTGTTTTCTTTTTTCAGCTTATTCTCTTTTTCTTCTTGGTGTCTTATTTTCTTTTTCAGTTTATTCTCTTTTTCTTCTTGATGTCTCGTTTTCTTTTTCAGTTTATTCTCTTTTTCTTCTTGATGTCTTGTTTTCTTTTTTCAGCTTATTCTCTTTTTCTTCTTGATGTCTTATTTTCTTTTTCAGTTTATTCTCTTTTTCTTCTTGATGTCTCGTTTTCTTTTTCAGTTTATTCTCTTTTTCTTCTTGATGTCTCGTTTTCTTTTTCAGTTTATTCTCTTTTTCTTCTTGATGTCTTGTTTTCTTTTTTCAGCTTATTCTCTTTTTCTTCTTGATGTCTTATTTTCTTTTTCAGTTTATTCTCTTTTTCTTCTTGATGTCTCGTTTTCTTTTTCAGTTTATTCTCTTTTTCTTCTTGATGTCTTGTTTTCTTTTTTCAGCTTATTCTCTTTTGCTGCTTGGTGTCTTGCTTTCTTTTTCCGTTTATTCTCTTTTTCTTTTTGATGTCTTGTTTTCTTTTTCAGTTTATTCTCTTTTGCTTCGTGATGCACTGGCTTTCTTTTTCTCCTTCATACCTTGGCGCTCTTTTTCAGTTTATTCTTCATGACAATTTTACTGCTGCTTTCATCACAATTGCTTAGCCTCCACCTACTCTTCTCTCACTTCACCATTTATTGTGTCATCTAACTTTTCTATCGCCTTTATTTTTCTTCGTCTCCTGTTGAAGCTATCGCCTTTCTCTCCTAGGCCCGCGTTCGATTCTCCAGCCGGCCAATGAAGAATTAGAGGATTTTATTTCTGGTGCTAGAAATTCATTTCTCGCTATAATGTGGTTCGGATTCCACAATAAGCTGTAGGTCCCGTTGCTAGGTAACCAGTTGGTTCTTAGCCATGTAAAATAAGTCTGATCCTTCGGGCCAGCCCTAGGAGAGCCGTTAATCAGCTCAGTGGTCTGGTTAAACTTTTTAACTTTAATTCCAAAACATTAATAAAATCCCTTCAAACTAAACACTGCAAACAACACACCTGACAAACACTCCGTCACTACAAGTAACGTCTGAAAATGAAACAGATAAGAACGTACAAGTAACTGTAAGATAAATATCCATACGCGCCTGAGTTTTATAAAGCAAAACACATCATTACTGAATGTTAAATTCATTTTTCTCTCTATAATGATGTGACCTACTTAAACAATATCTGCTAATGGTAATTTAAGCCCACGTTCCAAAATAATGGGAATAATTAGCCTGCTTTCCTTTTGGAATATCAAATGTTATCCATAAGGCCATTCTTTTCCGTCCATTATCAACATCAGTCCTCTTCGCTATCGCCAGGATCCC
>JANJGK010000001.1:78194232-78204232 GCA_039081455.1 Macrobrachium rosenbergii
TTATATATATATATATATATATATATATATATATATATATATATATATATATATATATTCTCTCTCTCTCTCTCTCTCTCTCTCTCTCTCTCTCTCTCTCTCTCTCTCTCTCTCTCTCTCTCTCTCTCTCAATTTTATGATTATTGCTATAATAGATTTTTTATTTTTTTTCATTTCTATATTTCTCATTTCTGTTATTATTGTCTAAATCTTTAGTATTGTTATTTTGTCATTATTTTTCATGGGGGGCGGGGTAGCACGTGCCCAGGTGTCCCCCCGCCCCTGGACCCGCTAGTGCCCACCCCCAATTTGTCCTTTTGTATACCGAAACGTTTCCTGTCGAAAAGAAAAAAATGGAGTGAGAAAGATAAGATAACATTGCAAGGTTAAGGTGAAACAGCTTAGGAGGAGATTGGAATGTAAATTGCCAACTCACTCCTCCGGCGTGCAAGATTTTTCTTTTCCTTTTTGACTTGGTAGCTGCTGTTGGGTGAAAATTTAGAAAATAGATAAATATTCCTATGCAAAAAATCCCGTGTACAGCAGCGAACAGCTACTAAAAATATTGTCTTATTTCAAAATAAAATCTGTTTAAAGCGGAAAAGGAAACGTCCAATTTGAAAATGCTTTTTTTTTTGGCCTTCAAATTATAAGATGACATTTTCTATGTTCACGATGTAATTGTGACAAATGTTAATGTGATTCAAATTCCATTTGCTTTTATAATAGTTATTTTTATGGAACAGTTCCATCAAAATTACTCTTATAACAGCAAAAAAAAAAAAAAAAAACTCATTAATAATAATCACAGCCGCCAGTTGTCCATAGAAACTGTTATTGTATTACAACTTGAAGATCCAAAGAACCATTATCAATTCGGATGTTTCCTTTTCCACGTTAAAAAAAAAAAGCTCTTCGTTGGGTGAGTTCGGTAGAGCTGTGGGCTGGCACTCGCTAGGCCGGAGTTCGATTCCCCGCCGGCTGATGAAGAGTTAGAGGAATTTATTTCTGGTGATAAAAATTCATTTCTCGGTATAATGTGGTTCGGATTCCACAATAAGCTGTAGGTCCCGTTGCTAAGTAACCAATTGGTTCTTAGCCACGTAAAATAAGTCTAATCCTTCGGGCCAGCCCCAGGAGAGCTGTTAATCAGCTCAGTGGTCTGGTAAAACTAAGGTATACTTAACTTTTTTCCACGTTAAAAAGGTTTTCCTTTGAAAGAAGACAATTTTTTAGTGGGCTGTTCGCTACTGCTTTGCTATAGCCGATATTGGCCATTGCACGAGTTGGAATGGCTCAAGTTAAAGTCAATGTTTCCGTTGAATTCTCCTGGTAAACATCTACAATTTTGCTTCTTAGTTTGTGCCTGTATATCTAAGGGCCATAGATGTGAAGTATATTGTTAATTTTGTGTTTCCTAATCTCCTTGAAGCATTTTGGTTCGTGTAAGAAGTAACTATTCTTATTGTAGCAAGAGGCAATGAATATATGGATATATGAATGAATATCCTTAGATGAGACTGGTGCACAAATATTCTCTCTATACCTCATTCCAGTTATTTCAAAAAGTGCGAATTTCCCATCTGTAAATTATCATGTGTACCGAAAAACATTTTGTTAAACATAAAAGAGAGACAAAGACAAAATAACGACACAAGGTTAAGGTGAAATCATTTTAGGAAGAGAATGGAATGTAAATTTCCATCTGATTCCTCAGGCGTGTTGGATTTTTTCTTTTCCTTTTTCACTTGGTAGCTGCTGTTGGGTGAAAATTCAGATAAAAATAAATCCTCATATACAAAAAATCCCGTGTACGGCAGCCAACAACCACAACAAAATTTTCTTATTTCAAAGGGAAAGGAAACTCCGATTTGACGATGATCCTTTGGACCTCCCAACTTGTAATGCAATGAATTTTTTATGCTCAAGATGCAGTTGTGACAACTATTAACGTGGTTCATGAATCTCTTAGCCGTGATAACAGTAATTTTCACGAAACAGTTCCATATAAATTACTGTTTTGAAAGCCAATGGGTTTTTAAAACGCATTCATAGTTATCAAAGACTCCACTTGACCATCCAAAATGTCATCGTTTGCATGTAGGCTGAAAGAAACATCATTTTGGTCGTTTGACTTTCCGCGTTAAAAGATTTTTCTGTTAGCTGCTGTCAACGAGATTTTTCTTTTAAGAAAATGTATTTTATCTAAAATTTCACCCAACAGCGGCTACCAAGACAAAAACGAAGAGAAAAATCCAACACGACTGAGGAATGAATTGGAAATTTACATTCCAATCTCCTCCTAAAATGTTTCATCTTGACCTTGTATTGTTATTTTATCTTTCTCGCTCTTCTTTTTAGCTTTTCGACAAAATGCTCTTCGGTAGACAAGAGGACAATTTATGGTTGGGAATTTCGCAGTTTTTGAAATAACTGGGATGAGGTATACTGAGAGAACATGTTTTTGCACCAGCCTCTTCTAAAGATATTTATTAATATATGTGAAACCAGCCCATGGCTACAATTAAGAATAATCACTTCTGACACAAACCACAATACTTAAGAAGATTAAGAAACAGAAAATCTACCAAAGAAGATTAAGAAACAGAAAATCTACCAAATAGTCAACATTCATGCCCCAAAGAGGTATAGGCACACCCGAAGTGACAAAACTTGACAGAACCATTAACCTTTATTGGAGTACTTGCAACACCATTCCCACTAATCACAGAATAGAGAAGTAGGAACAAACTTGAGACATTCCCATCCACTGCAATTGGCAATCTGCGCCATAACAAAGCATGCAACGAACAAGCCACTAAGAAAATTGTCTTACTTCAAAGGAAAATCCTTTCAACGCGGAAAAAGGAAACATCCGAATTAACAATGTTTCTTTGGAGCTTTCAGTTGTAAGACGATGACATTTCCATTGGTCAAGATGCTGTTGTGATAACTATTAATGTGTTTCAAAAATCCCTTTGCTGTCATAAAAGTAATTTTTGTTGGAAGAGTTCAATAAACACTACTGTTGTGACGGCAAAGGGAGTTTTGAAACTTTAATAGTCATCTCAGTCGCCACTTGATCATAGAAGATGTCTCCGTACACAGCTGTAAGCCCGAAAGAAGCTTTGTCAAATCGCAAGTTTCCTTTTCCGCGTTAAAAGATTTTCCTGTGAAATAAGACAATTTTAACGGCCGTTCGCTGCTGCTTTGTTATGGCGCAGATTGCCTATTGCAGTGGATGGAAATGGCTCAAGTTTGTTCTTACGTCCTCTGTTCTGTGATTGGTGGGAAACGGTGTTGCAAGTACTCCAATAAAAGTTAATGTTTCCTCTAACATCTACTGTTTTGTAACTCAGGGTGTGCCTGTACCTCTTTGCGCCGTGAAAACTGGGTATTTTGTAGATTATATATATATATATATATATATATATATATATATATATATATATATATATATATAGTATATATATATATATATATATACACATTAATGTATTGCATGCAGAAAACAAAATCACACAAAGGTTTACGAGTCTCTCTCTCTCTCTCTCTCTTGAGTTGGATATATCTATTTATATATGTATAATATATATATATATATATATTTATATATATATATAATATATATATATATATATATATATATATATATATATATATATATATGTATGTGTGTGTGTGTGTACATGTATTATGTATGCATATGTATATCATAATATTTTGGAGTCCTTAATTAGCATAATATTAAGTATAACTTCTCTCTCTCTCTCTCTCTCTCTCTCTCTCTCTCTCTCTCTCTCTCTCTCTCTCTCTCTCTCACATGTTATTAGAGCAGTGTGAGTTGTTGTGAGGTACCTGAGAGAAACAGCTAAAATTTTCTTTGATAGTCTTGTTTGCTGTCATAATTTTTTTCCCTGTTTTTCTTGTTCCTTGTTATCATTGGAAAAATGACCTTGTTTTTCTGTTTTTGTTGTCCTTCCGTGACTTCATACCTCTTTATTTCCATAACGGTGAGATATTTGTTAATACTTTCTCTCAAAGTAAATCCTGCCATAATTATTCGAATTTTGCAATTGTGTGGGTGCGTGTGTGTGTGCGTGTGTGTGTGTGTGTGTGTGTGTGTGTGTGTGTATGCTGATTGAATGCGCTTTTAAAAGGTATTAGGTCTGCTTTGCTACATTAAAGTTTTTCTTTTCGTTACGTTCTATTTTCTTTATTGTTTCATGTCATCGCATTAATCTGACCGGCTATAGTCCATGGGAAATTAACTTGGACATTTGGTGTAAGCCACATTTCATTATCTTCCAGATCGTCCGTTATATTGTTTAGTGTACCTATGCTTATTCCAGAGCTTAAAATATGTCTGTTTTCCATACCTATTTCAAAACTTAAGATATGTCTGCTTTTCATACCTATAACAAAACTTAAAATATATGTATTTTTCATACCTGTTTCAAAACAAAAAGCGATGTCTATTTTTCTTACTTATTTCAAAACTTAAAATATATCTGCTTTTCGTACCTATTTTAAAACTTAAAATATGTCTATTTTCATGCCTATTTTAAAGCTTGAAATATGTCCATTTTTCTTATAAAGGAGGTCAAATTCTTCTCTAAAATTCCGGAACATGTAATAACGGCTAGGCTAAGCAAGTGCTCGCTTCTTAAGAATTAATGCTTCAGTTGAGAAGAGATCCTGCTCACTGACTGTGAAGGGAAGGAATGCGAATCCCCAGAGAGAGACAAAAAAAAAAAAGCAGAAAAAGGAGTTTCAAAGATGGCTACGGATGAATTGAGATGGGTAGTCGTGGCTATAAGGGGCCGAGGTGGGTAGTGCCTCGGGTAGGACCTTGAGTAGGGCCGTGGGTAGGCGTACTGTTGATCAAAGCTGTCCATTCCTCTTGAGTGAGCCGTCGGGGGCCAGATGGCCGCTGAATAGAACCCGGTCTCGTTTTCCTTGTTTCGTTCGCTTTTGTGGCGAGGCTGTTACTACTGCCCCCTATCGGTGGTTTTACTTTCCTTGCTCAATGGCTACTCACATACCTGCTAGGCATCTCGTTTTCTTTCATACATTTTTTTTTTTATTCTGCGTTACCTATGTTAATGAACCCGCTCCATTGATATGGCTATGGGCCAGTCCTACTTGAAAGACCGTAGGTGATTCCATTCAGTATTTTGTAACTTCTGGGTAAAGTTTTAACGATCCTAAATATCTATTATACATGTTCGTATAATGACGTTCTGTTAAAGAATAAACGGGAATCTTTTCAAGATAAAATTCTAAGAAAAGGGAATAAAGTCTTGGGTCTTAAGAAAGAACAGGCGAAATTGCCTCCTTGTTAGTGACTATTATTGAAAAAAGGATCACATTGCTGAGTTTGCAGTTTGGTCTAATACGGGTATTTCGCCATTTCCTTTTAACTCAAGTAATAAGGGTCTCCTCTCTCTCTCTCTCTCTCTCTCTCTCTCTCTCTCTCTCTCTCTCTCTCTCTCTCTCTCTCTCTCTGTGTATCAAAAGAAAGTTGCTCAAATAATGAAATCATTCAGTGAGTATTTCTTTACTGTCAGATACAACTTGCCAAAGAATTAACTGATGAAAGAAAGAATGAGAACTTGTAATGAGGGAATTAAAATCTTTGCGCTTTAAAGACAAGACGGACTTCATTACCTGAAAAGATCGAAGTTCCAATAAAAAAATAGCGTCATATATTTCGCCCCAAAGTGAAGACACGCCCTTCTCTTGAAAAGCAGGCTAAGATTATTGATCCGGAAGCACAGAAGGAGGAGGGGAATCTATATTCAGAAAGTGAATGGGGTGAAGGAATCAAACTAGCTGAGGTTTAGAGACCATAAATACTCTTCATTTTCAGCTGGACTTCGATTCATAAGTGTATGAAAAAGGAAGAGACTATAAATGTCATGCGAGAGGGGAGTTCTCGAGAGCACCGCAGAAATTAATATCTGTAGAACAATAGGCGAGCGACAACTTTGTTATTTATATGATGTGAAACCATGATTGATATAGAGGTTTTTAATTAAATTATACTCTAAGCCTTGACTGTATCTCAAACACAGTGGTATGTAAAACGCCTCCTCATTTATGAGAACAATGCCCCATGCGAGGACTGTTAAATCTGACGTCAATCGAAAGGAATTAATCTGACGAAAAGTTCTCAGTCTTACCTCAAAATAGAACACCCCAGCTTTTTACAAGCAGATTATCATCGCCCGTATTATGAACTCTCTAAAGCCCTCCGCTATCTGTTCTTAAACCCAGAGAGATAATACAAACCGGAGGACTCAATTACGGAATTCGAAATGATTAAGGATCATTTCTTAACGGAACAAAAGTTGCAGTGTTGCGAAATTCCAAAGGGGAACGCGTCGCTCTTGGAAAAACAACAAACAAGACGCTCCATTACATAGTTTATCTGGATAACGTCCAGTTTGTAAACGTCTACCAGTAACACGAAAACAAGACACCCACGATAAATAAAAGAAAAGGGGATATTTTAGAGATTTTTTTTTCTACAGGTAGTAATTCATTAGTAAAGAGGAAATTGATTAGAAGAATTTCTAAAAATGAAAAATTAATAAGGTCTGGGTCTACAAAGTATGAGTAATTTATACTTTCCAGAATATTTCTTTGAACTGAAAATGATGATTGAACTTTATAATTAATTACGTTTTCGAGGTAGGTTGCAAATTCATAGTTGGTTTTGCAATGCTCTGAAGGCAAAATATGAAATATGAAGAGGGGTTCATTTCTTATTTTCCAAAGTTGCCTGCATAGTTGTGTATTTCAGGCAAAGAAATTTCTACCTTAATTTAGACTCTAGAGTTCATGGAGACCCAATGATTAAACTAAGAAATAAATAGGAAACACTTTTCTATTAATTCCTCTGTAGTCCTCCAGAGTGAATTCAGTAATCAATTTTATCAAAATTTCAAGTCTCACAATTTTTGGCTATTGATAACCTAGCCGAGAGACTGCAAAAAATGTCCTTCCTGAGAGATGTTTATATACTGTATCTGTACAAAAAAACTGCGTAGGTAATTTTTATAAAATTTCCAAAAACTTGACAGACCAGGAAAAGCTGAAAGGCTTTAATTCGAGTTACATGTTAGGATTATAACCAACGTGGTTACATTCTCTCTCTCTCTCTCTCTCTCTCTCTCTATCTCTCTCTCTCTCTCTCTCTCTCTCTCTCTCTCTCCTCTCTCTCACCACACACACACACAGGGGCAAACATTCAGATACATTATGGATATATTGGCCAGGTATTTCTAAAATGTAATATACAGCCCAAACAGTGGCAATGCCTGTAGTATTTGCGATATTATGAATACTGAGGATGTTTTGTCATAAATACGAATAGTACTGTGCAGGCAGGCAGGCAGGCAGGCAGGCCAGGCAGGCAGGCAGGCAGGCAGGCAGGCAGGCAGGCAGGCAGGCAGGCAGGCAGGCAGGCAGGCAGGCAGGCAGGCAGGCAGGCAGGCAGGCAGGCAGGCAGGCAGGCAGGCAGGCAGGCAGGCAGGCAGGCAGGCAGGCAGGTCCGACTAAATGAAGTTCTAACCGGTGATGTTTAAAAAAAAATCAGATTAATGTTCTAATATATCATAAGATTAAAAAGAAATTAATTAAATAATTAACAGTTTTTCTTCTGCGTGCAAATCTGGTATCTATTAAATCGTTTTTTCAAGTACTGAGACAGGGCTCCAGTGATAATCTTACATGTCTGAGTAAAAGATGAATAGCAAAAGATGTCGGTGAGCCACAGCTCACTATCGGATATGGATGACGTGCAGAAAGTCTCTGCCTCTCTCTTCTTTTTGCATATCAAGGGATTAGCTGACTACGAATACCTTCCCCTGTATTCTAAGCCCTCTCTTTCATGCCGGAGCGTCATGCTGCTCTCCTCTTTCTTTCTCTCTCTCTCTCTCACACACGCAAACACACATGCACTCCCTCTCTGTCTCACACACACACACACTCTCTCTCTCTCTCTTCTCTCTCTCTCCTCTCTCTCTCTCTCTCTCTCTCTCTCTCTGTCATACACACTTTTTTCTCTATCTCGCACATCCACACGCACCTCTCTCCTTCTCTGTTTCTCTGTCTCTGTCTGTCCTGTCTGTCTCTCTCTCTCTCACACACACACACACACACACACACACACACACATTTTCTCTCTCTCTCTCTCTCTCTCACACACACACACACATTCCGGAGCTCGCGCGCACACAAGCACATATACACTCTCTCAAACACACGCAACACACATGCACATACCCACACACATGCACCTGTCTTTTACTACCAGTTACTTGAGCTTACAGTATTTGTTTATACCCTTATCTCTGTTTATAATCACTTTCCTGTCTGCCTCATCATCTTCTTTTCCTTTTTTTTAGTTTGAATCCTGATTGATCGATGAGTCTATCTAAATGCTAATTCGCTACTTGATGCTGCGTTATTAACAAAGATGAGGGTCTAGCCTTGTAATCAGTGTTCGTCGATTTCATTAACGCGTGACGCCAATGAAGTCGTCTTGGTGTTTGTTGTCCTTCGTGTAAGATTCCCTTTCCTCGCAGGAAAGGAATCTTATGCGAAATTTAAAAGGTTCCTGTAAATCACACCTAAAACCTGTTTAACTCTGAAAAAGTATTTGATATATAAATTAAACAAGAACCTATAGAGTATTGCTGATTAATTTAGTGTATGGGAAGATTTCAAGGCACCAGATACACAAAAAAATCTGGATATTTCAAATTTTAAACATTTACAAATTCTGAGCAACTTCTCTTAGAAGCACGCGTCCTAGTTGAAGCAGAACCAAAGGAATATCGTTAGGAAATCTTTCGTAGAGAAATCTTTCGCATACTGAGAGATATTCTGTGACTTTTCCTTTTCCCTTCTTTTCTGCGAGTTTTACACCTGGTCTAGCTCTGTTGGGTCTTAATTGTGACTTATGAAGCCCCCGCCATTTCCTTTATCTTCTTCCTTTAAGCGTACAGCGAAAGTGGTGGCGCTTCAGAAATTGTATTTTGCTCTTTTCCTGGTCCATTTCTCATGATTTCATAATAAAAAGGTTCGGAGTCAGGGCGAATTTAAAAGGATCTCCCATTGGAAATACCCTACCAAATGGAATGAAATAACCAAAGAATTGGGGGAGAATGCGAGAGCGTTGCCTGTAAAAGAGGTGTGTTTTCCACTTCATTGCTTCCTCTGGAAAATAAGTTTTGCTTCTGACGTCCTTCTTTATTTAATTCTGGGAAATGCTTCATGTGAGTATCGTTCTTTTTTTTTTTTTTTTTTTTTTACACCTCCATCAGGTGCGGAACCTTAATCATTATTGTAATTGTTTATTATTTTGTGAAAAAGTATATTTTTTAGAACTTTAATGTATAAATTCGAGTTCAAGAAAAGATAAAGGCGAGAAAGCATCCATTTCCAACTTTTTTTTTTTTTACCAATACGGCTAAAAATAATTTCTTTGTTTCTTCTATTCCAAATTATTTGACTCTTCATAAACATCAATTTAATTACCATCTTTTGGCCATTATCACCCGTCCTATCGTAATTTTCCTTGGGAAACTATTTCCAGTGTTACCGAAACCTTATCCATGTGACAACCCATGTTTTTGAGGACGTTCCAGTTACAGGAATGGAGGTAAAGTATATAGGCCTTATTCTTATCCAAATTCTCTCACTCCTCCAAATCTTCGTTTGGCTATGCCTGTTCTCTTGACCTTCGGGATAAAGAGAGGGCATACTTTACCTTAATTATAACGAGTTCTGCTCTGAATGTTGACGGACGTAGCCATTGCGAAGCTAGACTTCCTTGGCTGAGAACTGTTGTAAAGAGGAAGGGTAATGATCTGATATCTTCGCACAAATCTGTTGTAACAGTTCTTGCAATTAATGTTTTTTTAATCCTATAACCGCAAGCCTGGCTTATTCCTTGTTTTCCAGCCCAATTACATTGTTTTTGCCTTCT
>JANJGK010000001.1:78209232-78214232 GCA_039081455.1 Macrobrachium rosenbergii
ATGTATATATACATATATGTATATATATACATATATATATATATACATACATACATACATATATATATATATATATATATATATATATATATATATATATATATATATATATATATATATATATATATATTAGGCATATATGACTTTTTATCCTGTTAAATATTAAGGAACAAAACCCCTTAGTTTCAAATTCATTGCACATTGCAAATAGCTGACAACCAAAGAAAATTATATATGATAAGTGCATCTACCGGGTTAGGGTTCGATCCTCTGCTTTTTGTTCGAGTATTTTCCTATGTCTGAAACGTATGAAAATCCTTATCTATATGGTCACATGATAGTGAATATTTTCCTTCTCACATAATTTCATGGTACTTATGATTATTTCCTCACAAGGCAGTATGTGATGTCTGTACAGACTGACCTAACTTTTTGTAATAGGATGAAAAAGGAAGGAAGGGGTAGTCATGAAATTTCCTGCTGGTGGGATAAAGATCAATATAATTGTGTTGAAAACTAAGCCAAAGTGTAATAAAGGATGAGGAATCCTGGGTATTGTAGGCATTGTTTCCTTGTCTATTGTTGCACATGTTGCTTGCGTTGAAGGGGGGCATGAAGCCTTCCTATTGCTAGGACCATACAGTTTCGATAGTTGTACCTTTGTAAGACTACAGATTTCAAACTTTCTAGCCAGCACACTTTTACTCGCTGCTGAAATAAAACTAGAACCACGGTAATATATATATATATATATATATATATATATATATATATATATATATATGAATATAAGAAGGCCCATAAAACACTATTTAAACGTTGCAACCATATATTTCGGGCACTTGCTTCTGTGCCCCTGTTCACCAGTGAACAGGGGCACAGAAGCAAGTGCCCGAAATATATGGTTGCAACGTTTAAATAGTGTTTTATGGGCCTTCGTATATTCATATTACACTGTGGTATTACAGGAAAAGACATTCATATATATGTATATATATATATATATATATATATATATATATATATATATATATATATATATATATATATATATATATGTGTGTGTGTGTGTGTGTGTGTGTGTGTGTGTGTGTGTGTGTGTGTGTGTGTACTAGCGGCTGTACATTTGCATACTGGTACATGTTTATAAAATAGGCACGACAGTTGCGTCAGAGACGATACAAATGAACAAACACTCATGTCTTAATGATAAGTTTTTTTTTGGTGAAATGACTGTATTTATCCACTAATAAAACTTAGGAATAATAATTGTACTCTGGCAGTTTTTCGAGTAGTAATTAAACATCCCATTTCTATTGAAGAAGTTTGTTCCAGTTCCGTCTTTTCTTTCTGATGTTTAGACAAGGTGTTGAACAGTTAGCTGGCGCTTATCTTTTTGATGTTGTTACCCAACTTTTCCGTTTACTTAAGCGAGGGGATAGACTGCTTCTTTTGTTTGTAGGCCCTCTGTCTCATCGCGAGTAAACAGAAATCGAATGTTACCTTTCCTTTCATTACATTAAACCTCTTGCTAGGCTATATTTGCTTTCGCTTTCCTGTCCTCTTTTATTCGAAGCTATTCGCAAAAAAAAAAAAGAAAAAATATATATAGTTTTTCACTCTCACAGTTTTCGTTTCTTTACAAACATTTCGCTTTCTTTTACTCTGTCGCGTTTGTTTTCAGCCGTGTTTGCTTTTTCTTTCGTGTTTGTCTTTTAAATTGAACGTTCAGTTTGGTGCATTCCAGTAATGTTTCAATATTTCTTTTATAATTCTTGTTTCCTTTTTTCCACCCTTTCCATGTATAGATATTTTGCCGCTCCACTCTTTCCACGACGCGTTTACTTTCTCTTCTGTTCACCTTACTTTTTATTCTATTTTCTCTCTGGTGCTTTCTAAAAGAAAGTTCTGCCCAATCCCGCCTAGTTGACACAGTAAATTAAACCCTTCGCCTATTGCAAGCGTCGTCCTCCCCTCTCTCTAAATATTCTATATCGACGCCCTTTCCTAATCGGCCGAAATAGCTGTAATCGACGTTAGCAATACCGCCGATTCTGTTTACATTCCATTAGAGTTTCGGCCCCGTCTCAAAGGTTGTCGTCGACTTCGGAACTGTGATGACATTTTTATCTCAAACTTCTAAGACCTGCCGATACTTGCAGGTAATGACCCTCTTGGAAAACAAAAAGGTGAAAAATGTTGTTTCAGGTGTTCCTTTGTTTTTGCTGTCAATTATTTAGGAGGAGCTAACTGTGAGAGTATGTGTGTGTATGTATGTATGTATACATGCGTAGGAATAAATAATGACAGATAAATATGTACGTGTTTATTATGCGTGTCACTTACTCGTTACTACTTTTACAAAATATTCCTTTTTTATAATTTCATGTATTGCGGTGCAATTAGCCATTCATATCGCATTCACTATACCGTATGAATTATCTAAACCAAATACACCGTGTATGAAATGCAGGGGTTAGAATCCCTCCCTGAGTTGGTTACTTATCACATATAATTCCTCTTTTGCGTAAGCTGTTCCTAAGGAATTAAGAATTATAAACCTATCGGCTGTCTATTATGCAATATATATATATATATATATATATATATATATATATATATATATATATATAGATAGATAGATAGATAGATAGATAGATAGATAGATAGATACAGTAGCCTATATATGTACAGTATATATATATATATATATATATATATATATATATATATATATATATATATATATATATAAATGTATATATATATACTGTATGTAGTACAGTATGTATATATATACATACATGCATGTATGTATGTATGTATGTATACATACATACATACATGCATGTATGTATATAGCCTATATACTTACTGTACTACATACGGTATGTATATATACACATACATGCATGTGCAGTAAATATCCAACGCTGTCTGGAAGAATATCTATTCTCCCCAGTGCTTTTAAACAAAGTATAATAAAATAAAATGGAATGAAATACTCTATTTTTGGTATTTATGAACCGCACAGTACTTCAAGACGTGGACATGATGCCTTTCTGTGTTATGGTAGTGGTTAATGCTGTATTCTTGTGGTTAATAATTTTATTCTTGTGGCTGAGTAATTCTTGTGGTTAATGATTAATTCTCCATCCAGTTAGTTATTTGGCATTTTCCTTTCACTCGCTTAACTTGATGGTCGTTTAATCTCTGATACAAACATGAAGTTTTTCTAGATTGTAAAAGTATAAAGGTTTACAAGATAGGGCAGAGACAATAAGGTTAGTGCTGCATATGAAACGTCCTACCAAAGGTTCCACAAGAATTTGTTCCTCCAAGAAGGGTTTTTCGGTATCTTGAAACAAGGGTTCCAGAAGGATTCGTTCCTTCCAGAAGGATTCTATCGGTATCTTGAAACAAAGGTTCCACAAGGATTCGTTCCTCACAAAAGGATTCTTTCGCTATCTTGAAACAAAGGTTCCACAAGGATTCGTTCCTTCTAGAAGGATTCTTTCGATATCTTGAAACAGGTTCCAGAAGGATTCGTTCCTTCCAGAAGGATTCGTTCCTTCCAGAAGGATTCTTTCGATATCTTGAAACAAAGGTTCCACAAGGATTCGTTCCTTCCAGAAGGATTCTTTCGTTATCTTGAAACGAAGGTTCCACAAAGATTTGTTCCTTCCAGAAGGATTCTTTCGATATCTTGAAACAAAGGTTTCAGAGGGATTTGTTCCTTCCAGAAGGATTCTTTCGGTATCTTGAAACAAAGGTTCCACAAGGATTCGTTCCTCACAAAAGGATTCTTTCGGTATCTTGAAACAAAGGTTCCACAAGGATTCGTTCCTTTCAGATGGATTCTTTTGGTATCCGGAAACTAAGGTTCCAGAAGGATTCGTTCCTTCCAGAAGGATTCTTTCGGTATCTTGAAACAAAGTTTCCAAATGGATTCGTTCCTTCCAGAAGAAGTCTTTCGGTATCTTGAAACAAAGATTCCAAATGGATTCGTTCCTTCCAGGATTCTTTTGGCATCTTGAAACTAAGGTTCCAGAAGGATTCGCTCCTTCAAGAAGGATTCTTTCGGTATCCTGAAACAAAGTTTCCAAATGGATTCGTTCCTTCCAGAATGATTCTTTCGGTATCTTGAAACTAAGTTTCCAAATGGATTCGTTCCTTCCAGAAGGATTCTTTCGGTATCTTGAAACAAAGGTTCCACAAGGATTCGTTCCTTCCAGAAGGATTCTTTCGGTATCTTGAAACAAAGGTTCCACAAGGATTCGTTCCTTTCAGAAGGATTCTTTTGGTATCTTGAAACTAAGGTTCCAGAAGGATTCGTTACTTCCAGAAGGATTCTTTCGGTATCTTGAAACAAAGTTTCCAAATAGATTCGTTCCTTCCAGAAGGATTCTTTCGGTATCTTGAAACAAAGGTTCCCAATGGATTCGTTCCTTCCAGAAGGATTCTTTTGGCATCTTGAAACTAAGGTTCCAGAATGATTCGCTCCTTCAAGAAGGATTCTTTCGGTATCTTGAAACAGTTTCCAAATGGATTCGTTCCTTCCAGAAAGATTCTTTTGATATCTTGAAACAAAGGTTCAAATGGATTCGTTCCTTCCAGAAATATTCTTTCGTTATCTTGAAACAAAGGTTCCAAAAGGATTCTTTACTTCCAGAAGGATTCTTTCGGTATCTTGAAATCCGATCGATTTCGGACTTCTGTTTCACGTTCCCTTTGAGGGATCCTTCGGCCTCATTATACCTACAAATGAAACCTTTCGGAATTTGAGAACACGAAGCGGATGAAAGAACATCATGTTTCCAAGACGGAGAATTGCGGAGAGAGGGGAAAAATGAAAAGAATGCCGCTGGATTCCATGGCATTCTATTTTTTGTACTTTTTTTTTTTTTGTTGGAGTTTGTTTCATTCCCGAAAACATTGCTACCAGTCGATTGCCTTTTTTTTTGCTACAGTTGTGTTTTTTTGCACTGCAGTAAGTTATA
>JANJGK010000001.1:78219232-78241732 GCA_039081455.1 Macrobrachium rosenbergii
CTGTAACTAAGCTTTTACGACAGTGTAGAAAAAAAAAACATCCAGAAAAAAAAGCCCTACAGCCCTTGTCACCAACAAAAGCGAAAGTTTATTGAAGTGCTGCCGCGTCCGAAATATTCTTTCCGGAGGCTCCGCTATCGCTGCTGACATCTGTTGACTTAACTGCAGGCGCAAATGAAGCGCGCATCAATAAGGCTTTTCGCCCGTTTATTCCTCTAGCGAAATATGTCCTTTTGGGAAACTCGACAGCCGCCTGTCCCACGGATGGATATCCTCTTAACTTGCCGCCGACAGCAGCCGTCGCTGGCGCTGAATTAAGTCAATGAATGCAGAGTGTATTTTTCTGTTTCCCGATGGATGCCTCTTCGCAGTTTCTCCATTCGGGATTCGGGATGGTTTGTAATACCTGTGTTTTTTGATGGAAAAATTCTGTTCTACTTTTGTGGGTATATATATATATATATATATATATATATATATATATATATATATATATATATATATATATATATATATATATATATATATATATATATTTATGTATATATATATATATATATATATATATATATATATATATATATATATATATATATATATATATATATATATATATATATGTGTGTGTGTGTGTGTGTGTGTGTGTGTCTGTGTGTGACTCCAGCTTTGTCGTGGATGAACAGTTTCATGCCTGTAGATTTACTGAGCTATACCACCAGAGCTCTGTTTGGCTAAAAAGTGTCAATCTTTTAGGACTGTGATGCACCGCATCTCAAGGTCGGGGGTTTCAGTATTGAGGCTTATGAACCCCTTTGGAAAGAAAAAGGCGCCTTAAATAGTTGATGGCTTTTTTTTTTTTTTTTTTTTTTTTTTTGAAACCATTGGCATTCAAATACATCACGTCAATCCATTATTAGGGCTGCCACTATAGTAGAAGTAAGGGGAAAAAATATACATTGCTGTCTCAGGAAGTGCTAATGCCTTAGGATACATAGAAAATGTGTCCCAGGGCAAGAGATGAAGGGTTGTATACCCTTGGGTGGAGGACCATTTCTCGAAGAAGGAGATGAGCCATTTCTGATAAAGCATCCTCTTCCGTAAGATACAGAGAGATGAAAACAATAGCATTTTTGCAGCTCGGTGCAGGTGTGAAAATCAATTAAATGGCCGGGGGCATGTTGTTTGCAGTCTATTATCTCTTTTGTCATTACAAAAAGGGAATAAGAAAATTTAATACTCTTTCTCTTATTGCAAGCTATGGTTGATGCTGTTTGCCCCATACTTTTGTCGTGTCCCTGCTGCATTCATACTATACTAATATAAATTCTGTGATTTTGGAGTAGGTAACACTCAAGAATAATTAAGAGTATTCTTATACTTTTTAGGAGAGAAAGGAACCTAGTTTTCATAAAATATTGGTATCACAAATCCCATCCGTTCCTGCTCCACCGTAATGATGGAGTTTGATTGTATTTTTAAAGAAAAAAATAAATAACTATAAAAAGAATCTGAACTAAACTGTCTTCCAAGACTGTCTTAAGGGGATGTAGAACTGGCAATTGTAACTTGGGCATTCAATATATCGGAATAAAACTGCAAGTAATAAGCAAGTTTTTCCCCCCCCCCCCTTCTCTGTCGCTGTTGAGATTAGTCGCTCTCTCAACTTCTCTGTCTTTGTTCATAATTGATAAAAGTTGCATCAAACGCTCCAGCCAGTTTTAATTTTGGCAAGCGCTGGCATCCTTTTTATCTCTAGAACGAAATCACCTTTAATGAAACACATTTTTTCACGGAAGTGAGATACTTCGGATGACAACTCTCTCTCTCTCTCTCTCTCTCTCTCTCTCTCTCTCTCTCTCTCTCTCTCTCTCTGAAAGAAGATTCCCTCTACTTTTAAGAGTTTCCTCTCTAATGGCGAAGACTTGTTTTCTTAAAGTGTAGGGGGATGAAAAGGAAAAGTTTAGAAAGGGCCTGTCGAGGCGAGTTATATCCTCTTAACCATATTGTTTTGATATATTTCTGCAATATCAGTTTGTTACTTTTCGACTAGAGAACTTTAGGAAATAATCTGGAGAATTGAAAAGTGGGTACAGAAGTCATTCCCTACTATCATTATTATTATTATTATTATTATTATTATTATTATTATTATTATTCTGGAAGAAGACCCTTTTTCAGGCTAACTTCGTTGAAAAGAACGGCACTCTGTATGGCGCTGAGCTGATATTGCGCCTTATCAACTTGGTGTTATTATTATTATTATTATTATTATTATTATTATTATTATTATTATTATTATTATTATTATTATTATTATTATTATTATTATTATTATTATTAAAAATTTGTCCCCTAATCATCTATATGTAAAAGACACGTCCCATATTTGTGACAACTTTTGAACTGTGTAGGGAATGTATTTTTTGTATAAAAACAGATACATTAAATTGGTATAATGCTATCAGTAATTACGAAGCTACGAAGCTCAGCATTTCACCATCTTTCCACCATCAACACTCTAATAAGAAGGATGAGCCTCTAAATCTTACAGTAATGAAATTATGTCAAGTACGATGACATCTCTTAATTATATTCCGCTCTGTTATTTCTGCATCTGTAACTGAAGTTTCATTAACGAGGGTTATTCACAATACTTATCACGACTGCGCAACACTATCGGTGGTAATACTGTTAGCACAGCGTCATATTGGTTATACTGAAGATTACGTTGTCAAGTGATTAGATGATATTGCTAAAGGTTTGTTTTGGCATGTTACTTTTTAGTTTTCTGTAAAAGAAAACTATTTAGATGGCTATTTGTTTGCCCGTCCGTAATTTGTCTGACCGCCTTTAGATCTTAAAAACTACTGAGGCTAGAGGGCTGCAGATTGGTATGTTGATCATCCACCCTTCAGTCATCAAACATACCAAATTGCAGCCCTCTAGCATCAGTGGTTTTTATTTTATTTAAGGTTAAAGTTAGCCATGATCGTGTGTCTGGCACAACTATAGGTGCCAACAGCACGGGCCACCACCGAGCCGTGGTTAAAGTTTCATGGACAGCGGCTGAGAGTTTCATGGGCCGCGGCTGAGAGTTTCGTGGGCCGTGGCTGAGAGTTTCATACAGCATTATATGCTGTACAGAAAAGTCGATTGCGCCGAAGAAACTTCGGCGGATTTTTTACTTGTATATTATTGTTATTGTTAGGACGCTCAGTTACAGTGTATTGATAAACGGCCTAAATGTTTTATGGTTTAAGGACAATATTCATGTACTGTGTATCACCGAATTTGATCTATAGTACACCCTATATAATTCAATCTGTTTCAGCATTAATTTTTGCCATCAATATTAATTTCACAATTTTTGCAGCAGGTAAATTCCTTCAATTCCTCATACTTCCAAAATCGTGCTTGCGTTTTTATTCAGTTTGGACGACAAAATTCCCTAAAAAATGGAGCTTTGGTTGTGACGTGAGGGTGAAAAGTAGGTTAGTATTCTGGAGCATAATTTTTCATTAGATGAAAGGCAAGAATTGTGAACCATGTGACTAGATATATGCTCTCTCTCTCTCTCTCCCTCTCTCTCTCTCTCTCTTTCTCTCTCTCTCTCTCTCTCTCTCTCTCTCTCTCTCTCTCTCTCTCTCTCTCTCTTCCTTCATGCATGAAAAGAGATCTAACAGTGCCTGTGGTAATTTCTTCACTTCATTACTGTTACTTTTTCTCTTTCAAATCTTTTAGTTCTTGTCAGCAATGCCATTGGTTTCCACTTTTGTTATTGATCAGTGAACTTCTATTATTTGCTAGTTCTTATTCATTTTCCATTAACAATATATGTCAGAAGAGATCCATTCTTAAAATGATGACTTTTTTAGAGAAATATAGGCAATCTCCGAATTACAGCTTCTCTGGATCTTTGCAAGTCTTGCCAGTTTCGGACCATAATGAAACTCGCTCCACTAGCCTTTGACTTTGTGCCTCTGTAGAGTGTTGGTACTGAGGACTTGGTTCCTGTGATATTGGTGATGTCTTTGAAGAGTTGTCCCTGAAGGAACAAGCCTCTCTTGTTCTGAGACTAGTAATTAAAAACAAAAGTAAGCATTACTTGTAAGAGTAAAAGATCTTACAGACTGAGGGGAAATAGAGGGGGCGGGGATTAGGCTGTACAGGTCACTGACGACGGTGGCCGTTTCGATTTACTATCATCAGAAAACTTCGCACGGAGCTTTTCTAGAAAAAAAAAAATAAGATAGTAAAGGTCTGTTAATTCATTTGCTGGACTCGATTCCACCCTCGATAATCGAATTTCAAATGTAGAAGCTCATTCAAGAGAATTTTCAAACATGCAAGAATTTATTCAGGTGGGGTCTGCTGGTTTCCATATATAAAAAGGTATGGGACTTCGCTTAACTGAAGTACCTCTGTTTCCATATATCTGAAGTCAATTACATTGCTGCATTAATGTTGCGAAGTATTTTTGAAATCTACAACATCCGTTTTTATGATACAGAATGTATCTGCCATTTTCCATGAAGAATATGAAACTGTAAATCCAGCTTTATGAAAATTTTTATGATATGCAATAGCTGACAACGTTTTAATGCCGTTCTTTCGGCTTTTGCATTTTTATGATATTTCATATTGAATGTTGATTGAACTAAACAGAAGTATTTATTCTCGTTTTCATTCCTAATGGAGTATCACGTATAAAGTCACAATAATAAATAAAAGTTTGCAAAAAATTTCCAGCACATGCGGATGCTGCTAGAACTAATTCAAAAAAGTTTGAACTCCTTTTAACAAATTATTTCTGGACTTTAATTTGCTACAGCTAGGAAGTATAATTGTTTTTGTTTTATTTGTAGGTGGTTTACGTTTCACTGAATTTATGTACTGTGTGAGGTGCTTATGTCAAAAACATTTAGGCATGCAATTCATGACGCGTCTTTGGTAGAATTTAGTGTTTTGTTCTGCCTTGCTTATGACAACAGATATGCATAAAGAATTCTTACATGGATTCCAGGACGTAAAGTGCATAATGTTCTAAAGTACTGAAATATGCACATTTAGGAGAAAGAGAGAGAGAGAGAGAGAGAGAGAGAGAGAGAGAGAGAGAGAGAGAGAGAGAGAGAGAGAGAGAGAGAGAGATCCCATAGTATTCGCTCCAGTGGAATCTCCTTCAGTAAATGTAAAATAGGTGAAACCAACTGGGCATTAACGGATAATGAATGTAATAGAAATAAAATTTCTAGTATAAAAAGTACTGAATCGTATTAGAAGTTCACCCAGTTGTTTGCATTGAGGGAAAAAGACTAAAATTACAGAAATATAGTAGCAAGACAAGTTAATGTCAGTCAGAAATTATAAAAACGAATGAAAAAATATTACTAAGGTGGCACATCAGACTTGAGATCAACTTATTGACGCTTTTATTTGAAAAAATAGCAGTAAAATATTTCTGTCACACACAGATACAGTAAAACGATCATGTATTTTAAAATCGACGGAACTCTGTTGCCCTCATTTTAGGCTTTTCTATTAAGAGTTCTGTTAATGTACTCAGACATTAACACCTATCAAATTGTTACATTTTCGTACGAGTGTATTTTCTTTTGGCTATCACTTGAATAGAACGAAAGAACAGCTCATAGGTGAATATTTTCCATGTCTAAATGTGCATCTAGTATCTAAATAAGTATTGCCCACAAAATATTCAAGTTCACTTTCACGCTTCTTATAATTGGCAAAGATTTATCTACAGACTAACGTTTACCACTTGAGTAGAGCAAACGTATGACTTGCACCATTTGCTTTGAGTACATTTTCATTCTCTCTCTCTCTCTCTCTCTCTCTCTCTCTCTCTCTCTCTCTCTCTCTCTCTCTCTCTCTCTCCATGCGTCAACGGAATTTCAAAAGTTGCGACCGAAATGAGTCGGGGGTCAGACCAAGTGACCCACAGGAACTTCAAAATTTTCGGTTTTGTTACATGAAAAGTCGTTTTACCTCCAAGTTCTTTTCTCTAGCGGTTTTTAAGTGGCCATGTAGGGACTCTGAGTACTGAAAGTTTCTCGACGTTTTCCATTAACCCTCAAGTTTTCCTTTTCTATGTCCTTTTCTCTCAGATTACGTATATGTACGTATATATATATATATATATATATATATATATATATATATATATATATATATATATGTGTGTGTGTGTGTGTGTGTGTGTGTGCGTGTGTATGTATGTGTATGTGTCATATACATATACAAAGTTCTATGTATGCTATATATATATATATATATATATATATATATATATATATATATATATATATATATATATATATATATATATATATATATATATATATATATATATGCGGTAGGTGTGAGTGCGTGAGTGCTTCGTACTAACTCATTTTACCAGATTTCCAGAGCAGTATCATGCTGGCTGTTAGCTTTCGCAGTACTTCAGTCACAAACCTGTAAGTCTTGAAATTCATTTTTTTTTAAGGATGGCCATTTTCAGCGTGACAATTTTATTTGCAGCAAAAATGTATATAATATTATTCACTTCATTTAAGAACATAATTTCGGTTCCAAAATATATAAAAAGGACTTACCCCAGTGGAACTTAATGATCAGTATCATTAGTCAAGTGTTTCTCATGTGTTAAAGTATTGTAATTATTCCACCTCAACAGAGATGTTACTGGTTGCTTACAAAGTTAAGTAAAAAATGCGCCGAAGTTTCTTCGGCGCAGTCGAGATTTCTGCACAGCGTATAATGCTGTATGAAACTCTCAGCCACGGCCCATGAATCTCTCAGCCGCGGCCCATGAAAGTTTTAGCCACGGTCTGGTGGTGGCCGGACGCACGAGCATTGCTAAATTTTAACCTTAAATAAAATAAAAGCTACTGAGGCTAGAGGGCTGCAATTTGGTATGTTTGATGATTGGAGGGTGGATGATCAACATACCAATCTGCAGCCTTCTAGCCTCAGTAGTTTTTAAGATTTGTGAGCGGACAGAAAACTGAACAAAAAGGTTAACAATAGAGGTTGGAGTCGAGAATGTTAGGGACTTAGCGTGTCAACAACATTGACAACGGTTTAAATCATAGGCATGGATTTAAGTCAGTTATTTTGACTAAGCTGTAATGGGATTGTGGTAACTCAGGTTAAAGTGTTTGCGATTTCTTGACACAAGGTACAAGATTTTTTAACCCAGACTCGTCACGAGATCAGCTCTCATATATATAAAAACCGCAAACAGATTCCTAGTACTAATTCTTTAGATGAAGTATGAGGAGTAGTAAGTGGCAAAGAAATCTTTATGGGGAGTTTAATGGTTAACTGAAAATATATAATGACTATACACTGACGTAATGCGAAGAACCTTTTCTCTTTTTTTTTTCAAATAAATAACTTTAAAAATACCGAGTAAAAGCAAAGAAACAAAAGGACGTGAAAAAGGAAATAGCAAATAATTTCAAAGCTGACAATATATAGTGAGTGTACATTGACTTACTGCACAGATCCCTTTGTCTCTCAAATCAGTAACAACTTTGAAAGCCTCCAGAAGTTACAAAGCAACAAAGAAACGTGAAAGAGGAAAAAGCATGACTTATCACTGACGTATTACACAGATTCCTTTGTCTTTCAAATCAGTAACCACTTTGAAGGTTTCCAGAAAATACGAAGCACCAAAGAAACGTGAAAGAGGAAATAGTACTAAAGTATTTTCAAAGCTGAAAATGTGAAGTTACTTAATACTGATATACTACACAGATTCCTTTGTCTTTCAAATCAGTAGCAACTTTGAAATTCTCGAGCAAAAACAAAGCAACAGAGAAACAAGAAAGAGGGAATTAGTATATATTTCCAAAGCTGCAAATGTGTAATGACTATACATTGACATACTGCACAGATCCCCATTTATTTAAAACTAATGACAACTTTGAAATAGTCGTGTACAAAAAAAGGGAACAAGAGAAGAGTGAAAGAGGGAATGGCATATATTTTCAAAACTGAAAGTGTGTAATGGTCACACATTGACACACTGCACAGATCCTTTTGTTTTTCAAATCAATACCAACTTTGAAATTCTCGCTCAAAAAGCAAAGCAACAAAAGAAGAACGGAAGAGGGAATAGCCTACATTTTCAAACTACTTTACATTTCATCCCAAGGCCTAACGGCATCCATCCCTATCGCTTTAATTTTCTTAGCTTATCCAAGGGGCCAGAGATGGGAGCGGCGGCTGGTGTCCCTCAGGCTGGTCCTTGCATACGAAATAGGTGATTGACTGGTTTAAATTGCCTCCTGTGAGACAAACCTGTCACATTGGAAATGGAAATTGTTAAGTATGTATTACGGCATTTACGTTTACGTATTTCATACAGAAACACCATACCATATCAACAGTACAGACACATACACACACAACACAAGAGCGCGCCTGTTCACACAAAAGATACGCACACACCCACATACACACACATATGTATATATGAATATATATAAAAAATATATATATATATATATATATATATATATATATATATATATATATATATATATATATATATATATATATATATATATATATTACACACACGCGCGCGCACACACACACACAAACTTAAATGCATACATATTCGGTGATGTCCATATTCAGTTGATTAGAAATTGTTCAGTGAAAAGCTTCTCACTTTAAGAAAAATAAACTGGAATATAATAATCCTCCCAAAGTCAGTATTACTTTTCACTGTTAATTCCTCCTCCCTTTTGATCGTGGTTATAAAGATTTACTTGCTGAATCTCTCATATGGATAGTTGTTCTATCTCCTGTTGAGGGAAACATTTGTGTTTTCCAGGGCAAGGTTCCCAGCTTTCATCTAAATCATAAACAAGTGAAAAATACGCCTAAGTTTCTTCGGCGCAACCGAGTTTTCTGCACAGCTTATAATGCTGCATGAAACTATCAGCCACGGGCCATGAAACTCTCAGCCGCGGCCCATGAAAATTTCAGCCAAAGCCCAGTGGTGCCTTGTGTTGTTGACACTTATAGTGGCGCCAGACGCACGGTCATGGCTAAATTTAACCTTAAATAAAATGAAAACTACTGAGGCTAGAGGGCTGCATTTTGATATGTTTGATGATTGGAGGGTGGATGATCAACATACCAATTTGCAACCTCTAGCCTCAGTAGTTTTTAAGATATGAGGGCGCACAGAAAAAGTGCGGATGGACAGACAAATAGACATCTCAATAGTTTTCTTTTACAGAAAACTAAAAAAGATGTAACTGTTTCAAGTAGACCTAATAAGTAAGTTAGAGTGTTGCTTACAAGTGGCTGAATGGAACGAGATAAAAGATAACACGAAATGAGCACATTTGAAGCTATAAGATTAAAACACCAGAAACCCAGACTCATCCGATGATGCACCTAGCAGCCAACTCATGCAGTTTGGCCCTGCATCCCCATTGCATAGATTTTGCAGAGGGAAGGACTGAATTCCAACTGCACTCGCTCGAAAGTTAAGTTGCGCAAAGGTCTATCGACGATAAAGTCTTCAGCGAGTTCAAGGTTTCCTCGGGAATCATTACCGCCATCAGTACCCTTTGGAGAGGCTGACCCGAGTCCTCGGTCGAGGCAAAGTTTTAATTGGAACTCAGGCGAATGACAGTGCGATGTTTAGGAATTAACTCTACTTCGAGGATTTGAAATCGATACGGGGGAAGTTGTGGCGTGCCGCTTTTATTACGAAGTTAGGTCGCAGGTTCTGCTGTTGGATGCAAATGAAAGCGATTGCTAACTACCAGTGCTGCTATTGCTGTTTCCGTTACTGATGTCAATTGTGCTATTGTTAAGCGGTGTTTGTTAAATAAATTTTTTCACTAGATCGGATGCAAGGGATGTATGGCTTTCAGGTTTTTGATCGTCTCCGCTGGACTGGAATATGCAAGAGTATCACGACAGATAATTATAACTTAACTAATTTTTATGAATGTTTACTTCAAATGTAAGAGAAATAAATTTATCATCGCGAATAATTCTTTTCTTATAGCTCAACTTATATAAAATACCACTATGTTCAGTTGCACGTGATGTAGTGGTCTTTTTTTTTTTTTTTTTTTGAGCAGTTCTAAGATTTGCTGTTTTGAGGAATTTGTATTTATATGTAATATATGGGAATGGGGTAGGACTGTAGGGGGAAAGGTTGGCGGGGGGGGGGGGGAAGAGAGTGGAGTAATATGCAAAGGATGTTTGGCTTTCAATGTTTTAGTTTTCTGTAAAAGAAAACTATTGTGCTGGCTTTGTCTGTCCGTCCGCACTTTTTCTGTCCGCCCTCAAACCTTAAAAACTACTGAGGCTAGAGGGCTGCAAATTAGTAAGTCGATCTTCCACCCTCCAATCATCAAACATGCCAAATTGCAGCCCTCTAGCCTTAGTAGTTTTTATCTTATTTAAAGTTAAAGATAGCCATAATCTTGCGTCTCGCAACGATATAGGACAGGCCACCACCGGGCCGTGGTTAAAGTTCCATGAGTCGAGGCTCATACAGCATTATACCGAGACCACCGAAAGATAGATCTATTTTCGGTGGCCTTGATTATGCGCTGTACAGAAAACTCGACTGCGCCTAAGAAACCGCGCAATTTTCACTTGTTTATTGCTGTCGCCACCGCTGGCTTGGAGTACGCTAGAGTATCTTAATAGGAAAGGATAATGCAGCATAAGTTTTCATGGCGTTGGCCTTTAAGAATTAAAATAAAATAATTTATCAACTTTAATAATTCCCTTTTTAGGCTTCAACCTTTTCTAGAGTTCAAAGGACATCACGAAGCATTATTTTTCTGTTCTTTAAACATTCTCACGGCTATCTTTTAATTTTCCTGTGAGTATGCAGTTCTTTTGTGTGGAAAGCATGTATTTTAGCAATGAAAACAAGACTTTTTCATATGTCAATAACAAAGAGCATAAAACTCAATGTTTTATGCATTTATTTCGTATTTCCTATGGCTTTAAAGTCTTCACTCAATTATTTTTACACTTAAGTCAATGGGTGACTGATCATATTGTTTAATACTTATAATGATGCTTTAAAATCTTCACTCAATTATTTTTACACTTTAGTCAATGGGTGACTGATCATATTGTTTAATACTTATAATAACTTGTTTTAGTTTTCGTAATATTTTATTTTTCGTGTCTTGTTTTTCCATTCCTTCCGTATACTTCATTTTGGTTCTGAAATCAGCATCAAACGTAGCAGGATAAATTGCCTCCCTTTAATCTTTCCAATGAAATTAGATAATTCCGTGATTGGTATTTTATTCTGTGATTGGTAAAAGTGACGACACTCAGCCTCATTTATTAATGTGTTCCTATTAGTGAACACTTTAATTCATCAAACGGACATCCCGTTCGATTGCAATTAAAGAGATTAATGAGTTTTCTGTCATTAAAGGTAGCATGATTTTTGTAAAGAACGGTATCGGTATCTCAATGAAAGACTTTTGAATAATTAATGCGCCCTTGCTATGTTACTTGCTCATCTAAATCCAACCCCCCTCCTCTCTCTCTCTCTCTCTCTCTCTCTCTCTCTCTCTCTCTCTCTCTCTCTCTCATCTCTCTCTCTCTTATAGGAACTTTCTTAGCTGGTGGTTAGATGTCAAACAATCAGTCAGTCCTGACAGAGGGAAGGGACACGAAGGTGGATTTCTCCTCCATTAATCTATTTTCTCTTTTAAGGGAAATAATGAACCGAGAACAAGTCCTTTACCATTAATGAATAGATATCTCGCACTTTAGTTTGTCGTACACCGTGTTCAATTTTTTTTCTTTTACTTGAGGAAACTATGCAACCGATGTTATTAATCTTCGTTGAATCAGTATAAGCGTTTTACCATGTAGTTCAAAAGTATAAATAATTTTCTTTGTCACCATAATAATTTGTGAAAAAAATATATGATGCCATTAACAACAGCAACTAAACCCATGCCTCTGTTTCCCCTTACTGCTAAGTTCCTTAACTGCTTCCGTGTTCCCTTGATTGTATAACTTTCCGTTGTTTAAGGAGCGGGTGTATCCCATCCTTTGTGGATAAACCCCTCTTTGTGTTCTTGCCCTACGTATTCTAGATTTGGGCAGTGGGTGACATGTCCTATTGGCTACGGCATGTAGTTAAAACATGTAGGATAATAGGATATTATATTATAGAACATCAGGTTTGATATAAACACAGAAAAAATCAATGTTTTAAGTGAAAAATATCATACGAACAGAATATTTCTTTGTGATGAGAGAGGATGAGAGATTGGAAAATTGTGAAACTTAGTTGACCGACTCAGTGAAATTTTTTTATTGTTCCTTAAATCTTCAAATTAGCCTTACAATATATAACTTTTTCATTACTGATTTTTTTACATTCTTTTCTCGCAATCCTGTAGTATTTTTTAGATGATTTAAAGTCATAATGTTTTCAATCCCAGGGTAATAAGCGAAACTATTTTTTTTTAATAAGGTATCTAAGGACATACTTTTACTTATGGTAAAAGTGGTAACTCACTTTTGCCTCTGACAAAGCGGGTCATGCTTAAATACGGTTATTCATTTTTGCATAATAACTACTGTATCAAACTTAGCAACAGGCATGCTCAGCATACCCCCGATAGAATATTGCTTGAAAAAAGACAATTTAATGGTGTGTAGATTTTATATTGTACTTTTCATCATCCCTGATTGCCTGTTATTTGTTTTTCTCCACTTGTTTAGGACAAACGACCAGCCATGGTTTGACGAACCTACCATGACAAACAGACCAAGTTCAACACATGGAGACGAAATCGTTCAAATGAAAATTACACCATTTTTGTTGAGTCTCGCCGTGCTGCGAAAAGAACTTGTCTTACAGCCGGGAGGAATTGCAATGATTCCTTGAAGAGGAAACTTGAAGGAATTACTCACCTCATCTGTGGTGGACCAAATTGGCACCATTTATCTTTGGGTCAGGCTGGTCTTCCACTCCACCACTACTAGCAGATGATGGTAGATTGGTTACTAGCCCTAGGGAAAAGGCTGAACTGCTTCATTGAGGTTTTGTAGCTAAGCAGTCAGTTGAGGATGTCCCCCTCCCTGATACACGTCATCCTGAACCTATTCTTACAAAATTTACATTTCGCTTTAGGGATGTTAAGAAAATTGTGGATAATCTTGATAGCTGGGGTTGGGAAGATCCTGATGGTTTCTTCCATTTTTTTTTTTTTAAATAAGCGTCTAGTGTATTGTCTTCCAAGATAAGTAGACTCTATAGATTTTTATGTAGACGTAGTATCTTTGCGGATGAGCGCAAGCTTTGTAATTAGAGTGCCTGTTTCAAAGAGTGGCATATCTGCAGACTGCAGTAACTACAGGCCACTCTCTATTCTCCCTGCGCTCTCCAAAATTGCCGTAAAACTTATCTTCAAGCCACTATATAAGTATGTTGAATCTAAAGGATTGTTAGCTGATAGTCACTATGCATACAGGAAGCAGTTAGGTATCTGCGATGCTCTTTTAGATTTGACTTGCCATTTGCAAGGAAACCTTAATAAGGCTTTTGAGTGCAGAGTGATTCAAATAGGTTTTAGTGCTGCTTTCGATTTAGTAAATCACAAGGCACTTATTTATAAACTTCAGAATCTTGGAGTGGGTGGATATATTTTAGGATTACTTCAAGATTTCCGTACAGGTAGGCAGCAGCGAGGTTCTGTGGACAGGATCTTTAGTGAACCAAGACCTATTTTGTCTGGAGTTCCACAGGGTAGTGTTATTTTTAGTGTATACAAGTGGTATGGTTGTTGGCCTGGAAAACAAGATTGTTCAGTAAGCAGATGATGCAAGGCTTGTGGGTGTAGTTAGTTAGTTATAAATGATTTGTTTAACCAGACCTCTGAACTCTTTTAGGGTTCTTCTCGGGCTGGGATTGTGGGTGTAGTAAAGCCTCCACTTATGAGAAATGAAGCCAGAGATATTTCATGCAACGTACTCTCCTGACCACGGAAAAGAAGTCAAGCCTGCACGTCCTTTGCTCGTTGGAAATGCGGTGAGAGGGAAAAGTGCACACGACCCGAGGCTGCAAAAATTCACCCATGCATGAATTCATTGCAATACATGAATACATATTCTCGTGCAAGGCAACAGATTCAGATTATTTTTGCAAGATGGCTTTGGGACGGAAAAGAAAAGCATATATGTTTTCCTATTTCCGTGATCATACTAAGAACATTAATTTTGTGTGTGTATGTGTATATATGTATATGTATATATATATATATATATATATATATATATATATATACATATACATATATAATGTATGTATGTATTCTCTCTTAGAAGGGCTAGCATGTTGTTTTATCCCTCCTCCACTCAGAAACATTTGTGTAATGAGGCTGTTAGCTTGCACACTTTTTCCACTATGTCTACGACCTCCAAATGCAAACCACGGTACTCTTGTCTCATAGGCCAGAATGCTTCAATCATATTACGAGAAAATCATTTGCTTTACAAATGGTTTTTGTGTCGGCGAAGTTAATCATCTTTGGGTCTGGTCAGAAATTTGATAGGTACCCGCTAAAACAGACAGCCATGGCTTGGGGATAGCAACAACACTTTGTGAATATTTGCTAAAAACAAGGAATGTAACACGTTCCTGTGCCAATCACATAAGGGTAGAGGAGGCAAGGAATTGTGTGTGTGTGTATATATATATATATATATATATATATATATATATATATATATATATATATATATATATATATATATATATATATATATATATATATATATATATATATATATATATACTGTATATATATGTGTGTGTAGATTGCTAGAGAATTGGTTAAAGTTTTTTTTATACTTCTCTTGGGTAAATTGATACATCATTTATCAAACGTAGTTGAAGGTATCTCTAGTCTTTTAGGGTTAATGATAACTTCGCGATTGTATATAAACTGATATCCGTGCATTCAGCATCAGAAGGAGTTAATAGAGTGTCCCATTATTGATTTCCTCTTCAGTTATTTTCTATTGTTATCGTCTTTGTCCATTTGTGATTGAAGTTGGTCCCGTTGGCTCTTCATGGCAGTCGGGATATTGTTGTAGGGGAGTTCTTCGTAAAGGCTGATGCAACAATTGATTGCAGGTTCATATCCTTGATCGCAGTTGCTAAGGTTTTGTTTTGTTCCTACTCGTCCCCTGTTAGAATACTGCTCTCTCGCATCTGGTATTTCTCATTTGTTCCTCCCTTGTCAGCATTCGAACAAAGACGATTTATAGACAATTCTATCAGTCAGAGTGACCCTTGTTTTTACAGATGTTCATTTGTTTTCAGATACGTTGACTCGTTTGAGTGTCATTCCTTTTCTCAGGTGGATATGCAATATCCTACAGGCCGCCATATCCTGTTTTTTGTTAAGTGAAGAATGTCATTGTCCGTGCACTCGCTTTGGTCACGTTTATTCCTTTTGCTGTTAACTGTTAAAATTTTCACCTGCCCGTTTTCTGTGATTCCTAAAACACTTCTTTCAAAAGTTCGGCATTTACTTCTTGTTTATTTATACAGTATTGTTTAATTAACAGCTTTCACATTCAGTTAGATGTTGACATCAGGCAACCCAGACCTGCGACCTTCAAATCAAATAAAAAGAGAATACAAAGAATTTATATTTTTCATTTGTGTAGAAGATTCTCTAGTAGTCTTTTTTTTGTTTTTTTTGTTTTGTTTTTTGTTTTACAACTAAACTGTCACGGGATACTGGGGTTTGTTTATCATGAGACTTGGAATATTGGGACGGGGATTATGGAGGATGCTCCTCAAGTTATAATCTTACTACAGGTCACCCTTTCCTTAGTTGACAATCTCTGAAGCTACTCATAAGATAAGCCATGGAATAGATGAATCGTCTTATATTTTATTGAAATTAATGAAATTTGCAATAACTACAGTGAAATATTTGGTTTTCCTTATTCCCTCCCACACACACACTTGTATTTCCACTCCCTTCTCTCTCTCTCTCTCTCTCTCTCTCTCTCTCTCTCTCTCTCCTCTCTCTCTCTCTCTCTCTCTCTCTCTCTCTCTCTCTCTAAGTCTTTTACCCCCGCCCAGTTCTGTCAAGGCTTATTCTCCTTATGACAACATTTTCCAAGGATCGGTCTCAGCCATAACCCATTCAGTGGCACAGCCTTCTCAGATGGGATTGAGCAGTGGGAAGTGTTAAGAAGAGGAATGGTGAGAATGGAAAGGAGGGTGGAAGGTGAGGGTGGGGGTGGAGGGGGGGGGATGATAATAGATTGGAACTGGAGCATCCGAATCCTGTTACTCAGACTGGGAGACGCGGATTGGTTTTGGAAAAAAATTAATCTATAAGCTGAACGTATGTGTATGTATGTGGGTATGGAGTAAAATACTATTTCGAACGAGAACCGAGCAATACGGATGTATGTATGTGAGAGAGAATGGAAGACGGTCAGACAAAGACACGGAGGGCGAAGGAACGCAGACTGTAAAACAGAGAGAGAGAGAGAGAGAGAGAGAGAGAGAGAGAGAGAGAGAGAGAGAGAGAGAGAGAGAGAGAGAGAGAGGGGGGGGGGAAGTCTGCATCTAGAAGCCTTAAAAGCTAATGTATGTAATCATCATGAGAGAAGGAAATTCCATCTCGAAGGACAAAGAACATGATGTTACAGCATCACTCTGTTTCAGGAACTCTGTTTATCTATCTATCTATCTATCTAGCTATCTATCTATCTATCTATCTGTCTATCGATATGGAAATGTCACTGCTATGGTTCATTTTACAATGCTCATATATAAAGCACTACCAAATCCGAAACGTTTTATGTAAAGGGTAAAGAATGGTTAGAAAGGGGTTTACTATAATGTCCATGTATGCAAATGTTTGTCTGCAGAATAAAGAACCTTGAAATTAATGTAATGAAAGAAATTCATTGTCGTTGTTAATGTTTTATGAAAAAACTACAATTTTAACTTGATCATGTAGACACCAAAGTAATCAACTCAAGCTATAAGGAAAGTTTTAATGAGTTAATGAGATGTTACGGCGATGTGTAACCATATACCCAATGTTTTTAAACGTAGCCTCTGTATTGTGGCCAGCCACTTTCCTATATTCAAGTTCCCTTGCTTGATTCTGCACTCAAAGTTAGTTTAATTAATTTATTTAATACATATATTCAAGTCTGTTGTTACTTAATATATTAAATATTGATTCCTGCTTTTATATTTGTTCTGATTTGAAATTTATTTTTCTGTATATGTAACTCAATATCATACTTTCAATAAAATTTACAATATCAGTACCTTAGAAATAAAGATTCAGTTTCATAACCCGGGCAGTGAAACCCCAATTTCGTTAAAATATGTTTCACATATGGTGTTATTTTGAATGAATGCCTGATATAGAAGTCCATGCCCTTCAACCTTGCGCCATAAGAATGTATGCTCGTTAGGAATGAAAATATTGTTTAATTAGGATGCAAATTACGTAGATATTCAAGAAGCATAACAGAGGTCTGGCTCTCTTCAACACTTGACCTCATTAACTTGAAACACACTTTATAGAAAAGGAAGTAAGGTCCTTTAAACTAAATATAGACATCTGTATAAAACAATGTATTTTTAACGGGAAATTTTTATGTTATGATGCTTTCTTCACTCGTTATAGTATTAAAAGGTACAATAGCTCCTAAATTTTATATTATTAAAATGATGCGGAAAAAAGGCGTGACTTTGTAAACTTATAGGTAGTTGCACTTACGGTTGGAAATATATACAACTGCATTTAGATATGAAAATCTAGATAGTTACATTTAAGATAAAATATGGATAGCTGCATTCACAATTGAAAATATATAGAAAGGTATTACAGAATAAGTGTGTTTTCATAATCTTAGCAACGAAACTTGCATCCCACGTATAAGATACTGGGGTATGAAAAATGTTGAACAGGCACGCAGTCAACAAGTCAGACCCTCTGTCGCGTATGATGTGATTTTAACCGCACTCTCAACACCCTGCATTTTCTGAAACAAGCCTTTTTTTTTATGGGAATCTGTACCGTCGCTTCACTCCAGCGAGAAGAGCGATTTTGCATGAATTCCTCCTTATCGAATCGGCAGTCTATATCACCACGGGTCCAACGATGCGAGAATGAAAGCAGCTGTTTACTAAAATGATAGGATCTTTGCACTGGATTACACTGGATCAGATATTCAAGCAAACTCGTTTCTGGGGCGTTTGTTGAGGCTTGCTATGCAGGGTACCGAGTCTCTCTCTCTCTCTCTCTCTCTCTCTCTCTCTCTCTCTCTCTCTCGTGATTGGTGTTATGATCGCAGTGTATCGGAAGCTGATTTCTTGTACGTAAATTACTCCTTTGTTAATGGAGTCATTTGAGTTACAGTTGATCCGAGCACGAGTTCATAATTCAAAAATGAAAAATGACAAGCCTTGTAATAGACAGTATCCAGCTTCACTTAACTTTGCTGGAATGAATTCCTTGAAAACTTGATTATTACAAAATTACCTTCTTTCGCTTTACAGATGTAACTGAATGTAACTAATTGCCGTTAATGCAAGCTACTAAATTTAACTATCACAGCCAATGGTAACTACAGTATTGCCCCCTTATTAAATCGCAGCCTCTAAAATGCGAAATTTCTCACTCCTCTTCACCGCTCTAGACGGCTGTTTTCTAATCTGACTGATTTATCGCCATAATCTCTCCGAACTTTTATCTCCGACGAAGTGGATCCCGTTCGTGTAATCCTTAACGCGACTTCTCAGTCACGTCCTCGAAAAACGTCTGAGAGTGATTTCACTCTTTGCGATTAGGTTAGGTGCTTGGGGCACTTTTCAAAATTGAAAACCTTTGCTCTCGAGGTGATGGGACCCACGAAATGTTCTTGGCTCTTGGGTTCCTGAATGGTGAAGGCAGATTCCCTTTTGTTGATTGGGAGGTTTATGTTGTTAATGTGATGTGATGATGAGTATCTATACTCATACGGAAGTATAATGATTGTCTGTATATATTTCGCATGTACATACTGCTACATTTGTCCGTTCAGATACAGTCAGATAGACAGATAAAATTATTGGTAACAAAATTACAACACTTCCATGATTACAAGATTCAAAATTACAATATTTTCATAGACAAGATAATTTTTTTGGTCCAATTCATATAAAGAAAAAATCCATACAGAACGGCTTTGTAAAACTGGGAAGCACTCGAGAAAATTAAAACAAAATATATATATGACAATATGTAATAGCACAGTTAATATTTAATATACTATACATATTTTGGGTACAGATGATGATCATCTAAATATTCGCCAATCGGCGTAAGTGCATACCTTTATATATTATATCATATTAATATTATTATCCTCTTTATTCACAGATATTTATTCGTGCTTTAGTGATATCTAGAAGTAAAAGCGTCATATAGAAGTAACAAATAAAGGAATCCGTTTACCAACTGTTTTTAGCTCTCGATAGCTAACAAATAATGCTGTTATTTGTGAGGAAGTTTTTACTTGTGTACGAACTTCTTTTTGGTGGCATTGTGAATATGAGAATAAATTCCATAAGTGAAAATTTAATGAGCTAAACCTGAAGAAATTATGTAGATTTTGTTGAACGTTTCCAAAACCGAAATTTATTTGTATCAGTGTTGCAATCTTGGAGTGTACCCCAGCATTGCATGATAAAACTCTTCTGAAAATTACGATGCTACGCAACTCTGCTCTGATAAACAAATTCAAGTCTATCTATTAATTCCCGCATGATTTCACAAAATCCCAAAATATCTCCTTGGAATGTTTTTGAGAAAACAGTGAAACACTTGTCCGTCGTAGCACAAAGCTATTCCTTAAACTGAAAGTAGCCCATATTCCACCGTAAACGATCACTCATCTAATATACTATAATAAATTTCATTTACCCCGAGAGAGAGAGAGAGAGAGAGCGAGAGCGAGAGCGAGAGAGAGAGAGAGAGAGAGAGAGACGAGAGAGAGAGAGAGAGAGAGAGAGAGAGAGAGTTTCCTGAATAACTAGAACCAACAAACAGTCCACAGATAGTTTGCTCTGAATATCTGATCTAGTATCACCACACCGGGGAGATCCTATCGCATAAGTAAACAGCTGTTTTCATTCTCATATCTCCGAGCCCGCGGTAATACAGGCTGCGCGATTCGATAAGGAGGAATTCATGCCAGAAATCGCTGCTCTTGCCTGAGTGAAGAGATGGCGCCGTTGCTCGTAAAGAGTCGCTCTGTTGAGAAAAATGATGGGCGTTGGGAATAGGTTCAAAATCACACCATACGCCACGCTGCTCTCCCGCTCATTGATTGCACATTTTGATTGATGAAACATTTTGTAGATGGGGTTTTTTGCTTTCTCGCTAGATGGCCGAGTTTCTTTTATCAGCGCCGTGAAAAATTTCAGAACATCGAGGTTCCTAAAAAGTGTTTTTATACCAAATTTACCTACAGTAACATGCCACTCTTCTTTACCATTCAGCTAGTACTGGAAATAAGAATCAACTCTTGGTCCTAAAAAATCAAGTAGTAGATGGTTGTTCTTGGTGGTACTTTGTCTTACCTTCAGTTTCACAGAATGGGATGCCTGTCTGCATTCTTTATTGGCAACATGATTATCTTTGCAAAATAAGCTAGCACTGATGCATTCCCTCCAATGTAAGAGTTTTTATTGTTAGCCTCAAGCAATAATGGGTACTGATTAAAGTGAACCGTAGATCTGTGGTGTATCCGGCTGAACACTAGAGGAACTAACACTTGTAATTACCTGATACTGTACCACGTGTGTAATTAATGATTTTGCCGTGCTCAAGTAATAATATGCGTAATGATTCAGGATATTTCGCAATACTTGGCGTTATCTTTGAATGGAGGCCTTCTTTGTGGTAGATTTTAAAACCCACCAAATACCTTTTTTTTTTTTTTTTAGTAGACTCTAAATACATACAGACGACATCATTCAAACTTCTATCTGGCTCGGTTTGCGTGAGGTATTTAAATTCTACCACTCCGTTGGGAGATGAGCAGCAAGGAGGAATATCTTTTTCTCACCTTGGTGAGCAGCAAGAAAGTGTGGTGATATGATTTAGACCCGATGCGTCGTGGAAGCTCTCTCGATCGACTATCTTTCACGAATTCTGTTTCTAGTGCCTGAACCTCTGGAATTAATGCGTGCTCTTGTGCGGTCTCTCAGTTTACTTGAATTGTTGATTTCCACGATATCTCAGTGCTCACTAGCAGAAGGCCTTTCATTCTCTGCACTGCTAAACAGCCTTTCTGATAGGGAGCTGTTGATGTTGGTTGGACTTACAAATAATTGATTATTATATCCATCATATTTCAAAATACCTGTATATGTACAATGGAAAGCATGTCTGATGCTGACCATGCTTGAGTACGGCATGCCTGTAAAGGTCAAGTAAATTACACTATACCCATTTTGAAGGAAAAAGAATAAATTATTCTTTTTCCTTCTCTACATACTGGATCTACGAATATCCGCCACGATAAATCGGGCATTGTTTTTTTTAACTGTGGGACAATAATTGATATTCCTCTGGTGAACGAGAGAGAGAGAGAGAGAGTGAGAGAGAGAGAGAAGAGAGAAGAGAGAAGAGAGAGAGAGAGAGAGAGAGAGATTGTAGTATAAAAGGTTTCTGAAATATTAGCCTACTTGAGCTCCTTGCTCTTTTATGTTGGGGTCAGTTTCCTATTACTGATAAAATCTTTTGTAAAATTGTAATATCTTTTTCCGAATTATGATGATAGACCATCAATTATAATTGTATTTGATTGACACCGAAGCTCTCTCTCTCTCTCTCTCTCTCTCTCTCTCTCTCTCTCTCTCTCTCTCTCTCTCTCTCTCTCTCTCTCTTCTGCGTAAATCCAAACCATTTAGTTTCTGCTCACTAAAGATATATCTTTCTCCTACAAAATAGGTCTTCTTTTTTTTTCATCACCAATCTGCATCTCCCTGTTCTGAGTAACAGGATTTGATGGTCCAGCTCAAATCTCATCACTCATCTCCCTCTCCCTATTCTTAACGCTTTGCACTGCACCATCCCTTCGCCTCGAGGCTGTGCTATTGAATGGGGGGTATATTTGAAACCAGAGCCTTTGAAAATGTTGTCATAAGAAGAATAAGCCTCGGCTAAGTTGAATGAAAGTAAAAGGCTTTCTGTGTGTATGTGAGTGAGTATGTATGTGCGTGCGCTGGGGGGGGGGGGGGGGAGGAGGGAAAGATGTGTGTGAAACAGAGAGAGAGAGAGAGAGAGAGTAGAGATGAGAGAGAGAGAGAGAGAGAGAGAGAGAGAGAGAGAGAGACAGATTTTCTTTTGAATATCTTATGAATGGCTTCATCCAGTTGGGTGAGGATTACCTCGTCGAGGCTCTCCCGTTTTG
>JANJGK010000001.1:78246732-78259232 GCA_039081455.1 Macrobrachium rosenbergii
ACACTATGCCGTAGCATCGTGATATGAATGTAGTTGCTTGTTGTATTACATCTGACAAGTTTGCATTGATATCACCAAGCCCAGTAATCTGGTAACTTTGCCTTAAAACATTTACAACAGTTGCCCCTCTTGTTCGATGTAGTTGTGATGCTGTGTCACAACTAGATAAAGCTTGTGCTGCTAAAATGTTTGGAACTATGGGGTGGTGTTTTTTAACAGTAGCTTTGATTTTTGCTTAACTACGTCCCCCAGAAGTAGCTTCCATCATTACTGTAGAATTTAAGTCAAGCTTGTGGTAATAGTGTAATAAAAGGACAAAAACATCTGTATCATCACATATTATGATGATATTATCAACTCCAGCCTTTATTAAATAGAGATAGTGGATTGTTATGACATCAGCTGCTTCTTGAGTGCTGTGAAGGTTTTCATGTGGTTCCTCTGTCCATTTTGAATAAGAGTGGTGATTGGAGAAGGCCCAGTGACCACTAGCTGGCTTCATGTCCAACAGTGGCTGATACCGTGTTACAGTGGCAGGTAGCAGAGAGTGTCCTTAGTCTCTTGCAACTTTAGTGTTACACCCTCCAAATTCTGGGACTCCCTCAGTAAGCATTTGTTGAAAAAACCCATGATCAAACATCCTTGCACGACTTAGACTTACATTTTGTTTGTCTACTAAAGACTGGGGTAAACCAGGTTTCTTGGCAACTACATCAGGCATAGAAGGTTTCTGTGGTCCAACATATAGGTACTATTCTATATCTGCTACAGATTCCTCTTATATTTCATTCACCGAGAGTCTAGGTATCACATCATCCTGAAAAGACCTGTCTTTGTCAGTTGCTTGTGTGCTCCCTCATAATGTAGCTAGAAGTGCAGTAGCATGAGTAGTCTTTAAACCATCTGGTGAATTATCATTAGCATCAAAATTATATGACGTGAATTCTATCAGGCCTTCAGTTTCACTGAATAAACCCTCCTTGGAATTCTTTTTGACAGTTGCAGCAGCAGCAGCAGCAGCAGATGCTTTGAAGCGTATAACTTCATGGTATGGTGCACAGACCTTGAAATTAGCCATTGGATCAATCATAGAAGGAGTGCGCAGCAATACCCCAAGGGCCACCTGCAGTGGAGTATATGTGTTTGTAACAATTCTGGTGATGATGTTTCCTACCATTATTGAAGGCAGTGCATCTTTATCTAATTTTTTAGATATATTTTGCAGTACACAAGACAAGGTTTCACTGACTGGTGCTGAAGCTATATCATTATTGAAACGGCTTTTGCAGCAGTCTTTATCTGGTATATTCTCTTTGCATTCATTTACAATGGTGGAAGCAATAGTTTTTACAGCTGATTGAACATCATCATTGCCTTCACCTTTTAACAGTTTTATGAGATGACTTGTAGATGATTTATGAATAATAATACTAGCGGAACTATAAGCAGACAGCACTGTGTACTAATTTTCTAAAATATCCGAAATGGAGATCATAAACTGACGACGCTGAAGCTTTCCATCATGGGCAATATAAACTTGACGATGAAGAATAACTGAACTCCATATTTGGCAACAGCCTCTTTTCATTTCAGTTATACAGGCATGTAGTGCAGCAGTATTATCCATGTCAGCCATATCTTAAGAAGAGCTCTCTCTTTTACAGTATTATGGTTTAATAAACTTTTGATAGCATTTTCGGCATGAAGATCTGCTGTCGCTCCACTTATTGTAAGTCCTACTTCATAGCCCCACTGATCATTACGCAATTTATAACATTTAGTATAGCTTCTTTAAAAGTTTTCTCTGTATCACCGCTGTCTGATGTGAGGCATAATGATCCCTTGTCCCACCTTTCAGGATGGCGTTGATCAGGTGTAATTGGACAGCCATATCCACAAAATATACAATGTTCTTTAAGTATGAATAATATTACTTTGTTTCCTTTCTTTTCTTTCTCTTAGGGGAAGTTGGGGTAATGGGTGATTGCTTCTGATGTTTCTTTAAGTATCTGGAGATATGAAGAGAAGATGTATTTGATATACAGTCTGTGAGAGTCCATTGTTGTATCTGGATCCAGGCTTTGCTACAATTCATCACTTCTCTTTTTACTTGCTTTGATAATTCTATTTGTTGATGTTTCCTTAATATCAGCTGAAGTGCCTTTACAAAAGAGATGATCTTAAAAAAACAATCCATCCGGGAAAAGACTTGAATTTTTCTCTGAAATTTGTTGCTCATGAAAAATTGAATGGTGATAATTCACTAGCTGATATGCGAAATAAGTTACAAAAGAGAAAGGTGAACAAATGTAGCCGACATCAGCGATATATTAAACTATATATTAATATTTAAACGAAGAGCAAACACCTGATAATTCATAAAAAGACTGATAAACCACCTTTATCTCAGGTTCTTAAAAGTAATCCTTTTACTACAGGTGCCTTCGTAAATTTCACCTTATCTTAAAATCTGAAAAAGAAAAATTATAATCTGTAGTTCTTTGAATTACTGAATTCATAATTATAATTTCTAACGCATACCGGACACATTCTGAATGTTTATGAGCTATCTTTTAAAAACATTTCATAAAAAAAATGCATGATATTAGAGCCAATCTAAAAATTGTGCCAAAAACGATGATTTTATTTTCTGTCGTTTAACAACTTCCCCAACGGTGACAAGACGTCACCCGGCATTTTCAGATTATCCATAACCTAATAGTATCGAAACAGTGAGAAAACATTAGATGCTCACCATTACCGTTTCAAGTGACATTTTGCCCTTTTTGCAGACCGACTCTACTGTACAAACCATTGACGAACTCAGGTTTGTACCAAGCGTCGGCATCAACCCACTTTCACTATGGCAGCCGATTGGTGCGTTTGAAACCCGTAGCTATTTATGAATGAGTTTTTATCACTAAGTAAAGTATATCTTAGTTTAACCAGACCACTGAGCTGATTAACAGCTCTCTTAGGGCTGGCCCGAAGGATTAGATTTATTTTTACGTGGCTAAGAACCAATTGGTTACCTAGCAACGGGACCTACAGCTTATTGTGGAATCCGACAGCTTATTGTGGAATCCGAACCACATTATAGCGAGAAATGAATTTCTATCACCAGAAACAAATTCCTCTTGTTATTCACTGGCCGGTCGGAGATTCGAACTCGCGACCAACAGAGTGGTAGCTGAGAACGGAACCCGCTCACCTAGCGAGGAAGTAGTTTTTAAAACAACACCGTGATTTTATATATGCGACTTATACCTCTTCTTGATAGCCCGAAGGTCTAGACTCGAGAGCGTCCACTGGACGTTGTTGGTCCTCATTAATCGGCAGATCGATCCTGTAAGGTGACGAACCACTTATCAAATATAATTCCCCTTCGGTGTTATATTTCGGAGGTAGAGCGAACTGTATATTAAGCGTTATTTGTTGCTTAATAAAATAACGGTGTTGTGAAAAAAATAATTCATAAATACCTACGTGTTTCAAATGCATCAGTCGGCTGTCATGGTGGGGGTGGGGTGATGCCGACGCTACGTACAGCCAGACAATGACGTCACACGGGCTCGTCGCAGGCAGGATCCACTGAACTTTCGACCATCCTTCGCCTTGCATTAATAATTTCACTTGGTTATTAATTCTATTTTAATGGTAGTCAACAAGTAACATTATTTATCAGTGCCATTTATCAAGTTCAAAAATACAGCCTCATATATAAAAACTCTTAAGTTCACTTTCCTATCGATGGGACGAGGATATGAACTTCAGGTAATCCACATCTATCTTTTTATTGTTTTAAACCATGTCCTAAGACAAACTTCACGTAAACTGTAATGAAGATCACTGAGAATACCTTAAACACTCAAAAAATTAAGGTAATCAGTACCCACGTAACAAGAAAGTGCTTGATATTTACGCGGTCGACCTGGTGATTCATCAGTAATCCCCTGGTTGGCTGACCTGTCTTTGTGGGTCCTGATCAACTTATACGTCTCTTGATAGCCGGGTGGTCTAGGCGCCCACTGAACATAGTTTGTTCACACTGGTAGGCAGTCCGAGCCTGTGAGGTGACGAACTACTTGTCAATTGTAACTCCCCTTCGATATTTATTTCCGAGGTAGAGTGAATTGGATATTAAACATTTGTAGCTTAGCGTTTTTATGTATAAAATCACGGAGCCGTGATAAAAAATTATATATATATATATACAGTATATACATGTATATATATATATATATATATATATATATATATATATATATATATATATATATATATATATATATATATATATATATGTGTGTGTGTGTGTGTGTGTGTGTGTATATATATATATATATATATATATATATATATATATATATATATATATATATATATATATATATCTATATATATATATATATATATATATATATATATATGTGTGTGTGTGTGTATGTAATTGTATATATGTATATGTATGTGTAAAATTATATATATATATATATATATATATATATATATATATATATATATATATATATATATATATATATATAAAGAGTCTTTGATTTATGATTGATATTTGTTAAACTCTCTACATTTATCATAATAGTTCTTCAGCTATCAGAAGCAGAATACCAGAGGATTTTCACGAAAAAAGTTCAAAGTTTACATAACAGTAGTAAAGAAAAATGTGTATCAAAATTATTTCCGATATACCTAAGGGAAGATTGGACGTTTTGTACACTGAGCAATATAACGGCGACAGTATTAAGTAAATTATTGCTAACATTGAAATGAGAGAAATGGTATATCGAACATATATAAAAGTTGATACCCAACACGACAACGTGAGTTTGAGAACTTGGGAAATAAGATTGTATCCTATTTTGTAAGTTAGTTCGAGAAACAGTTACTTGCAGACGATAACATACATAGATGTGAAGCGCACTGGAAATATTAACTAAGTTTAACAGATCTCGAAGTCAAGTATCAAAGGTTAGTGGACGTTTCCTGTTGTTACTGAGACATTGTTTTTAACTTTGTGTACTTTATATAACAGATCCGTGAAGTAACTATTATTATTATTATTATTATTATTATTATTATTATTATTCAGAAGATAAAGCCTATTCATATGTAACAAGCCCAAAGGGGCCATTGACTTGGAATTGAAGCTTCCAAAGAATATAGTGTTCATTAGAAAGAATAACAGAAGGTAAAGGGAAAGGCAGAAAGAAGAGATCACTTAATAAAAAAGAAAAAGTAGATTAACAAATTGTTAAATAAATAGATAAAAATTTAAGGCAAATGATTAAAATACTAGAAGAATTTTATCAGGGTAGTAATGCATTGCATCTTCGCTTGAACTCTTGAAATTCCAGTTGCACAACATCCTTAGGGGAAACTGTTCCACAGTCCAACGGCGTGAGGGATAAAGGACCACTGGAACTGAGAAGTTCGACAGCGAGGCACATTTACTGCATATTGGTGCTGCTGCTCAGCAGATCTGGTCGCTCCCGGCCGGAAAGGGGGATCAGGCATCAGTTATGAATGTGAAAGATCTCTGAGCTAGAAACAAAAGTAATCTTACACTCACTTGAGCACTACATAACTCTTGATATTTTTACGAAACCAATTAAATAAGGCACGAGTATTTCAGAAACATCTGAAGAGGCACAGATAAAGGAAAGAGAAACTACATACTCAGAGCGACTGATCCTTTACACCTACTCAGAGCGATTTAAAGAGAGCTCAGCTCTACTGGAAACGACGGCTTGGCTCGTTTAGACGTCATACCCTCACCCTTTTCAATTAACTCGACATTCGCACACCAAAATGCTCGATTTGAGTGAGGATCTCCACAGCTCTGTAACAAAATGCTGATGCTCCTTAATTTTGCTCGAAGTGGCGTTGTCAGGTTGAGACAGAACCGTATTGGTTTTAGTCATGAGTTTTTTAAAATCTGTTCCGTTGGTGGAAATTATTGTTACTGTGGCATCTCTATGAATATTACGGGTTGTTAATCAAGAAAAGATAGAAAGTGAATGACTATATATATATATATATATATATATATATATATATATATATATATATATATATATATATATATGTGTGTGTGTGTGTGTGTGTGTGTGTGTGTGTGTGTGTGTGTGTGTGTAGAATCTACTGGTCACTTTTTACCAATTGCATATGTAATTGCAATAGCCACACTGCCCCCCTTAATAAATGTCGTTTAATATCAGATTCACTCAGCACCGGAATAAATGAACCCGTGGGGGAATTTTATAAGTCGTGCGCGATTCGTCACCGCGGAGGCCTGTGGTTCGCTACCGGAAAGTCGTCGCTTCCCAGCCTTTCGGGAGTTCGAGTCTCCCGGTAGACTCATCGTTTCTGACCTGTAAACTTCCCCTTCAGCTTCTTTTATTCTGAGGTTGAGTAAATTTGGTATTAAACGACATTCGTATCTTAATGGTTGTGAATATGTGTGTACGTGTGAATACGGGAATGCCCTCACCCCACAAAGTGAGAGAGAGAGAGAGAGAGAGAGAGAGAGACTGAAAAGGTTGCCATGAAAGTGTCCACAGCAGCAACGATAGACAGGTAGACAGATGGATTCTGGGCGTTGGCAGACCCGAAAGACAGGTGTACAGGGCATGCCAAAACAATTTCAGTTAACTATGACATCTATTCTGAGTTTTCAGAGTGTTTCTATAGACGTTCCTCTTTAATGATATTAGAAGACCAACAAAACTTCAAAGGCAGTTCTAGTGAAACTATACAGATCGTTTATTCGATAAGCAATTTGTGCTTAGGACCACTGCGATTTCGGGGAATTTTAATGACAACGGTATACGGACTGATCTCAGCGTACAGATCGGCCGCAAAGATGAACCCAGACGAGTTTCCAAATGAGAAGGTAATGAGATTCCATGTTTCACTCTTTTCCTCTATCTATACAGTAACAGGCCTATATGTAGCACAATAACTCCTCCTACCCTGCAACCACTCCCCCTCCCCTCCACCCCTCTACCTCTCCCTCGTTCTCTGACTGCTATTATATTCATTATGATCGGCACTATGTAAATTCAGATTATCTGCTTTACATTTTATGCAATGTATTCTCATTTGCATATTTACGTCTGCGTAGTAGTCAGACACGCTGTTTATGCAAATCAAATTCTCACTGGCCTCCACTTTCCCCATTATTAATACAATTATAAATGGTCAACAGATCTGCTTCGAAGATAATAACTTTGATTATTAGTCCCTACCTGCACTCTAACCCCCTACCCCCAAAAAGAATTAAAATAAAAGCACATCACTACTGAAAATTCCAAATGGATAAAGTGTCTTTCGATTATTTATTTTTGGCGACATACGATGAGCTTTTCTATTTGCTCTTCGATTGCAACAAACAATGTCATTTGTAGTTAATAAATGTAAATGATATACAGGGTGCAACCTCAGCGAATTTTATGGGTCGTGTTCATGCAATTCTTCAGTTACCAACAATTTGTTCGCCTTTTCTTCTGGTACTTGGTTTTCTCTTCATAATATACAAAAATAGATTGAGGGAGAGAGACCTACGCATATGATACTTATGAAATTTCATTTAATAAGGTCAACAAGAATCATTAAGAGGTATTAAAGCACTGAAAAGAGTTAATGCTATGAGTTTTATTTTTTCATGGAAAACTGGTACATGTTATAATTAGCTACCAGCAAACACACACATATAAAACTTACAAGCATAAACACTCACACACACACACACAAATATAGGTAGAAATAGAATATATAAGGTGGTCACACCTTCACAGGCCTCGCAGGGAGGTAGTGCCATCAGTGCACCTCGCGCGGTGGACTGTAGGTTTTTTGCAGCTTCTCTTCGCCCCATAGCTGTAACCCCTTTCATTCCTTTTACTATACCTTAGTATATTCTTTTACTTCCATCTTCATATCCACTCTTTCCTAACAATTCTTTCATGCTGTCCTCCTGTTACACCTTGCAAACCTTTCTACTCTCAATTTCCCCTTCAGCGCTGAATGACCTCATAGGTCCCAGCTCTTGGTCTTTGTCCTAAATTCTATATGCCATTCCATTCCATCCACACCATCACAGGAGAAAAACAGTTCTGTCAGTATTACTAAACTAAGCCCTCCTTTATTTTAGTGCACTTAATACACAAGTTTTCAGTCAGTGCTATACCGCCAAGAAAGGAGGTTGCATGGATGGCCTCCTTATTGTTCTCAAAATGGTGCTTAACTTGGTTGGATTTGAGTCGAGGAGACAGTTAAAATTCAGACGATGCTAAGACTGGTGAGTAGGGGCATGAGGCAACAATTCAAGTAGAAGTAACTCATTGCAGACATTGCAACCTGCACTATGCAGACTTTGGCAAAGTGCTTGAGCAGCTATACACTCCCAGAATAGTTCTCTGTAGTCCATCTCGACTGTCATGCTACTGTTATTTCGATGCGTGATATTCCCCATTGATAGCTTTACTTTCCGTAAAGGAAATCTATTAAGACACAACTATCAGAATTATTGCAAAACATAAAAGCTATCACCTTCCCCCAACAGAGAACACTTATTTTAATTTTTTGGAAGATGGATAACCATGGTGCATCCACTGCTTACTTTCAAATTTTTATTCAGATCTGAAGAGGTCTACATAAGGTTCACGATGAGTTAGTGTCCCGTAGATAATGTGAAGATCAGCTACCAAGAGAAATAAAAACCTCCTGGAAGTACCACGCAGGTCCGCTCCTCTTCTGGAGTTACCGTGGTGGCGTCCATTTTAAAGACAGCTTGTTCATCCTTAAGATGCCAATCAAAATGGTGCGCACCGATCCTACACTTAGGTCATTGACGTAGGCTATATCTTCTTAGTCGGTGGTTGTTACTTTCGGACTTCAGGGCAGGGAGTTATCTCCTTTGCTGCCCTTGTCCTTCTTGAGTTCAGTAGCCCACATCGTAATGGAAGAATTTGAAGGTGAATCCTCGCCAAGTTTGTCGATCACACCCTTCTGGATTTCCGTGGGGTCATATTTTTTTGCAGTTTGTACTTCAGAAGTTGGTACTTCATGAGTTCAAGCGAAAATACAATTCATTACATTTCAATACATTTTATCTATCTATTTATTAATTTATTTTGTTTTTCTTTTTTGATAAGTTGGATCTTTTCTTTCTGTATTTGCCTTTATTTCCTCTTACTTCTTCTTAATGAACACCATACTCTTTGGAAGCTTGAATTTCAAGTCAGTGGCCCCTGTGGGCTCGTTCCATATGAATAGGTTTCACCTGCTGAATAGTAATGATAATAATATATGGGCAACAAGTATTTTTTTGTACGACTGAATATTTTACGGGTACCAACTTCTTCACCTGCCCTGTAATACAATTAACCGACTTACTTTGCGTATTTAGTCGAGATGTTGCTGCATTGTCCCGCTGAAACGCTGTTATTAATCTTCATTCTAGGCAAGATCAAGAGCAACTATCTTAAATATTGTGGGCGAGATGGCAATGCATGGCTTTGAGAGAGAGAGAGAGAGAGAGAGAGAGAGAGAGAGAGATAAGTAAATCACATGCCAAACAAATGGTCCCAATTAGCTGCAGTTTCCATTCGAAGGTTACCCAGTTTTCCAGCAAATGTTCCTCGTTAATGATATCGGAAAGAGCAAAACGTAACTCAAAGGCAGATCTAGCGAAACAATGCAATTTGTTTATTCGCAGAGCAATTAATGCTTAGGCACACGGGACGTATACGATTTCGGGGCTTTTAATGACAACTTCTGGAATTACGGACTGACGTTAGTCGACATTCGTTTACAGACAGTGATCTGCCTCAAAGAGGAACCAGCGCAAGTCTTTAAGCCAGGATTTAATGAGACTCTCTCTCTCTCTCTCTCTCTCTCTCTCTCTCTCTCTCCATAAAAGCCTTATGAGCTGAGTGTCCTTAACCCTCAGCTTTCCTTATTACGTCATTCTCTCCACCTTCCTCTGCCTGCTACTAGATCCATTAGGATCGGTGTTATGTAAATGTAAACTATCTATAATATATTTTATGTAATCTTATCGTATTTGTTTATGAAAATTAGGTTTTAATGCATTCCACTTTCCCGATTGTTAATAGAATTATATATGTTTTAAAGGATTGCTTTGAAAATAACTTAGGGCTCTACCTTCTAACTGGACCACACTCTGCAAAAAATATCAGGCGAAAAACAAATCAATCCTTTGTATTCAGATGAGGAATTCATCTTCGAGTTTTCCTTATCAACAAAAGTTGAGATCTTTTTCAAACTGATCTTCCGTTACAGATCCATAATTTGTCACGCTACGAAGGCAAAAGGAAAACTGTCAGTGTGATACCACTCCAAACGCAAAGTCACGCATGATGTAGCTATCTTTACAACCATGTTTTGCTTAAATTTTTACAGCAAACAATGCCAGTTGTTTGTAAGTAATAGACTAACTGCAACATTAAACCTCAGCCAATTTTCTGGGTCGCTTGCCACGCAATTCGACAGTTAGTCGTGTGCCGCACTTATCATTTATTTTTATCCCAGGTTTCTTTAACCAGTTTCCAGGGTCTAAGGAAGACCCACACGTATGATACTTTCTAAAATCTGACGTAATAACGTTTTTTGGGTGGAATAGCCAGTAGTAGGGAGGTCAAAAGAGTGAATACAGGGAAGTAGAATACTTTTTCTCACGGGAGTTTGTATATTTTCATTAGATTGCATGTTTTCATACATCACGAGCATGCGAGAACGCATACACACTACACACAAACACACACACACGCACGCATATAATATATATATATATATATATATATATATATATATATATATATATATATATATATATATATATATATATATATATATATATATATATATATACATACATATACATATATATTGAACGAGCGAAACTCGCAGTGCTTTCATAGAATATAATGGCTAAATATGACCACGAGAAAATTTCAGGCAAGGAAAGTATGCTAAAAAACTAGAAATCTTGACGAAATATATATATATATATATATATATATATATATATATATATATATATATATATATATATATATATATATATATATACTCGTATATATATATACATACACACACACACATAAGGTGAAATGAATTATAACTGAAAGATTTTAAATAAAAACAACAATGATTTAAATATATTAATGCGTATTTCCTTAAACGTAACTGCCATCAACAGGCGTAATAACGGCAGAAAGAGTTTCCCCACCCTCTTACAGCAGGAGAATATAAGAATTCTTGGTAGTCTGATATTTTGGCGACTAACAGAATTTTGACGTTGCTGTTCCCCCTAGTCAGAAGCAAGATCTAGCCCTGTGGACTTTAAGTGCTGAAGCCGACATAAATATGTTAGCGGAGATAAAGCTTCTGTCGCTTAGCGAAATAGTATAGCTCCCAGCAATGGTCTAAACCCCTGATTGCCACGCTGGGAAAAAAGAACCCAAGCGTCTGAGTTTTTTTTTTTTTTTATCCGGAAAAGAAGATCCTCTTTGGATTAGAAGATCTAAGGCAATGAAGCTTCAACTCTTTCATTTCTGTAAGCATACGAAGCCCTCCAGAAATGCCTACAATATATTTCCCTGAGCATTAGAATATGCACATAGTTAATTAAGAAAGTGATTTCCAGATTAGTTGGAATAATAATTCTAAAATCAGGTTCATAAATCCCTTATTTACTAAATCCAGCTTTTATTACTCACATTAATGGCATTCTCATTTGGGGAGGTCTCGGGCATTTGGCGTTTGAACCGATAAGAACTCTTAGAAAATGAACAGTATATAATTTGATAGAATTCATTAATATAAATGAAATTGGTAGGCGTCTAGTTTCCATATTTGACCAATCATTTGTGCGTAAATTTCCACAGATAATTCTTTCCTAATGAAATCCAATATAAATTGATAACCTTCAGTGTTACAGTCTCAGACTTTACGTAAATAAAAGGATGATTTAATATTTGATCATTCCTTAAAAATATTGTTGACTAACATTATGAAAGCCTAAAACGATGAGTAAAAATCTAGGAAAGTACCATCCATTCATTCTTTTAATCTACTTCAGTATTCATACTTTTAAATGAACGAAAATCTATCGATAATGAGGAATATATTCAACTCAGTGGGACGCTTCTAACTGAAATAGTTTCCCACATTACATAAAATCGCTAACGGCTATGCTACTCTTAGTTCTACTTATTTCTCCTGGGAAATTGAAATGTAAACTTTCTTATTGCTAAAATATTTGTGTCTTGTAAAGCAATTTATAAAAATTATACCGCACGCAACTTCTCTTGCAGCTCTTGGAATATATATTACATTTCCCCAAGACATAAGCAGGGTTAAATCAGATAAAGCACCGTTTGGGATTTTTATATTTCCTGTAAACTGAAATATTCTTTTATTCTGGTGATTTATTAATAAATCCGTTGCATATAAGT
>JANJGK010000001.1:78266732-78271732 GCA_039081455.1 Macrobrachium rosenbergii
GTTTCTCCTATATAATAAATATAATTCATTCACACGTATTTCCTCGTGGGTTAATGGGCCCCTACTTACGTTCAGAGTTATGTGCAACTGGAAATTTAAGTATGAATCCCCAATTTAAATGCTAGAATTGCTTTTCCTTGGTAGTCTGTGATTATGAAGCTGAATATTGAGTGAAAAGAGTTATTGTTGACTGCGAATTAAATCTTTTCTTTCTGCAGTTTAATAAATAAAGACAGCCCATATTCTCTGACAGTTTTGAATCTTAGTTTTCATATCTTTGTAGCAATAGTATATTTTAAATATTAGATTCCTTGGATTTTGCGACTTGATGTTGAAAATACTCTCTTCTAACTGACGCAGAGCAGCGGATACTGATGGACCATGGAATTACAAATTATTTGATGTATGAACGTGGATACAAAACTAGTATTACAGTTACCCAGAAGCATACTGGAGGAAGACTATCAATGAAACAGAACAGAGGAACGAGAATTAAAGACCAATAAAGGAGACCCAAAGAGAGGAAAAGTGAAGTGTCGAATACTGACAAAGCAACAAACCAGAACTTGAAGAGTCTATTGAGGATCTAAACGTCACAGTTTAGAAAGGACATAAGCTTTACGAAGCGACCTAACGCTTTTCAAAATTTTCTGGAGTACTGAGTGCGTCAGTTTCCCAAATTTTATAAAGACTATGACCTAACTGTGCGAAAAAGGGACATGAGATCATCGATGGGTCATGACTTTTAAAACTGCGCAGAAGTTTGTGAATTTCACAGTTATCTTACCAATATAATAACATTCCAAGTAGAACCAGTTGGTGTTAACGAAATGATAGCAAATGACCTACGGAAATATAGGTATGTTAAGGATTACTTCATATTTTTTATACTTTCATTACTTCCACAACGCAATTTTTTAAAATCTTTTTGGGGAAATAAAATCATTTTTATAATCGAAAGCTAATTTTTTATTCAACCCAGTTATATGCAACAGATATATTAATATTACCAGCATTAAAAAAAACTTTTTCAATTCACAGGAAAAATATAAAATGCGAGTCTTATCTGATTTAGCCCTACTTATGTCTTAGAGAAATATAATATTCCACGAGTTGCCAGAGAAGTTGCATGCAGTATAATTTTTATTACTGCATTACAAGACAAATATTTTAGTACTAAGCAGATACGTATTTTAATTTCCCAGGAGAAATAACCAGAGCTATGAGTAGCGTCGCCGTTAGCAGTTTTATATAATCTAGGAAACTATTTTAGAAAAGTTCTACTCAACTAAATATACTAAGCATTATCGAATGATTTTCCCTTCATTTAAAGGTACGGTCTTTGAAGTAGATTAAAAAATTAAGAGATGGTACTCCTTGTATTCTTTCTTATGGTATAAAGCTTTCATCTATTTTTAGTATATGGAACTGTAATTTCCTTTGCAATTCCTAATAGACGTCAACTAAATTATTAAGGGAAGATCAAGTATTAAATTACCTCATATCTATGTTAATTAAATATGAGATTGTTACACTGAAGGTTATCAATTTATAAGAGGGTTTCATTTGGAAAAGATTATCACTACGTAAAGTTATTCAGAAATGTTTGGACAGTTACGGAAATCAGAACTCTGCCAATTTCATTTTTATTAATGAAGTTAATCAAATAATATACTCCGAATTTTCTAAGTCCTTACCAGTGAGGAAGTCAAATGCCCGCGGCTGCGGCCAATGAGAATACCATTAACGTGAGTAATAAAAGCTGGATTTAGTAAATAAGGGATTTATGAACCTGATTCCAGAAATATTAGTCCAAACATTCGGGAATTGGCAGCGTCCTAATTAATCTCTATCCGAGAAATATATTTACTTTGAAGTTCTTTTCCCACATGAAATTAAACAATTATTTTATTTTGCTATCTATTGTCTGTATGAACATCTTGGCCTAACTAGATAACAATTGGACTTGACTGAAATGCTAAAAATATGGCTGTAATTAATGCTAGCCCCAATCTTTTTTTTTTATATCCAATGATTAGTCAAATTCCAGACCTATAAGTAACCTTTGTTGTGACAGTCTATATAGATGGACTGAATTCGATACTAGTTGACTAATTAGCAGAGGTTTTGTTGAAGCAGCTATAAAAAAGGTATGGACTATCTAGACTGTTGGGGAGAGACAAACATAGATCATATTTAAATGAAATGTCTGGGAGGTTTGACCAAAAACCTGCACCCTGTCTTCTTTTTTTTCTATGGTAAAAACTTTAGATTAGTGAAAGTTATGTTATACTGTAATGACAACAGGTCAATATTCACAATTCTAGTTTTCTGTAAGGTTATTGAAAAGTTCCTCTGCTGACAAGAAAAAACATAGGCGAGACTCTGGTGCCCTGAAGGATATATTTCGTTCCATTCTAGACAACATAGGCAATAGATATGAATTGAGAAGACATGAAATCTGACTTGTTCCAGTTGCTGCTGGCCTCATTACGTCTTTGATGGTATGTACTTGAACTATTTTCACCATTTCTGTCTGTTTTAATGAAATTAAACCTGCCTTGCCTGACGATCTATGGTCTAGTGTTCGGAGACTTTAGTTGGTTTCAGATTTTGCCTGTTAAGATTAAATACATGGAGAATCCAAACTTTTATTGCTTAGCCAGTATTGTAAGTTGATTTAATTCCATGTATACATTGATTCTGAAAATTGGCTAACTATGGGTGTGACCGAAGACTCCAAGTTCTCTTTGTTACCTACAATCTAATGCTGAAATATACAGAGATGACAGAATTGAAGTTCATTGCTTTACATTTTCTGATGTAATGGAAACCCTCCTGCAAATGGAGATTTTTTTCTTTTCCATGTGAAAAAATGCTGGGAGTGGTGTTTCCCTTTTCCATCAGTGGTAATCAGGAATTAGGTTATAAAAGGGAAATAAGCTATTTAGCCCTCTTATGTAAACCTTATTCGGTTAAGAACATTTCAGAGAACAGCGACATCGAAATTCTGTTAGTTGCTAAATTATCAGACTGCCCAGAGGTCTTTCATTTGCTTTGCTGTATAAAAGAGGGACACTCTACCTGGCATTATTACGCCTGTTGAGGCTCAGAAAGTCAAAGGAAATAGTAATACTGCAATATTGGAAATTATCATGCAAATCTTTATTTTTTAAATAATAACTCAACTTAGGCTTATGTGTTCTTATATATTCATTTCTCTGACGATTACCGGTTATTTTATCATATTTTTTTTTATTCGAGCTTTCTCATGTTCACATTTAGCCATTGTTTTCTGGGGAGTTATTACGTTAAACTCGTTACACACACACGCACACACACACACACACACACACACACACACACACACACATATATATATATATATATATATATATATATATATATATATATATATATATATATATATATATATATATATATATATATGTGTGTGTGTGTGTGTGTGTGTGTGTATGTGTGTGTGTGTATGTATGTGTATGTATGTATGTATATATACTATATACATACACACATATGTGTATATGTGTGTGTGCGAGTCAATGTGCACTCGCGGGCGTGTATTATTTTTAAGATGACACGCTATCTAACGATAATTACAGATCTCAGTGTTACTTAAGAAAAACGATTCTACTTCTCTGTATTCACTCTCTTGACTGCTCTGATATCCGTTATTTCAACGCAAAAACGTTATTACATCAAATTTCACCAAGTACCATACGCGTGGATCTTCCTCAGTCCCAGGAAAGTGGATACAGAAACCTGGGATAAAAATAAATGATAAGAGCGGCCCACGACTAACTGCCGAATTGCGTGACAAGCGACCCCGAAAACTGGCTGAGGGTTGATGTTGCATTTTGTCTATTACTTACGGTTATTCTTTCCAATTGGTATTGTTTGCTATAAAAATGTCAGCAAAACATGGTTTTAAAGATGGATGCATCATCATGCGTGACCTTTCTTTGGAGTGATATCACGTTGATTTTTCCTTCTGCCTTCGTAGCGTGACAAATTATGGAACTGTAATGGGACATCAATTAGAAAAAATCCTGAACTTTTGCAGGTAAGGAAAACTCGAAGTTTATGTTCCTAATCTGGTTATACAGCTCTGATGTGTTTTTCCTTTGATATTTTTATGTGGGGACGATTGGGGTGCAGTTAGAAGGTAGGTTACGTAATTTATTTTCAAATTAACTATTTTTTTTTATATATAATTTTATTAACAACTTGGAAATTCGGGTGTATTAACGAATCCAATTTACATGAACTGCCTTTCCTGAATTTTATATAGAGCCCATAAGCAAATGAGAATAGATTACATGAAATGTACAACAGATAATGAATATTTACATAAAACTGATCATCAAGAATCAAGTAGCAGCCAGAGGAAGGTGGAGAGAATGACGTAATAAGGAAAGTTGGAGTTAAGGACACTCAGCTCATAAGGCTATGTATGTAGAGAGAGAGAGAGAGAGAGAGAGAGAGAGAGAGAGAGAGAGAGAGAGAGAGAGTGTCTCATTAAATCCTCATTTAAAGACTTGCGCTGGTTCCTCTTTGAGGCAGATCACTGTCTGTAAACGAATGTCGACTAACGTCGGTGCGTAATTCCAGAAGTTGTCATTAAAAGCCCCGAAATCGTATACGTCCCGTGTGCCTAAGCATTAATTGCTCTGCGAATAAACAAATTGCATTGTTTCGCTAGATCTGCCTTTGAAGTTTCGTTTTTGTCTCTTTCCGATATCATTAACGAGGAATATTTGCTGGAAAACTGGGTTACCTTCGAATGGGAACTGCAGCTAATTGGGACCATTTGTTTGGCATGTCATTTATCTCTCTCTCTCTCTCTCTCTCTCTCTCTCTCTCTCTCTCTCTCTCTCTCTCTCTCTCTCTCTCTCTCAAAGACATGCATTGCCATCTTGCCCGCAATATTTAAGTTGGTTGCTCAAACCCTCTTGTACCTACGTCAGGATGAAGAAGAA
>JANJGK010000001.1:78276732-78278949 GCA_039081455.1 Macrobrachium rosenbergii
TATAAATTCCATTTTCGTCGTTTCTATTTTAGCAGTAACATATTAATGCTGCCCAACGCACGAAAATTTTAACCTTTCCATTGGTATCTGAAGAAGCAATTGCAGTTTAAAATTCATTCAAAATTTTATGTAGGCCTATCTTATTTTCCGAGACCCTGGAAATTCCACGCGTTGGTACCGTACAGCTTAATTTTTCTATATTTCTTTTTCTTTGTAAACTGAGAAATATTTTGTAGAAGCCTTGTGCTATTCGTCAACTGATGACAAAAAAATGAAAATAGTTTTTATTAGTTCAACAACACATGGAAAATGTTTTTTTTAAAGTTCCAGTCTGCGTTAATAAACATACAGTGACAGGACCATCACAAGGAATAATTTCGTTGTGAAACCACTGAAGAAAAAGGTATCTTTTGATCGTAAACACGGAACCTGGATTCAGCAGGAATATTTGCAAAAAAAAAAATGGATTGCTTTTTATTTTGATGGCTGAGAGCACCAAATCTCAGACTCCCACGTGCCAAATTTTTATGACAGGAGTGTTGAATTTGTTCGTGGAGGAAGTGGAGGATGAAATTTAATAAATAATTTTGTAGCTTCTGTGGGAAGATGTCTTCGCATTTTTTTGAAATGGAAAACTGATCAAAGTTCAAAATATTGGTTTCTAGGAAGATATGCTCTAGATTTGAAGTGCCAATGAGAGGGAGACTAAGAGATGTTAGAGGGAATAGTTATCATATGCGATAACCGTGTCGGCAAGATAAATGAGTGGCCCATTGTAATTTGAAGGTAAAAAAAGTTTAGATGAGAAGTATTAGATCTAGTAGAGCATCAACTTGCAGTAGGTCCAGAGCGGCTGATTTGCCACAGGAAGCAGCAGATTGATAAATGTGTAATCTTATGAGCACCACTGGACCCTTTATAATTTTGCAGATCCCACTGATTTGATTCGTATTAAATCTGAGTTTCTGATGCGAATTACAGAGATAATCTGTTAGCTTATTTAATTTACATATTGCATTACCAAATTAGTTGTCATGCAGTAATACAAGGTCAGGCCTCCACTTGCTCTGTGACATGACGTGCAGAGCCCACAGGAGAAAGATTAGAAAAATTCATGTGTGTTCCAAACGTTACTGGCTAAGTCGCCCTGAAACTAAACAGGAAGAGGGGGCGGAGCTGGTATTTAGTTGTTGGCTTCTTTTCCATTGTTTCCAGGATTCAAAAAGGTGCACTGACAATACTCCCCCAGGGACATTATATGAGACAATGAATTTAGATCCTCTAGGAATAAAACTAAGAATGGAAATTTTTGGGGATCCATTATTTGGATAACGATTAGCCTGGTTTAACGCTAGAAGCAACATATATCTTTATATTGTCCTCTGATCTACCTCTCGCTAGTCAGTCATAAACATAAAAACGAATTCCTCGCTCAGAATAACAAAGACAAAAGCAGATACAACAGGAAAAACTGTAAACAGGTTAATACAGCAAAAATACACCTTTATTTCTAATGTGAAAACAGGGTAAAAGCCAAAAAGAAAAATACCATGAAAAATTATGAATCAGAAATGAAAAAAATCATCTGAAGGTATGACAAATTATGAAAAAGTAATATGTGACCTGGAAAACAGATGGAATAAGGCATGCAAAGTAAATATGAAAATCATTAATGGAACTTCTTCACGGAAAATACGGGAAATTGCACTACAGACGTAAACTGAGCAATAATAATTAAGAATTTCAAATACATAGCAATTTGTCATCAAAATACTCCTTTATATTTGTGTTAATAATCTCCCCCAAGAGAAATAGTGACAGAATTTGACACAAACTGATTAAAGATAAATGCAATATCTAGAAGCTGCGTCTTCCTTTACAGTTTAATTCCTTAAGGACACAAGTCATGTACTCTCCATTCAGCTATAATATATATTATATATATATGTATATATATATATATATATATATATATATATATATATATATATATATATATATATATATATATATATATATATATATATATATATGTGTGTGTGTGTGTGTGTGTGTGTGTGTGTGTGTGTGTGTGTGTGTGTGTGTGTGTGCGTTCTTTTGTCTAATTATTTCATATGCATATACCAAAACTTTCTTCCAAAGTGAGACATCCTTGGCCGTATGCTGTATTATCAGTACAATATTCAGTAAACTTGTCGACTATATGCTTTAATTATC
>JANJGK010000001.1:78279049-78304049 GCA_039081455.1 Macrobrachium rosenbergii
CTAATCTTCTAAATGTATCTCTCATTTCGATGGAAAAGCTCTTATTGTATTTCTCCCATATTTTTATATATCTATTGTATTGGCAGAGGATTGTATTTCCGTCTCCTGAACGAAGAATTCACCAGAGCTAGGTGGTAACGACTGTTTACTCTTCAACTTGTTAGTAACCCCTTGTAAAATTTGGCTTTTGTGTAGTGAGTTTATTCCATTAAACGAGCACTTACTAAAGGCCACATAATCGTTAACAACAGTAACATGAATTAACTAAATGTCACATAGTGGTACGCTTATGTGGTTCTAGGTATTTTGACTCCTACATATATTAACAGGCGTGCTTTGCAACTTCCAATAAATATCTGACCAATCAGCGTTTGTTTTCTACCTGTCGTAAATGTAATTTAAGTCATCTAAGAGCTTCTTTCCACCACGGGTGCTCTGAATGGTACGAGACATGGTTATTAAAAATGTCTTTATACCTCCAAGAGCTCGGGTGCAACTGCTTAAAATTACCCATGTACTTGAATAAAAAATATATGCAAATTAAGCCTTCAACTTACTAAACAATCAAATTATGTAATTTCTATTTCCTGCATAAGGTAATTTCCCTTGGCTATTTCAAAAGAATATGATTGCTAAATAAGCTGTTTATTTATTTTGGGTGTCAAATTACCGGGAGTTAAAGAAACCGGATTTCAGTTTACCGGAAGTCAAAATACCGGGAGTGAAATTACCGGGATCAAGAAACCAGGAGTCTACTGTACATACCGGCCACCAGCTCATGTATATCAATATGTACTTTAAGCATGTCATATTTCTATAAACATATATTTTATAGCTTGTACGTGTGTAAAATTTAAAATCAACACAATAACCTCAGTCTCATCCAAATTCATTTTCAAAGTCAGACCCATAAAGGAATTTCGCTTGAGTTATTTACTCAAGAGAACCGTCTTTCATCTCTTGTATAAATTAATATCTGACCAATTTTCGATTTATTCACAGCTAGAGGATGTAGGAATCTCTCATAAACTATGTTTAACGGGGAAAGACATTCTCTTAAGAACTGACTAAAAGGCCCTTTTTCTTTTCGTACAAGTGAAAGGGGGTCATTAAAGATTATTAAGATTACTTGAAAGTCGCTGTATTGAGGAGAGGATAAATACGGATGAGGACATATATACAAATGAGATTGCAGTGTTTATATATATATATATATATATATATATATATATATATATATATATATATATATATATTTATATATATATATATATATATATATATATATATATATATATATATATATATATATATATATATAAGTTTACCTTAGTTTAACCAGACCACTGAGCTGATTAACAGCTCTCCTAGGGCTGGCCCGTAGGATTAGATTTATTTTACGTGGATAAGAACCAATTGGTTACCTAGCAACGGGAGCTACAGTTCATTGCATATATATATATATATATATATATATATATATATATATATATATATATATATATATATATATATATATATATATATATACAAAACCATAGTTAAGGCAAAAAGGATTTTGCTTCTGTTGCTTGGTATCTAAGAAAAGTAGATCATTAAGATTATATATATATATATATATTATATATATATATATATATATATATATATATATAATATATACATATATATATATATATATATATATATATATATATATATATATATATATATATATATATATATATATATATATATATATATATATCTTAATGACCTACTTTTCTTAGATATCAAGCCACAGAAGCAAAAATCTTTTTGCCTTAACTCTGCGAGGCAGTGACTTTTCAGCATCGTGCGAAGAACAGAAAGGAATAAAGTGAACAAAATTTTGGGTGCATTTAAAAGAGCACCAGGATAAGTAAAACGTGTATGAGGGGAAATGAGTGCTGATGATATAATGTTGATAACAGGACGTTATGAGAGATTAGAGGGCTTCGTATGAAAAATGGGAGCAAGGAGACTTTTTCATCGATTTATTTTTTATTTTATACGATAGGAAGAAAACACAATTTAGGGTAAGTAAAGCTGTAATTGAAAAATGTGAGATGAGAAATAGAGTTTGTATGGAAACCAGAGCTCAGGGCGTATACAGTAGTATAACTATTCGGTAGTAGATTTCATTGATGAACACTTATATTTGAGTAGATATAAAATTTAGCTGGTGGTAAAGTTGACAAGGTGTAAAAGATAAAAATTCTCCAGACAAAATTTGAAACGTGCGAAGGGAACGCTGCGACCTTACTCTGATATGGGCGTGAGGGATGACTATTGAATAAAATAAATAGGTAGTAATATAAAAAGGAGGATAGGGAAGGGAGAGATCTGTAAACTCCGTAAATGGTGAAGTGGAATGGTTGTTAAAATGAATGGGCCTTTTCATCTTGGATGACTAAGTGCAACTTCACTGCAGTAGAACAGAACAATAGTCTTACGTAAGAAAATTATTGATGAGGCTACTTTGAGGGATTGAGAGGCTTTGATCCTGTGTATGCATTATAAAGAGGCTTTAACCTAGGTTCAATATATATATACATACATACATACACACACACACACACACACACACACATATATATATATATATATATATATATATATATATATATATATATATATATATATATATATATATATATATATATATATATATATATATATATATATATATATATATATATATATATATATATATATATATTTTTACGTTTTTCCGTGGTTTTAGTTTGAAATATGCTCTGTGAGACAGGTAGCAACAGTTTAAGTTAATTTAGCCTTGTGATTCTGACTTCGTGGGTACGGGAAAACGTAAAAAAAATAGGAAAACAAAGGAGAATTTCATATGAGCATAGGGCTCTGGTTACTGAGGGAAATATTACGTAAAACACGTGGGCACATTTAAAGTAGTGTATTTACATAAATGACATTAGTACGGGAAAGAGGAACTCAGTAGGTTGAATGAAACTGGGGAATTCCAGCCACAGTCCGAGAAGCTTCCACGAAATAGCATCCCTCTGAAATGAGAGATATGCACATTATACGCCAGTAATGAAAATAGACAAAAGAATAATGAATTCGAGGCTGCACTGAGGGTGCCAAAGGAGTAATAAAGAATTAATACTGCCGATGCAAGAGGCGCACGGACATTAGACAAGGGAGATTTCTGGCTTTCTCTTTAAGAAAATATTACGAGACAAAAGCGTGACTGAAATGGGGCTCTTCCAGGGCACTTTACCTTAGCAGATTTTCCGAGGGCGCGTAGAAGGCGGTGCGTGGATGACTTGCAATTTCCGAGGGCGAGTTTCTTCCACGTGGTGAGATGCAAGGGCTTCCGTAAAGGGGCAAGGCGATGGGGGACTCCTCGAAACTCCAAGCAATGGCGTGTGGGCTCGAGGAATACGGTCGAAGGACACGAGGAGAAGTATACTTTTGAAAGGGCCACGTGGTTAGGATGCAAGGGCATCGATGGGGCCAGGTGTTGGGGACGTCTTCACAAGTTCACTCCATATCTTCCAGCCCGCGTGTGTGTGAGACCTCGTGGGCTTTTGCCTTTTATCCCCTCCTATGGGGCAGGGGGGCGTCCATCACAGATGCTTTGACTCATTGCACCTGCTGCCCGCAGGGGAGGTTTTGGCCTGTAGGAGAAACGCCCAAGCCAGATTACTTTTGCCTCGAAGGAAAGATCTTTATCAAAAATGGGAGCGCCTTTAATCTTTTAACCCTTGTTTTTAAGTCGATAGACAGATGGTCTATCGATCGGCCGGCTGGCAGTAAATGAACAACCAACAACAACAAGGGAGGGGGGGGGGAGGTAATTTGCTAGCGAATTCTTGCTAATCATAATACCTCCCCATACAAGATGATGTACATACCTCCTTCGGGTGTGTACATCGATATTCAAGAATGAGCGGCAAATGCTTTACGTTACTCTACATTCTGCCTTGCAATGAACTTTACTCCTAAGGGTTTTATGAAGCTGAGACATTACTTTTAATAACACATTGGGACAATTTTCGTTAACAGAACGCAAAGTTATTTAAACACTTGCAAAAGAATAATTACTTTAGATTTGGTTACCCACTGTAACTTTATAAAGTGACTCGAACAATTGTGAATTAATTAAGATTATAGGACCACGTATATGAGGCTATGGCCAACAAATGAAAAGAAATGGTTATTGTTCAAGAATTAAAATACACGGTTACTTAATTTTAGATAAAATGCATGCGGTTAGTACAATCTGCCTTGAAGAGGCTGTGTAAATGAAAAACAGCGTTTATTTTTGTAAATGACATCCCCTTTTACGCGATACTGTAATGACTATACATATTCGCATTGATAATTTATCTTCGTTTTAACGTACTTTGCTTAGCCGGCCCCACACGGATTTTGACAGCCGTATGCGGGCGAGAGTATTCGCGAGGTTTTAATTCGCTAACCTTAAACTACGCTAATTTTATGCGTCTACTGCCTACTCAATGTTATGACGGGGCGAGCAGACAAAAGATGTGGGGTAGGACAACCAGAGATCTTGGAAGGAAATGGAAGGGGGAAAAGGGATAATAATAACAAAAGGAAAATTACCAAGACATTACGAATGAAACTTGACCGCATATGAAAGGCGGGACACGTCCCTCAGAGCTTACAAAAGGGGCATTTAAATCACAAGGGCAAGAGTTTGACTCGCGATTCATTAAAATAAAGATAACTAAATGACTAAAAGAAAGTAAATGATATTGGCAGAAGAACTAAGGGAAAAAGAGGGAGGGTTTTATTGGGTTAGGCGGGAATTTCTCGTCCTACGCCTATAAATTACGGCCCGGACTATCCTTTCAGTCCCAGGGCGAGAAAAGTGCACCCGAAGGGCGCGACTCCTTCAGGAGGGGCTGACACGCACGCCCGGTGCCAAGGTGTGGGCGCAAGGGCGTGCCACTTCTCACTCTGTTATTCTTAATGACTTGTACATTGTGTGGGGAATGGTATCCCGTATTTAATTGCCTCTTGTGGGGATAATTTAAGGGAAGACTAAATAGAAGGTGATAAGAGATAGGAGTTCCTGAGGAACGGAGGAAGATAGAGGAGGGCCTGACATCCCCTTCTGGATTAGGGGTGCCAAGACCTTCGAAAAATGAAATGGTGGCACAGGTGCCAGGGGAGCTCTAGAGCTCTTTGTAAACTACCTGGAAATTCCCACGCCCGTGGTAATTTCGCCTCGAGCCTTTCTTAATGGGACAGTCGTCCTCGGCCGGGGAAGCGGAGGGCCCGCGACCGGAGGGCGGCACGGAGTACCACCTGGGCCTGCTGATGCGACAGCTGACGCAGGAGTGTTCCGTGCGGGTTCTACCATGATCCGTCGCGGCTCTTGTAGTTCATCGGCCAAGTGAGATATGGCAGAATCCTGACTTGCAATTGCGTCGGCGACGGGCTGAGGCAGAGAGGAGGCGGTCGGGGGTGGCGTGAGCGGCTCGCAGGTAACGTTGACCAGCTCAGGCACGGGTTGCGAGGCCGCACCTGCAGGTGAGCTTCCGCGGTGGTCGGGAGGAACCGTCTCTCTGACCGACGCTGGTAGCGGTGCCAGGCCGGGGGAAGAGAGGGGGTCCTGAGTTGGATCCCGTGAATGGAGATCGGCGTAGCGCTCTGGCGCTGGCACTAGGGCAGAGTCAGGCGCTATCAGAGGTTTCTTGGGCTCGTCGGTCAGGACGGACGAAGCTTGGCCCTGCTCGGGGCATGCAAGTGGCACCGGCAGGAATTTGGCATCTCCTGAAGGGAGATTTGATTGGGGCCCTGGCACTGGCACTGAGGCAGGGCCGGGCACTGGAATGGGATCGGGAACCGATCGGGGGGGCCACTGTACATTGTACTCAGGTGGCACTGGTGGGGACTGCACGTCCTCCTGGTACCCAGGGGGCGCCAGTCTTGGCTGAGGGAGAAGCGGGGGAGGACTACTCGCGCCCGCGGAATGATTCGGGGAATGTGGACCCCTAGATTGTCGTGATTTCGGTGGGGACTGAAAGTCCTGTCCCAGGATGACGTCATAGCCTCCAGGGAGATGGCTTGCTACTGCAAGATTGCAAATTTTGGATTGGTGAGGTCTTGTGACTCTCAATTGGACCGTAGGGAGTATCATTTTGAACTGATTTATTCCCTCGATCGTGACGAGTTTTCGTCTATTGACGATAGCTCCGTAGGGAACTCTGTCCCTTCGGATGAGGGAGATTTGCGCGCCCGAGTCCTCGAAAGCAGTGACTCGGCGCGCGGGCTCGCTACCTCGTGGAGGGGCCACGTATACAGGCCCTTCGGCGGGAGGGCCTAATGACTGGGGATCTGTGACGGCCAAGGCGACGGTGGGAGTAGTTGATTTATTATTGCGTGGGCATTTCGCCCATGCGGGAGAATGGCCATAGACCTTGCACGCCGTGCAAAAGGTCTGGCTAAAGTCTTTCCGCGCTGCCCCTGTGGAGGGCGCAGGCGAGTTATTTGTCGGTTTTCCGGGAGAGAGAGGAGCCGGTTTCTTGTTCCGGCACTGTTCGGAGGAATGCCCCGTTTTCTTGCAATAATGGCAAGTTATGGGCTTGCCCGAGTTCCCATTTTTGTGGGAATTTGAACCTCCGAGGAGGGACGGGGGATTTATCTTCCGCCCCATGGATCCTTCTTGAGGGTGGTGAGTTTCCCACATGTCTGCTATTCGGCAACACTCGGTGAGTGTTGCTGGGGCTTTTTCCACTATATGAGTGGCGAGGGCAGGAGGGGCGTAGCGCAGGAAATGCTCGAATTTAAACCGCTCGAGTACCTCGGCGGTGTTAGTGGCTCCTTCGGAATCGAGCCATTTTGTCAACGCCCGCTCCGAATGGTACGCCCAATCGGACCAAGTCTGGCCTGCTTCTCTGGGCTGCTCTCTCCAACGTCTCCTCCACCGCTCGGGGGTAATCTCGTACGCCTTCGTAACTGCTTGGCGTACGGCTTCCCAGTTTCCCCGATCGTCGGCGGGAAGGGCGTGGTAGGCAACGAGGGCCTTTCCGCCCAGGAATTTAGTGAGAACAAGGGAGAGTTCCGCGGGGGAGAGATCGCAGCACTCCAGGACTCGTTCGGCCCTTTCAAGCCATACTTCGGGTTCGGACTCGGTCCATTTTGGCATGAACGAGTGAGCTTGGCTGAGGGCACTCATCCCCGCGGCAGGGGGCGGGGGGGTGGCGGGCTGTCGTTCTAGCATCTGGAGCTCGTGGGCGCGCTGTCGCTCTCGATCTTCCCATTCTCGTTCCTCCCTTTTCTCTTGGGCGATTCTGTCTCTCTCCTCTCGTTGTTCTTGGGCAATTCTGTCTCTCTCCTCTCGTTGTTCTTGGGCAATTCGTTCCCTCTCTCTCTCGGCACGTTCTTTATCCTTCTCCTGCTCTTGGGCAACTCGTTCTCTCTCTCTCTCCGCCTTGGCATCGTCCACTCGTTCTTGAACCCATGCTCTCAGATCTTGCCCCGATAGTCCCATGTCCTTCCCAGCGGACATGTAGAATTTGAAATCCTCGTTTTGTTGGGCTCTGGTATTAGCCATCGTGAAATAATGGGGATATGATATGTCTGAGAAGACTCAGGTTGTCTGAAAAGACTCAATTGCAGGAATCTGAAACACTCAATTGTTCAGACTGCCGGAGAATGGATCTGTCCGAATAAGACAGTTGATTAGTAAGTCTGAGGAGACTTTTTGTTAAAATTGGATGTGTCTTGGAAAGACGTGGTTGTTCTTGGCGAACGAAGTCTAATATGCGTCTCGGAAGACGTAGTTGGATTTTGTCACGCTCGGACTTGGCCGGCTGTAGCGTGAAGTTAAGGAGTTGTTCTAACGAACTAGAATGATCAGTCCCGTAAGGGCTTAGATGTGTGTGAACTACACTATATAATGTCTCAAAAGGACTTGATTTTGGGTTCCCGCAGGAATGAGAAATTCTCGCCACGTGCGACGTAGAATTTTTGTATGAGTCTCTGAGGACTGGGGTTTGGAGAAATTCTCGCCACGTGCGACGTAGAATTTTAGGAGTCTCTGAGGACTGGAATTTGGAGAAATTCTCGCCACGTGCGACGTAGAATTTTAGGAGTCTCTAAGGACTGGAATTTGTAGAAATTCTCGCCACGTACGACGTAGAATTTTAGGAGTCTCTGAGGACTGGAATTTGGAGAAATTCTCGCCACGTGCGACGTAGAATTTTAGGAGTCTCTAAGGACTGGAATTTGGAGAAATTCTCGCCACGTGCGACGTAGAATTTTAGGAGTCTCTGAGGACTGGAATTTGGAGAAATTCTCGCCACGTGCGACGTAGAATTTTAGGAGTCACGTAGGACTTGGAATTTGTGGAATTTGGAGGAATTCTCGCCACGTACGACGTAGAATTTTAGGAGTCACTTAGGACTTGGAATTACGATTCGTCCCTTAGGACTTAGAAATTACTAACGGGAAACCCAAAGAAAAATGTATGCTGGGAAATGAATGGGGAAAAAAAAAAATGCTACACACGCGGGCATGGGCGGGGGTGGGGGGTGCAGGTCATTTGGTCAACACCGGAGGTATTTTTAGATTCTGGGTGAATGAACCCGTATGTTTATATACCGTCTGGGATTCCGGAGAATTTCCCAGTCGTCTGAGAGGATAACAGTACAACGGCCTAGTAATTTTCCCTATAAGCGGAGTTTAAATTTCGCTTTCCTAACACCTAACTCGGATTCTAACTACACTGAGAGAATTTCAGCAATGCAAGCTGACTTCGTCGTATCCCACGTGGGAATTTTATTCGCGCCTAAATAACAGTTCGCTAATTCGAAATGCGAAGTAAAATTTATCACAGAGGAATTTCTTTCGCACTATTCCTCGAAGCAAGAATATGGCAAGGATTTTAACACAGGAATTTCGCACTATTCCTCGAAGCAAAGGATGGTTAGCACTGGTTATTTCCTAACTACCTATCCTGAAAGGCATGCATTAACGAATCTAATACGGCGGTTCTTTTCTCTCAGTGATTACATGCGTCCCTATTTCTAATTCCTAGGAACAGTCACGATTGTGAAAAGGTTTTGCTAAGATTAACACATTACTTACGTGGAATTTTCTGGATCTGTGTGCTGGTTTTACACCAAAAAGGTTCGTAATTGTCTCGTACCCAGCTTAGCTTTGCTAATAGCTGATCTGGCAAGTTGCAAATGCAATAAAGCAACACTAGGGGAACTGCAACTGCGAAACGAGATCTATGGCCAGGTCGCCATTTTTACGTTTTTCCGTGGTTTTAGTTTGAAATATGCTCTGTGAGACAGGTAGCAACAGTTTAAGTTAATTTAGCCTTGTGATTCTGACTTCGTGGGTACGGGAAAACGTAAAAAAAAGAGGAAAACAAAGGAGAATTTCATATGAGCATAGGGCTCTGGTTACTGAGGGAAATATTACGTAAAACACGTGGGCACATTTAAAGTAGTGTATTTACATAAATGACATTAGTACGGGAAAGAGGAACTCAGTAGGTTGAATGAAACTGGGGAATTCCAGCCACAGTCCGAGAAGCTTCCACGAAATAGCATCCCTCTGAAATGAGAGATATGCACATTATACGCCAGTAATGAAAATAGACAAAAGAATAATGAATTCGAGGCTGCACTGAGGGTGCCAAAGGAGTAATAAAGAATTAATACTGCCGATGCAAGAGGCGCACGGACATTAGACAAGGGAGATTTCTGGCTTTCTCTTTAAGAAAATATTACGAGACAAAAGCGTGACTGAAATGGGGCTCTTCCAGGGCACTTTACCTTAGCAGATTTTCCGAGGGCGCGTAGAAGGCGGTGCGTGGATGACTTGCAATTTCCGAGGGCGAGTTTCTTCCACGTGGTGAGATGCAAGGGCTTCCGTAAAGGGGCAAGGCGATGGGGGACTCCTCGAAACTCCAAGCAATGGGGTGTGGGCTCGAGGAATACGGTCGAAGGACACGAGGAGAAGTATACTTTTGAAAGGGCCACGTGGTTAGGATGCAAGGGCATCGATGGGGCCAGGTGTTGGGGACGTCTTCACAAGTTCACTCCATATCTTCCAGCCCGCGTGTGTGTGAGACCTCGTGGGCTTTTGCCTTTTATCCCCTCCTATGGGGCAGGGGGGCGTCCATCACAGATGCTTTGACTCATTGCACCTGCTGCCCGCAGGGGAGGTTTTGGCCTGTAGGAGAAACGCCCAAGCCAGATTACTTTTGCCTCGAAGGAAAGATCTTTATCAAAAATGGGAGCGCCTTTAATCTTTTAACCCTTGTTTTTAAGTCGATAGACAGATGGTCTATCGATCGGCCGGCTGGCAGTAAATGAACAACCAACAACAACAAGGGAGGGGGGGGGGAGGTAATTTGCTAGCGAATTCTTGCTAATCATAATAATATATATATATATATATATATATATATATATATATATATATATATATATATATATATATATATATATATATATATATATATATATTATTTACGATTAGGAGGCACTACTGTACTTCTTTGCGAAAAACTTTTAGTCTATGAATTGATCACCGTACTAGAAGAGATTCTCTCTCTCTCTCTCTCTCTCTCTCTCTCTCTCTCTCTCTCTCTCTCTCTCTCTCTCTCTCTATGAATTTATATATATATATATATATATATATATATATATATATATATATATATATATATATATATATATATATATATATATATATTATATAAACTGTATATATATACATAGAGAGAGAGAGAGAGAGAGAGAGAGAGAGAGAGTCTCTTCTCTCATATTGCTCTATTCATAGAGTAAATATTTTTTTTTGCAAAGAAGTAGTTCCTCATAATTGTAAATGAAATGAGTTAAAAAAGAATACAAAATAAGCTTTAATAAAACAGGTTCGTTCCTGCTGGGCCATCATAAGCCAAACCAGCACCGCTCGAAATTCTCAAAGGCATCTGTTTACAAATATCCATTTTGCTCTCTGGGGAAAATACATCATTTTGGCATCTCTAAAGCTAAAGAAAACCATCGTTCGCTCCAGTGCCTTTTGAACTAACTTCCAAATGATTCAGGACGGAGCTTAAATATTTCAGCGAAAACGCAATCAAACTTTCCCATTTAAAACTTTTTTTCCCCTCAGCAACAGTTAAAAGCGCTGATAACCAATCCCATCCACAAAGAATTTGCGACCAACAGCTGGCATTTTAAAAGATTTTTACTTTCTTTCCTCTAGCTCTCTTGCCCCCCAACCCTCCCTTCCCCCTGATTGTCAAGCCTATACGGTAGAAACAATTAAACAATGCCCACTCCCAAAGAGCTGAAGGAAAAAAAAAAGCTTCAAGAATGCAAGGATTTTAAAGGCCGAAAGAGGCTGCCACTCTCGAATTTCAGTTGTTATTTTCCCCTTGTCGAAAAGATATTGTCTTTGCGATTGAGGAAAAGTGTCGTGAATTTGCATTGCTGAAACGTAGAAGAGGGTGCTTCAACAAAAAACAGACAGATAGACACGCACAAAAACACACACACACAAATTCGGAACTCTACAAGGCAGATGTAGGGCCAACTGGAAGTGGTGACTCATGATCGTTTTCATGAAGACGGGTGGCAAGATTCTTTTCCTCATAGATTTTATTCCTTATCCCACAGTAGTAATTACCTACCACCTTGGTTAATTCTTCATTCGAAACATTACCCCTGACCTATCTCTAAGTCACATGTATTTTCATTTGTATATATGTATACGCGACATCTCGATACATTTCATCCTGTTTATTAATAGCGGATATTCTCTTATGCCATTCATTACTAGCATACGTACTTAAAAAATATAATTTGAGTTGTAAGAAATAAAATTAACTCATTTCTAGCATAATGACACAAATAGCCTCAAGTTAACCTTTACACCAATCGGCTTGCCAAAGGGCTCTTCAAATGAAGTGTATGACGCAGTCTAATTTTCATTAATGACCAGCTCTAACTAGGTGAGGAGAATGCAATTACGAAAAATGCAAGATAAGAAGAAAAGTGTCAGTTCAATGTGAAGTGGAATTTTACACACATACAAGAACACTCATATTTGCAGTAAATATAAATCTTAACGGTAGTACGTGAAAAGTTACAGAATAGGTAAAGCAAGGAAGGTAGCAAGATGCCTGTAAATATTTGAATTATATTTGGAGTACAAATGGAAACCAAGATAAAGAATTTGTGAGAGGATGAATGAAATATGATGTTAAATTTGTAGAAAAAATAATAAGGAAAAACTATGAAACATTCACATAATATGTAGTATAAATTGGGCCAGTGGATGGGTCAAAGTAGTTCGAGATGGTTTGATCGTATGAAAATTTTAGTATGGAAGAGGAGAGGAAGATCAAGATGTATAGTTGGAGTGAAAGAGGCATTGCAATGGAAGGGTCTTCATACACTTGAATTGCCAGAGCTCATGGAAGACAGGAGTGAATACGGCAATGTATTTTTGTGAGCTTTCAAGAAATCTGGAGTCACACCTTTGTTGCTGAATGAATTGTCACGCCGAGGTTTTCTCTACAGGGCGTTCATCCACGATTACGCTGTTAACTGTGAATGGGGTAGTTAGAGTTGAATTATTATTTTACTCTTGAGCCACCCGCTAGGAAGGGAAACTGCTCAAGTTCAGAGAGCAAACGCACATCCAACCACCTACAAAACCACAAGCACACACACACACACACACACATATATATATATATATATATATATATATATATATATATATATATATATGTGTGTGTGTGTGTGTGTGTATGTATGTATGCATGTATACTGTGTGTGTATGTATGTGTAGATATATATATATATATATATATATATATATATATATATATATATATATATAATATATATATATATATATATATATATATATATATATATATGTGTGTGTGTGTGTGTGTGTGTGTGTGTGTATATATATATATATAATATATATATATATATATATATATATATATATATATATATATATATATATATATAACTCAAATATATGCTCGTGTGTATGTGCGTGTGTGTGGGAGGGTACATGCCGGTTTTAATGGACATTGCACATTTCTTTTACATTTGTGCATTTTGATAAAGAACTTTTCCCAATAAATTATTGCATATTTTGGGAGTTTTAGATCCAACTGCGTGTAAGGAGCGACAGGCAACTGTCGGATACCAATGCAGAGCCCGATCACTCGGTGGTAATTCTCTTTAAACAGAAATGGATTTAAAAAAAAGAATTATACGAAAAGAACTCCCTTTGATATCGCCCAATTCGCATTACACATGCCAGTTATACCATTTCCTTTGTAGTGAGCATTGTTAAAGGGAGAACTGCAATATGGCATTCACAGGCAGTTGCATGAGCCTCAGTGACCTGAAAAGGGAAACTTCAAAAGGGGGAAAGAGCAAATTCTTTCCGTAACTTAGGAAATGATCGTCCCGGCAGAATACTGACTCAAAAGTGGACCCTTGAAATCTCTTTCCGGGACTTTCCAAAAGCCAAGTTCCTCTTGGGAACCAATATATGCACGAAGTTTCTTTTGCCATTGCCCTGTTTATCTCCTAAATCTGTGCAATATTCCTCGTCCAGAAGGAAATTTTCTTTGCGTACGATGCACTGATCAGTGTTCAGTGCCAGGGACACATTTTGCCGTAAAATGTGGAAATCGTCCAGTCAATATCGAACTTAGAAGTTTTGCCGATTCTCCTCAAATCAAAAGGCGGCCCCTTTTGTTCTCCGCCCATATCCGTTCCCAGGCAGCCGTTTTCGTCAAAATCTATTTCATAAACACCACGTGAAAAAAATTCTAGTTAGAACTTTCAGAATTTTATGATAAAAACTAAAACGAATAATAAGAAAAATGTTTGCCACCCTACATGCAGAAAATTCTAGTTAGTTCATGAGAAACAAGTAAAAAATGCGCCGAAGTTTCTTCGGCGCAATCGAGTTTTCTGTACAGCCGCTACAGCGTATAATCAAGGCCACCGAAAACAGCTCTATCTTTCGATGGTCTCGGTATAATGTTGTATGAGCCGCGACCCATGAAACTTTAAGCACGGCTCGTGGTGGTCTATCCTATATCGTTGTCAGAAGCACGATTATGGCTAACTTTAACCTTAAATAAATAAAAATTACTGAGGCTAGAGGGCTGCAATTTGGTATGTTTAATGACTGGAAGGTGCATGATCAATATACCAATTTGTTGCCCTCTAGCCTTAGTAGTTCTTAAGATCTGAGGGCGGACAGAAGATGTGCGGACAGAATAAAGTGCGGACGGACAGACAAAGCCGGCACAATAGTTTTCTTGTACAGAAAACTAAAAAACTAAAATGAGTAATAAAAAAATGTTACCACGTTACATGCAAAAAAGTTCCAGCTAGAATTTTTAGTTCCTTATAAACTCTTAAAGAGCGATACAAAAAGTTTTACCACGCTACATGCAAAAAGTTCTATTTAGAAATTTTAGTAGTTTATCATAAAAACTAAAACGACTAATACAGAAAACGCGTGCCATGCCCTACAGCATTCCTTAATTGCTTAAATATTAACAAAGACTTCAAATGCACCATGACCCATTGACTGCAAAAGAGTAAATGATTAAAAGCATTTCTAACTTTGAATCGAATAGTATGAATTTTTTTCCAAACGGAAGAATGAACTCTTGCATTACAAAACTCGATTTTGCATGGTGAAAAATTTAGCCATTTACCACAGAATTTAAAATGGTGTTTTGAGATGGAAAAACATCTGTAAACTTCATTTAAGATGGAACATTTTCAACTCTCGGTGAAGAAACTTCTATGAAATGGCGGTGTCCTTTAAGCACTGACCTGCGACGACTGTGAATACCTGTCAACTCCGAAAGAAATGGAAAGTTTTCAGGAGAAAGGAGGCAGCTGAATTCCCCTTCGTAAGTTGCGTGAAATCGACGTAAATATTGGTAAAAAAAAATAGACTCCACTAGTTCAGTGGTAGATTTTCTGGTACGTGTATTCAACCAACTGGTGTTTGCTTAATTGTGATTAATTCCTAATCACTTCGACTTTGTCATTTTGGTAGTATTCCACCGTGTAAGTAATCCATAAAAAAATATATGCGCATTTTCTTAAATATGACGATGGCAGAGTATTCCACCGTGTAAAGTAATCAATAAAAAAAATATGCACATTTTCTATATATGAAGAAAGTAGAGTATTTCACTGTATAAGTAATCCATACAAAAATATGCATGTTTTCTTAAAGTATCTTTATTTTTTTCTAATCAGGCTGGAATAAATATCCCTATCGGGTTGTGGCTCTGAATATTAGCTATGGCCCCCATCCATACACCCCATCACACAGAAAAAAAGAAATAAGAAATCTGATGTAAATTTCCCCCTTACAATAGTGTTTGATACTTTGTTCATTTATACTAAGAAACGTACAAGCGGTACTTGCTACAGATAATTCATGATATATGACACTGATAAGTTAACAGGCGTCATAACTGCAAGGGCCAACGACGTTAATCAAGACCTTTGAATTTGAATGTATATTAATCTGCATATGCAGATTAATATACTTTCACATCATGCAGATTAATATACTTTCACATCATGAGCACCCTGCTCTTAAATGCGATGATGAATGTGAGGGTTAACCCAGGTAAATATAACCGGTGCCATCGTCAAAACGAACAGTTTCCCTCGCATAATCAAGGGCTGGAAAATAGACACAAAGTCGCAGCGCAGACTAGGCATTCGGACCCTCCGGATTAAAGAGATTAAACCGTTTTACCCAGAAACAAACAATAAAGCTTACAATGGAGGAAGGGCTTAACGTGTAGAACAGACGATTTTGCATAGAGAAAAACACAGGTTCTTCCGCCAGGCTATTGTAAAAGGTTGTGCGGCTAAAAGAGAGAGAGGTGATTGAATTAACGAATAATACCAAGCTCTCAGGTTTGCCAAAAAGAGCAGTTGCCGGGCGTGAAGAAAGATATATACAAAGAAAATCCTGATAAATATGGAACCTTGTGAGGATGTGTGGTTATATTAGCAAGGGGAAACAACAGTTGGTAAGAGCATAGAACGAATAAAATTCATTGAACAACAAAATAAAATAAAAAGAGTCCTTATTGAATCTAAGAAACATAAAGGTGCCACCAAATGTATAAAACTGTCTCTCAGGGAGAGAGAGAGAGAGAGAGAGAGAGAGAGAGAGAGAGAGAGAGAGAGAGAGAGAGAGAGAGAGAGAGAGAGAGAGAGAGATAATGCAAAAACGATCAAACATACAACAGAAAATAGGTAAATAAATATAAGTAAATAAATAAATATATTCCTATGAGGCCTAAAACAGAACAATAAACTACTAAGCATGAAAAGAAAAAAATGCAATTTAAAACTAAAAGAGGTGAAATGTAATGGTTTAAGTTGACACGACGCTGAAGTAAAAAAAAAATTAAAAAAAGGTTATTGGTGTTCGAAGTATAATAAAGAAAAAATTAACAACAGATAATAGGATGCTGAAAATCTTGATCGAAAAATAGCAAAACCTGGAGGTGATGTGATGTCGAAAATCTTAATGAAAAAACAAAAAAAATAAGTCAAGCGATGTCAGAAGTACAGGTAATTCGATGCCGAAAATACCGAAGAATAACTTGTGATATGGTGCCAATAATCCTAAAAAAACAAAACAAAAAAGTGATGCGGTGCCGGAACCCTTAACTATGTTAAAAACCTTTTGAAATACGATCGTACATATCATAAAATATAAAAGTTTTATCTACCTTTAGAACACCAAATAAAGTATTCAAAAGCTAAGCCATTTAATAAATACTTACATCAATATAATATATTTTGTTATTACAGAGAAAATGTTAATTCGTTAACAAAGAGAATAAGAACAGTCGGACCTACAGTAGACTGAACAGCAAAGAGAACTGGTAATTTACCTTCGAGATAAATGTACTTCATATTAGGGGAAATTTTAATATATATGCGAAAAATACGTCCGCTTTTCTACGTGTAGAAAATAAGAACTTCTATGAAACCACATGTGCTATTCGAAACCACACTTTGAACACCAGGTAAAAGTAAAATAGTTTCAACAATGTGGAAATAAATACTAAGATTTTTTTCCCTTTTATTGGTACAGAAAGATCAAGAACTGTTCAAAATACCTGTCTCTAAGCTTCAAAGCCAAAGGACAAACACATCCTTGTCTTTCACCTTGTCTTCAACTATCAAACAGAACGGAGTCTATCCTCTGGACAATAAAAGAAAAACACAAAAGCGAAGAACATACTGATGTCTTTGAGCATTAAAAATGGCTACAGAACAAATGGCGTGAGAATTACCTGACTGTTGTCCTGTAAGCAAGCATAATGCCACTTTTTCCCCCTTGTTTTTCCTTGCTTATCGGCACATTTTCAAAAGTCCACTCAGCACGATATGAGGGGAAAGGCGGGTGGATGACTGACACAAAAGAATAAAAGAAATGTATATGCATGCACATCTCGCTATTTCAAGAGAAACTCTCAAAATCTTTTGTCGTATCGGTGCACTTTTACAACAATCTTTTTTTTTTCTTTCTCCCCATTGCTGCTTCGCCTGACGAGAGGATAAAAATACAGATACTTTTTTTTTATTGGCAAAAGATTTTTACCTTGTCATATTTATATTTCTGTGGGAGAGGATGGTTGCATGAAACTCAGGAAAGATTCTCGCAAAATGTCGTCTCAGTGCCTTGACGCTGCACTCATTATTATCTTGGTATTGCTTTAGTATGTGTGTGGGCTTTCCCTTTTGATTTTACAGAATATGATCCAACGCTACACTATATATGCGAGGAGATTTGGTGTACAATAGGCTTAGGAATAATAATAGTTTTGTTTAAAACAAAACAGATTGTGTATATTAATTTTCTCAGTGCAGGATAGTTTTAGATTCACCTTACTGGAAATCAAAATGATGACCTAAAATTTACCCGCGTTTAAAGTTTTCTTTAACTGAGGAGCGTTCATTTATTGAGAGTGTCTGGCAACAACCAAGATATTTCTCTTAGAACTGGAAACGTTCGTATAAGCGTTGTTATGAAAGCTTAGTCCCGTCAGCTGCAGGTATTGGCCTATACCCTCAAGAGAGTTCTTCATTGGCGGGGTGGGTAGAGCTCTCGGATAGCACGCTGTTGGCTCAGCGTTCGACTCTCCGACCGCCAATGAAGAATTAGAGGAATTTATTTCTGGTGATAGAGATTCATTTCTCGTCATGATGTGGTTCGGATTCCACTGTAGGTTCCGTTGCTAGGTAACCAGCTGGTTCTTAGCCACGTAAAAGAAATCTAATCCTTCGGGCCAGTCCTAGGAGAGTTGTTAATCAGCTTAGTGGTTTGGTTAAACTAAGATATACTTAATTATACCCTCAATATATGTGTAGCAGGCATACACGAAAGAAGATGGGGGGAGATTCAAAGGAGAGCTTTTTCTTTGAGCAAACACAGGTTGCGACGATGAATATCTTTCTACCTAAGAGAAGTATAGGAAATTAATGAAAAAAAAAATTAGTGACAAGAGAAAATAAGAGTTCTATTACAATATTTAGCGTCTGGTCAGCAACACTAGAACGAAAGCACTGAAGAAAATAGAATATCAGAATCTTAAAAACTCCTAAATGAGTTTACATAAAACTCACATTATGGCAATGTTAAACCCCTATTAAATATTGAGCAATATCCGTTGCATCTTCAATGTCCTCTTTTGCTCAGTCTTTGATGAGAGACAAAGTCACCGTCTCATCTAGGCTTTTCTAAGAATTTACTGACATTTCTTTCTTACTAACCTTTTTTCTCAGATTCTTCTTCTTTCGCAGAAATCGGGTACTCAAGTTGGCCCAAGTACTTTTTTTCTTTAATGCCAAGCAAAGGAATTCTCAGAAATTCTCAGTCCCTACTACTTCCTTCTTTTCGGAAGGTGGGTCTTTCTCTTTTTTATATGGGGGGGGGGGTGCTGTGACCTACTCGTATTCCTTTCTCAACTTTTTTTTTTTCCTTTACCATTCAGGCGTCACTGTGTGGGGGCACCGAATTCCCTATTTCCTCGTTCACTGCTTGCAGGAATATAAAGCATTTCATTAGTTATTTTCTTCTGTGACAATCTCGCAACCTTCCAGTGCTTGTACACATACAGAATTTTTTTTTCGAATGTTATTACCTCAAAAATACTATTGGAGAAAAATACATCAATCTTTAAAAAGCCACACATCTTACTGAAAAAAAATTAAGATAATTTGGATAATCTATACTTTCAAACACTCAAACTGCTAACTCATTTTGATTAATAAAATGTATTATGATGGAAAAAATCACTCTCAGATGGTTACGTAAGAAAATAAAATAATATCAACAAAATGGAAACTAATTCGCCTACAGAAATACGAAACGTTCGTATAATGAAGCGTTGTTATAAAAGCTTAGTTCCCTCAGCTGCAGGTATTGGCCTATACCCTCAGGGTATGAGTAGCAGACATACACGGAAGAAGATATGGGCGAGGCTCAAAAGAGTTTTTTCTTTGAGCCTGAAACCTCGTAAGCATTTAATTCATCTTAAGAACTTCCATTGCAATAATACAATGGGAGACGTGAAGACCCCTGTAACTTACGTGGCTGCCCAGTTGAAAAGACTGAAATTTGCAATGAATATTGCCACTTCACTAAGCACCTTAGTAGGGTTAGCAATAAGAGATAAGTAAAGAACATATTACGTTGGCAGAAACGGCGAAGTTGCTGAGTCTTAAATCAGTCATGAAAATGCAGTCTTTAACTTTCATATGGGATCTAAAAGTATGTATAAAAATGAACACAAAATCATTATCAAAGTACTATAATATTGACTCACGTGGCTCAGTATACCGATAAATTTCCAAACGCTCACATAATAAATAAAGATTTCTTGGTGATGAAATAACCATACATTTTGTCTTCTTTACAAATAACATTTTAAAACCGCGACGGACTTTGGGTAACATAGAAACCATTCAAAGCAAAGGAACGCTAACTACTTAAATGAATGCTATTTAGGTAAAACGTCTAAAAATCCAACGGCCTTTCTAAGGAATTATGTTTCCAATCCTACACGATCCTGCATCACACCTTCCATTGCTAAGAACCCCCCCCCTCCCCCAGTGACCGGTAATTCGACTAAATGCAATACCCCTTGAATCCTTTGAAGGACAGTTCATTTCCCGCGGTCAGACGCTGTGTGTAGGCTGGGGTGTAATGAGATTAAAACGACCTTGTCAAATTTCGTATGGGAGAATAATTACCCTTTAACAGAGGGCATTGCTGATAACCCCTGCCGTTCCCTGGATTCCTCCATTAAGCTCTCAGGAATTAACCTTTCTAACCGGGATGGGCCAAAGAGAGTTCGAGGAATGAAAACGCGCCAGGAACGTTTTTTCTTTTGTGATAATGATTCTTTTAGTCGTATGTCACTGAGCAAAAAAAATAAATAAATTCGGTAACCACGTTTTAATTTTTTAATGCATTCAAGTCCCCTTATTAAATATCTAATTTGTACTTGTTAAAGAGGCTTTGAAAAATAATATGAATCTGAAATAGAAAAAAAAATGTTTATGTGAGAAGCCCCTTGTGTGAAGCAAAACCGAATATATTGAGACTGTGTGTGTGTGTGTGTGTGTGTGTGTGTGTGTGTGTGTGTATATATATATATATATATATATATATATATATATATATATATATATATATATATATATATATATATATATATATATTATCTTTATCACATACACAATTGTTCTGCGCATTAGTAGAATTACTAATAAGACCTTATTCAAACTGGATGGTATCTAATGGGGTATTTATTCAGAAATAGTTATAAGCTTTCTTGGACAAACAGGCCACATTATCATGTTTGTCCAAGAAAGTTTGTAACTTTTTCTGAATAAATGTTCCATTAGATACCACCCAGTTTGAATGAGGTCCTTTTGGTAATATATATATATATATATATATATATATATATATATATATATATATATATATATATATATATATATATATATATATATATATACTTTATATCTAACAATTTTTTAAAGAAGGAAAGAAAATTCAGAAAGATTAAGCAGCATTCTTTTGCGGTGAAAACGGATAGAGGTGAAAGTATCAATTCCTAAAACATGATGAAAGACAACAATACAAATAATCTATCATGGACACCAGTTCCAATGACAGAAATATTCATATACTCACTTTGGCACCTGCCCTACTGAACACTGATTTACCTTCAGTTCTGCTTTACTCACATGTATAAAACAAAACAAAACAAAACAAAACAAAAAACCGTGGTATTTTACCTTATTGGAAACATTTAACTGGTTTGCTAGATTTCAGTACCTACCTCCAATACACATAAAACACACACATACACACACACATGCACACATACGCACACACACACACACACATATATATATATATATATATATATATATATATATATATATATATATATATAATATACATATATACATACATATACATACACATACACACACACATATATATATGTGTGTGTCTGTGTGTTATCCGATTCCAGAACCTATGTAACTGAAAGTGTTTGTTACACTATGTCGAGAGTATTCTAAATACATGTAATGTATTATGTATAACTTTAATTGTTCCTACGTCCAGAATAGTATCGTAACATACTTAAGAACTATTAAGAAGCTAATTCTGATATGTAAATAGTGCATATGCATATTTACTTACAGATATCCGACTATAGATTTCATTAAAGATGATAAAAGCTTGCTTATATTACGTTCTGTCTAAAAACTTTAATTAGTCGCACAGCCTAAATTGTTCTGAAGATAGCTGTAGGTAATATAATATATATATATATATATATATATATATATATATATATATATATATATATATATATATATATATATATATATATATTACAGCTATCTTCAGAACAATATAGCGCTATGTGGCTTACTGAAGGTCTCAGACAGTACGTGATATATGCAATCTTGGATATCATCTTTACTAAGGTACAATGTAATACCGGGGTCTAAGCGATGTCAGGCAGGGCAGCCGATCGAGGCTGCGGCCTACCCCAACGCCAAATCAAAGTCCTTCAAAAGAAGGCATCGTGCTTACCCCATATGAAAAATGGGAAAAAGCACGTTAAACGAAGAAGAAGAAGAAGTATATACACCATCTATGCATGGAAACTAGCCTCTTAATATTTCATAAGTATATTAAGTTACAATCCGGACCTAGGAACCATTAAACATATACATAATACATTACATATATTTAGAATACTCTTTACATAGTTTAACAGTCAGTTTCAGTGCCCATAGGTCCTGGAATCGGAAAATAGACCCGATAATATTGTCTGGGGTTACTGTTATCTCGATACTCTAAGGGAATATTTCCTTACCTGCAAAGGGACCCAAAAAAGTCGATTTATATTCCGTGTGAGACGTTTTTCCTACTGTTAAGACTACAGCAACAGCAAGGCAAATATCGTAGCAGTAAAAAATTTACAGTAGGAAATGGATGCTAATGTGCCCCAGGTAGAAAATGTTCTTGTTTTAGAACGTTTATTTTTTCGTCATGAAAATAAATTATTATTTGTTATTATTAACTAAATTCTGACTAATATTCAAACTGAAAGGTGATGATAATTCAACTCCTTTAGCATTTACATATTTAGATGCTTATGCCACATAATATTATGCCTAATAAAACCGTGTCATACATATAACATTTTTACTAAATAAAAATAAAAATAGTTAAAGATTTAATTCTTTAAACTTCATTTAATAAGAGGTAAAACTATGATCTTTTCAAAGAGAAATATTGAAGCGTTGTACGGGTTCCTCGTGATAAACTGCACGATGGTTTACAGATCAAAATAGAATGAAATATAAAATGAACATAATAATTTTTTGCTTAATAAATCGAAATATTTACTAAAATATTTTAAAGTTTAACTGGACGTCAGGATATAGTGATGTACTGAAGATGTAAACGTCACTGATTAACATTTCAATGCCCAATAAAGTTCTTAAGATTATTCGACTTCTAAGTGAATTCTGTATGGAAACACAAGCTGAAAATACTACAGTAAAGAGACAATAGTATTTATGAAACATCTATGGTCAAAAGCAGCTATCATGAAAGAATAGTATCACAACAAAAGGATGCCGGGTACTACAGAATAAAAAGAACGTTTCCTTTATGGAAATGTTCCCTTCAGAAGCATTTACATGTGGCGGATATAAAAACCCCAAAACAGGCAAAAAAAAAAAAAAAAAAAAAAAAAAAACACGAAGCGGTCCTCCATAAATATCCGGAAGGTTGTATTACCTCCATGTCCTTTTGTTCCTCACCCAACTTCCGAACTCAGAAAATATTTATGTCTACTTTGGCTTTTGAAGAATTCTTTTTTAAAAACGATAACTGCTAACATCTCATTCTTATTTGAAACTTCCTGTTTTTTGCTCAGTCCATCGAAATCGTTTTCGATATGGCCATGACGCTAGATAAAAAAAAATAAATAGACAACAAGGAAAAAATGCACCGAATTTTCTTCTGCGCAATCGAGTTTTCTGTACATCGTATAATCAAGGACACCGAAAATAGATCGATCTTTCGGTGGTCTCGGTATGATGCTGTAAGAGCCGCGGCCCATGAATCTTCAACCACGTCGCGGTGGTGGCCCGTCTTATACCGTTGCCAGATGCACGATGATGGCTTACTTTAACCTTAAATGAAATAAAAAAAAAAATTACTGATGTTAGATGGCTGCAATTTGGTATGTTTGGTGATTGGAGGGCGGATGATCAACATACTAGTGTGCAGCCGTTTAGCCTCAGTAGTTTTTAAGATCTGAGGGCGGACGGACAGACAAAGCCGGCACAATAGTTTTCTTTTACAGAAAACTAAAAAAGGAATGTCTTTCGTATTCCAATGAATATCACAGCTAAAAAGGGAAGCACATATTTATCTCATTTTTCAAACAAGGATGAAGTCAGTGTTCCTGACATGTTTTATTTTTAGTTTGTTTTTATTTTTTCTTAGAGAGGAAGTAAATTGTTTACTTGAATAACAAATCGTCGATGTTGATACCAGTCTCTTCATTAGTTTTTCTTTGATAAGTTATTTGTCTTAACGTCGCCTGTAATAGGATATTCATTGCACTGAATATTTAAAAGCATCGTCTCATCTCTCGGAGAGCAAAGACTTTTATGGATCAGTGAGGAACTATCTGCCATTTTTCTTGGAGAGGTAAAAGTTTTCTTCAATGAATATTCGAAACACGTTCACAGGAGACTGTGAATGACTTAATACTGAACTTTCTATCTCAGTTGTTTCTCTGTTATTTTTTTTTTTTTTTTTTGTGAATTGATACATTAAGATGGTAATACAATGCTGCAAAAAAAACTATTCAAGGAAAACAGAGAGAAAAACTAATGAATGTTCTTGGTAATGTAGCTGCATAAATCGATCACTATTCGGTCATAAATGCCTCTTAAATTCGAATTCTAAGATGGCACTTAAGGTGAAAATCTTTTATCCGAGAAACAAAATATGCTTTTCTACCGAAACGAAAACAATCTAAAACTGGATTCTTTAGGAAGACTATTTTTTTCACTTCTAGCTAAATAAATACTCTATCAAAACTAAAATAATCTGAAGTTGGATTTTGCAAGAACATAATTTTTCCATCTAGATAAATGAATACTATTTTCTCTCTAGACAAATGAATATTATTTTCCCTTCTAGACAACGTAATACTATTTTACCTCTACACAAATGAATACTATTTTCTCTTTAGAAGAATGAATATTGTTTTCCCCTCTGGACAAATGAATATTATTTTCCCTCTAGACAAATGAATATTATTTTTCCTCTAGACAAATGAATA
>JANJGK010000001.1:78309049-78326549 GCA_039081455.1 Macrobrachium rosenbergii
TTACATGTTAAATATTCTCTTCTGAAAAGTCACTGATGTGAGACAAACGTAGTCACCGTCTCCTCTAGGCTTTTCTGGGAATCTATTGACATTTCCTTTCTTCTAAACTTTTTCTCGAATTCTTTTTGTTTCACAGAAATCAGCTATTCACGCTGGTCCGAGAACTTTTTTTTTCTTTTACAAGAAAGCAAAGGAATTCTCAGAAGTTCTCAGCGCTTCTACTTTCTTCTTTTTCAAAAGGTGGGTCTTTTTGTTCGTTTTTTGGGGGGTTGAACACCACTTGTATTCCTGTCCTACTTTTTTCCTTTTCCATTCAGGCGTGACCGGTGAGGACACCAATGTCCTATTTGCTTGTTCACTTCATACGTGAATATAAAACATTACATTTCGGATTTTCTTCTGCGACAACCTTCCACTAATTATACACATATAGATTATTTTAAAAGTTATTCCCTTTAATACAGTTGGAGAAAATAAAATCAAGCTTTTCAAAGTAGCACATCTTACAGCAAAAAAATTATAACCTAAAATATCAAAGATTCAAACTGTTGGCTAATTTTGGATAACAGTTTATTAAGATAACAAAAAATAACTCGCAGATGGTTAAGTAACCAAAGGAAGTACTACCGACAAAATGGAAACCAATTGCTGCACAGAAACACGAAAAGTCTGACTAAAAGTTATGAAAGCTTAGTTTTGTCAGCTGCAAGATATGTGTAGTAAGCATATACGGAAGAAGATTCGGGGCTGATTCAAAAGAGATTTTTTTTCTTTGAGCCTAAATCCTCGTATGCATATATTCATTTCATCTTAACAACTTCCATTGCAATAATGCAATAAGAAACATGAAGACCCCTGTAGCTCACATGGTTGCCTAGTTGAAAACACTACTAAACACTTTAATAGTGTAAGCACTAGGAGATAAGGGTAGAAAATATGACGCTGGAAGAAACTGAGAAATCACAGTCTCAAATCAGTCATGAAAGAGCTAAGTGTTTTTCTTCCCCACCCCCCACCCCCCCACCCCAAAAAAAAAGAGAAAAATATGTATAAAAAATTAATACATAATTATTAGTAAAGTATTATATTGACTTAAGTAAGTTGCTCATTTGACGATAAATTTTCAAACGCTCAAATAATAAGTAAAGATTTTCTTGGTCATGAAATAACAATATATTTGCCTTGTTTACAAGCAGCATTTTAAAACAGTGACGAACTATGGGTAACATGGATAAATTTAAAGCAAGTGAACTATGAAGACTTAAATGAAGATTATTTAGGAATAACGTCTGAAAAATCTAACGGCCTTTCTAAATACTTATATTTCCAATCCTACATGATCCTACATCACACCTTCCATTGCTAAGAACCTCCGCCGCAGTGACCGGTAATTCGACTAAATGCAATACCCCTTGAATCCTTTGAAGGGCAGTTCATTTCCCTCGGTCAGACGCTGTGTGTAGGCTGGAGTGTAATGAGATTAAAACGACCTTGTCAAATTTCATATGGGAGAATTACCCTTTAACAGAGGGCATTGCTTATAACCCTTGCCGTTCCCTGGATTCCTCCATTAAGCTTTCAGGAATTAACCATTCTACTCGGGATGGTCAAAATAGATTTAAAGGAATGAAAACGCGCCAGAAATAATTTATTCATTTGTGATAATAATTCGTTTAGTCGTATGTCACTGAGAAATAAAGTAAATTCTGTAATCACCTTCAGTTTTTATGCATTCAAGTGACATTAGAAAAAGTTTGATCTTTTTCTGTGAAAGAGACTTAGAAAAATAATATGAACCTGAAAGAAAATATAATGTCTATGAGATAAGCCATTTAAGCTAAGCAAAATCGAAAATATTAATATTCTGAAGACAGAAAACTAATTTCAGGATAATTCAGTCAACATCTTTGTACCTTATTTCCTAGCACATAAACCGACATGATGGGGTATATTTTGAAAGTAAATGACTTACAATAAATAAAAATTAATGGAACTTTGGATCACCTAGCACCCAAATTTTTTTTCCTGAACCATCCGATGATGGGGTGTCATATACTTGACCAGTTTTCAAAAGGTCGTTTAGACTTGAATGAATATAGATTAATGGAGCTAACATGCAGCAAACACATTAAAGGAAGGATTTCTGACCAAATTGCACCTTAAGGATCCAGTAGGTTGCAAATGAACCTAAAATTGAATATTAAAGGATGTAGGCATTCCTACAAATACTGAAGTGAAACCATCCAAAAGCACCAATGACCCAAATATAAACAATGACAATATGAAACCATAGGCAAAAAATGACCGATACATATATATATATATATATATATATATATATATATATATATATATATATATATATATATATATATATATATATATATATATATATATATATATATTATATATATATATATATATATATATATATATATATATATATATATATATATATATATATATATATATATATATATATTATATATATATATATATATATATATATATATATATATATATATATAATATATATATATTTGTGTGCGTGTGTATGCGTTGTGTAAGCTACAAATGTAGTTTATTAAACAATTCGCGCAACTTCGGGAATACCACCCTGGTGAAATTATAAGTGATAAATGATTTGGTACTTAAGTGACTCAAACAACCGACAATACCCATCAACGACTTCCAGTGACAATCTAGAACACTGGGCTGTCAAGAGACCTAGAGCGTGACTGGAGGTAGATTAAGGGTACTGTCGGGTGTTCGAGTCACTTAGGCACGAAATCATTTATCGTTTATAGATTCTCCTTCGGTGATATTCCCAAAGTAGTGCGAATTGGATATTAATCGACATTTGTAGTTTAATATTTGTATACAAAATGTCACGGTGATGTGATAAAAATTCATATATATATATATATATATATATATATATATATATATATATATATATATATATATATATATATATATATATATATATATACTCGTATATATATATATATATATATATATATATATATATATATATATATATATATATATATATATATATATATATATATATATATATACACAGGGTGTTTCGAAATTAGAGCCACCCCTCTACAGCATAAACTAAAATTGATATGGACAAAAACAAAAGTAATTCAGAACAGGTATTTATTTAAGTTTCTCTCTGAGTATTTAATATTTTGTGTGGCCTCCATCTGCCTGTACCACAGCCTGCATTCTTGAGGGGTATGATTTCAGCAAATCACAAAAAAGCTGAGACTCAAACTGCATTTTCCTGAGCACTTCGGTCACCTCTCTTCACAGGTCGTAGAGGCTTGGTATACCATCACAGTTCACTGTGCGCACTTCAACGCGATCCTTTAAGATACTACCAATGTTTTTACACACATTAAGGTCAGGGAAGCTACCTGGAAATTCATTTGACGAGAAGAAATCGATACCACTGTTTCAGTGCAGCTCCTGTGTCTGAAGAGTCTTGAAACATGGTGCCTTATCATGCAAAATGTGACTTCTTCAACAGATAACACATTTTCCGGATCTTTGAGGAAAGGAAATACTCCACCAGTAGGCACAGTTTCTCTGAAGCATTCGCCATTCCATAACTGTCCTTTTTCTTTGATGGTCCACATTAACCGTTTGGCTGTGAAACAGAGAAAACTTCCCAAACATTCAGGAAATTTCACAACTTGGCAATAGCGCACGTCATTACTGATATCATCCAGCTTTGCAGCCCAAATGATGTCATTTTTATGATTTGGCTTGCTGACTGTGTAAATGAAGAATTCATCTGATGTAGCAACACGGAGAAAGTCAGCTTCATGCCAATCTTTAAGAAATGAACCACAAAACCATGCACGGTGGTCTCTCTGTTGCTGAGTGATGTTGGGCTTGCTGATAACATGAAATGGCTTGATACCAGATTTTTTCAACTCACGATATACAGCACTATAACTTCTCTTCTTTCCCGTTTTTGTTTCTAGTTCAAGCACCAATTTACGTAAAGACTTTCTTGGTCTACCCACTGCCTCAGCTATGATGTCTTTTGACTCCTGAGAAAGGACTTCAGGCCTTCCAAGATTCTCACTCTTTTCGCTATTACAGTCATAAGGATTTTTGTTCCAGTTTCTTTTAACAAAAGATTAATCTCTTTTAATGTATTTAGCTATCCAGGAATGTGAAATGAAGGATGCGCCAGCATCCCTGGCCTCTCTGAAGGTTATAGCCCGGATTCGGTCAATCCATCTGATTTCCTCCGAGTCGTTAGCCATGGCTGTATCTAACTCCGTCACTCAATCTGAAAATACAAGAAATGTTAAATTAAAAATAGATTAATAGAAACTTAAAATAATGTACTTGGAGATAGGCTATAGCAGAAAACTTCATAACTTTCCATTTGTTCTGTGGAGGGGGGGTTCTAATTTCGAAACACCCAGTATATGTATATATGTGTATATGTATATATATATATACATATACACATATATATGTGTATATATATATATATATATATATATATATATATATATATATATATATATATATATATATACACATATACACACACACACACATATATATATATATATATATATATATATATATATATATATATATATATATATATATATATATATATATATATATATATATATATACACATATATACGTGTGTGTGTATACACATGCATGCATACATACACACACATGAATGTCTTTTCCTGTAATACTACAGTGTAATATGAAAATAAGAAGGCCCATAAAACACTATTTAAACGTTGAAACCATATATTTCGGGCACTTGTTTCTGTGCCCCTGTTCACTGGTAGAATATGGACAGGTGGAAAGTTACAATGGTATATATACAAAAACATGAAGGTGTGGCCTTAGGCCTCCGATGTTAAGGAGGTGGCGTTTCTTAAAAAGGAGGAGATTGACCAAATTCCCTAGTGGTTTTTGGCCTCATTAGCTCCCGTTTGGCGATGGATCTGGCGGTCGCGTTTCTTGGGTCATCTTCTTCAAAAGGGGTGCGAGGATTAAGGTGTCAATGGCGTCCGATTTCCAATGTCCTCCTGACAGGTTCATATTGTTGGTTTGATTGATGATAGCAGATTCCAGCATCTTTCTTTTGTACGGACAGCTACTCTTGTATATACATACATAATTAAGGAAGGACTTAAATTCCAAAGAAAATAGGCTGCCTTCTTTTGTTGTGAAATGAATAAAGGCAAGAGAAATAGCACCCAAAAGGTTTTAAATGATAATAATATAACTAAAATCTATCAAAAACACTAATCCCACTCAAAGGGATATTCAAGTACTCACTTCGACATCTGTACTATTGAGGAAGAATGTGCTTTCCGTTCTACTCACATCTGTAAGAACAGAAAACAAAAATCTTAAGTATTTTATAACCTATTTGAAACATTCTTCTTTGCTAAATACAACTATATGACTTAAAAGCATGTAAAACACACAAGGACTTTGTAATATATATATATATATATATATATATATATATATATATATATATATATATATATATATATATATATATATATATATATATATATATATATATATTATATATATATATATATATATATATATATATATATATATATATATATATATATATATATATATATATATATATATATATTACATATTACATATATATACATATGTATATATGTATATATATATAATATATATATATATATATATATATATATATATATATATATATATATATATATATATATATATATACATATATATACATATTTCCCTACTATTATTCGAACAATAAACGGCTATGAGGCATATTGAAGCTCTCAGTCAGCAAGTGATAAATGCAGTTGTTGGTATCATATTTAATGAGATATGATATTGGAAATATTCATGTACGTATATACACAGTTTACACAAAACTAGCTTCTTCATATTTCATAAGACAATTATTGCGATACTGTCCCAGATCTAAGAACAGTTAAAGATCTACATCATACATTAAGTATCTTCAGAATCTTCTCGAACATACTGTAGTAGTCGCTTTGAGTCTGCTCATGGTTCTGGATGGAAGAAAAAAAAAAGACACGATAATATTGTCTGGGTTACTGTAATCTCAGTGCTCTCTGGGAATATGTCCTTACCTACAGAACAAAGGGGACCAAATGTCGATTTATATTCCACGTGACATACTTTTCCTGCTTTTCAGACTACGGTATCAGGAAGAGAAATTTCGCAGTATTAAAACATATAGAGTAGGAAATATATGCTAATATGTCCTGGGTCCAAATTTTTTTTTTTAGTACATTTATTTTCTTGCCATACTAAGAAATTATTTGTTGGAATTTTTTCAAATGGACACAGGTAACTAAATTCTGACTAACATCATTCACCTCTGTTAGTATTTACATATTTATTTAAATAATACAATGACAAATACAATGACAAATACGACCGTTATACGTGCAACATTTTTTTAAGAGAAATAAGATTGCTTAAAGGATTTACTTCTCTAAACTTCATTTACGAATAGCTAAACCTAAGAACTATCGAGAGAGAAGGATTACTGCGTTGCACAGTTCTTGGTGATACACTACATGATAGTTTACAGACTAAAATAGAATGAAATATAAAATACGACGCAAGGTCATTTTATGCTTAACAAGTCGAAGTATTTAAAAAGCATTTTCAAGTTTCATTGGATGTCAGGATGTAGCAAATTAGTAAAGACGTAGACATCACTGAATAATACTCAGTTCTTTATAGCCTTCTCAAAATCATTCGACTTCGAAGTGAATTCTGTATGGGACCATACAAGTTCAGTCCAAAGAGACAAAAGTATTCTTGAAACAACTATGATAAAAACCATCTATTATAAAAAAAAAACGTTTCACCACAAAAGGATCCCGACTACTATGGAATAAAAAGAACATTTCCTTTGTGGAAATGTTCTCTTCATCAGAAGCATTTACATGTGACGGATATAAACACCCCAAAACAGGCAGAAGAGAAAAAAAATTGAAGCAGTTCTCCATAAAATTCTCCATAAAACTCCGGAAGGCTGTATTAGCCCCATGGTCGTTCGTTCCTCACCCAACTTCCGGAACTCAGAAAATATTCATGTTCATTCGGCTTTTGAGGAATGCTTTTTTAAAAAAAAAAAGATAACTGCCTACGACTCATTCTTATTTGAAACTTCCTGTTTTTATGCCCAGTCCTCAAAATCTCAGTTTTTCTCAAAATCGTTTTCGATACGGTCATAGCGCTGTTTTTTTTTTTTTTTTTTGTTAAATAACGAAGGCAGAACAGGACAGTGTTGCTATTGGTATTCCAACGGATATCAAAACTAAAAGGGAAAGCACATATCCATTTCATTTTTCAAAGCCAAGATGAAGTCTGTATTCCTGACTCTTGTTTTTCTTAGAATTTGTGATTCCTCCTATAAAAAGAATAGCAAAAGTGCTTGCGTGAATAATTAATCGTCGATGTGAATACCAGTCTCTTCATTCCTTATTCTTTGATAGTTTATTTGTCTCAACATCGCCTGTGATACGGTATTCATCGTACTGAAAATTTAAAGGGATCGTCTCATCTCTCAGAGAGCAAAGTCGTTGATGGATAAGTGAGGAACTTTCTGCCGTTTTTCTTGGAAAGGTAAAGGTTTTCCTCAAGGGATGATTGAAACACGTACACAGGAGGTTTTGAATTACGTCATAATGAACTTTCTACTCGAATAGTTTTTTTTCTGGGTTGTTACATTAAGAAGATAATACGCTGTTCAGTAAATTATCAAAGGTAAAAAGACAAAATCTAATAAATGTCGTTGCTAATGTATCTACATAAATCGATCACCATTCCTTAAGAAATACTCTTAAATTCGAATTTCTGAGACAGCTCCAACATGATATTCTCATTCGATAAGCATATGCTTATCTACATAAGGTAAAATATTCTAATGTGGAATCTGTATGATTACTATCCCCCCCCCCCAGAGAAATTAATACTATTTGCCCTTTGGACAAATGAATACTATTTTCCCTCTGGACACACGAATACTATTTTCCCTCCGGACAATTGTATGAATACTATTTTCCCTCTGGACAAATGAATGCTATTTTCCCTCTGGACAAATGAATACTATTTTCCCTCTAGACAAATGAATACTATTTTCCCTATGGACACATGAATACTATTTTCCCCCCGGACAAATGAATACTATTTTCCCTCTGGACAAATGATTGCTATTTTCCATCTAGACAAATGAATACTATTTTCCTTCTACACAAATGAACACTATTTTCCCTCCGGTCAAATTGATACTGCTTTCCCTCTCAATAAAGAAATACTATTTTTCCTCTAGACAAATGAATACTATTTTCCTTCTGGGCAAATGAATACTATTTTCCCTCTGGACAAATGAATACTATTTTCCCTCTGGACAAATGAATACTATTTTCCCTCTGGACAAATGAATACTACGTTCCCTCCGGACAAATGAATACTATTTTTCCAACTAAAAAAAGAAATACTATTTTTCCTCTAGACAAATGAATGCTATTTTCCCCTCTAGACATATGAATCATATTTCCCCTCTAGACAACTTGGTTAAAGGTCATAAAAGCAAAGAGGCTCTACTAGTGAAAGGACCTTGGTGGGATAATAGCCCAACCTTCATTGTCATTAATCAATGGAGGCTGGACTTCAAAGAGTTGCTGAAGAGAATTACAGGATTTTATAGAAAATAACCGCAAAAAAAGTTCCTAATGCTCTGTGGAATAGGTTAACAAAAAGCTTAATCTCTCATGCATATACAACCCAAATGACAGGTAATGGCAAAAGCTTATCCTTTTTCGTAAAACAACTTAATACTGTACAGAAAAAGAAGACGAGAATGAACGCTTCATTTCAGGTAACTTGAAATTTTTACTGTGACGACCCATCTTCCGCAAGACCCGGCCCACTAATATTTTACGTCCAATCAGAGAAATGAAAAGGTGTGTGTGTGTGTGTGAAAATATATATATATATATATATATATATATATATATATATATATATATATATATATATATATATATATATATATAATATATATATATATATAATATATATATATATATATATATATATATATATATATATATATATATATATATATATATATATATATATATATATATATATATATATATATATATATATATATACTTCGACGGGTGAAGTAATTATTCTTATTATAAAAGTTTCAAAATTAACGTAATTCATACAAACATTCGGTGTCTTTCTCAATGGTTAGAGATGCTGCTTATCTTTTTGATAGTCTGATTATTTTGGTCCAGCACCAAACTGCCGCTGAATCAGAAATGCTCGTAACTTCAACATCACTACAAAAGCTTGTTGTATGCGTCATCTGTCAATGTGCAAATAATCAAACAAAATAATTCTTCTCAAAATAAAATACTATGAAAAAAGAAAACGTGCTTGAAATGAAGTGAATGTTTAAGTTAAATAAATTTTTAATCTTCAAAATTATATTACTAATTTACGATTTAGTGCTTACAAATAAAATACGAACAAATGACAGGTACAATTCACTGCTCATTTACATTGCCAGCAACGAACTACTTAATTACTGACACGTTTAACTAGTTCAAGCGCTATGCATAATTAACCATTTTCGCTAATGACACATGCAAACATGTATTGATTCACCCATTATTTCCTAAAGAGTGTCCACAAAAATTTTTTTTCCTTATCCACCCAAACAATTTCGTTTTTCTCGTCTAAGAAAATTCCGCATATTGCAGGGTTTTACATACGATCAATCTACTGTATTGTGATACCAGTAACACTGATATAAAATCTGTTCTGATGAAAGGTTATTTTTATGGACTTCTCAATCAAAAGTTAAAATAAGGCATCCTTTCAGACAAATCCTAATGATTACTAAGGATTGTAATCTGTTTAATTGACTGTTATTTTTCTATATATTACCACAGCCGTATATATGGGATATTTTGATCTACTGAGTAACAGAGCAAAGGTAATGTTATAAACTACATATAATTAATTGCCCGGCCTCCTGTCTACTATAAAGTGAACAGGTTATCATTTTTCTCAAACAAACCCTAATACCAATTTAAAGCCTAATGGACTAGCAGGCAACAAGTCAGGAGCGAGCTACGGAAGTATCGACCGTTAATCTGTAAGCTGTGGCCCTCAACCACGGTGCCCTAATTGACCTACTGTACTTTGCTTACAAATGTAAGTAGTGGTCGTCACATTACTACACCATACAAGTTATATACATATATATAAATATATATATATATATATATACATATATATATATATATATATATATATATAAATATATATATATATATATATATATATATATATATATATATATATATATATATATATATATATATATATATATATAATATATATATATATATATATAAACATATGTACCAGTATGTATATATATACAGTATATATATATATATATATATATATATATATATATATATATATATATATATATATATATATATATATGTCAGGAATATTAAGCCACAAATATCGTTTGAAATCCAATTCACTCTACCTCAGAAATAACCTACACCTACAACTGATAAGTGCTTCCGCACCAGTGAGATTCGTACCGTTGCGTGGTTGAGTAACAATGTACAGTGCCTTTGACCAGTGGTTAAGTCAATCCTGAGGTATAGTGAATCGGATATTGAACTATATTTGGGTCTTAATATTTTCTAATATAAAAAATGTCATGGTGTAATTGACCAAATTACATATATATATACATACATACGCATAGACAGTCACGCGCATGCACAAACACACATACACACTATATATATATATATATATATATATATATATATATATATATATATATATATATATATATATATATATATGTGTATATATATAATATATATATATATATATATATATATATATATATATATATATATATATATATATATATATATATATATATATATAAGTTTATTATATATATATACATACATATATGTATAAATATGACATTTTTATTGCACCGTGATTTATACACAATCATGAAGCTACAAATGTCGTTTAATATCCAATTCACGCCACTTCGGGAATATCCCTGATGGGGAATAATCACCGTAGGAGAATTTATAAGTGACAAATGGATCGGTACTGCCAGGTCTCGATCCCTCGACACAGTTACCTTCCAACGACAAGAGAGGGCAGACCGTCAACTGTGGTCGTTGGGTAACTGTGTCGAGGGATCGAGACCTGGCAGTACCGATCCATTTACCACTTACAAATTCCCCTTCGGTGATAATTCCCCATCGAGGATATTCCCGTGGTAGCGTGAATTGGATATTAAACGACATTTGTAGCTTCATGATTATATATATATATATATATATATATATATATATATATATATATATATATATATATATATATATATATATATATATTAGCGTGAATTAGATATTAAGCGACATTTGAACCTTCCGAATGTATATATATATATATATATTTTACGTTTTTCCGTGGTTTTAGTTTGAAATATGCTCTGTGAGACAGGTAGCAACAATTTACGGTAATTTAGCCTTGTGATTCTGACTTTGTGGGTACGGGAAAACGTAAAAAAAGAGGAAAACAAAGGAGAATTTCATATGAGCTTAGGGCTCTTGTTACTGAGGGAAATATTACGTAAAACACGTGGGCAAATTTAAAGGAGTGTATTTACATAAATGATATCAGTACGGGAAAGAGGAACTCAAGTAGATTACTATCCTGAAGGAGATTCCTACGGGATTGAATGAAACTGGGGGATTCCAGACACAGCCCGAGAAGCTTCCACGAAATAGGATCCCTCTGAAATGAGAGATATGCACATTATACGCCAGTAATGAAAACAGACAAAAGAATAATGAATTCGAAGCTGCACTGAGGGTGCCAAAGGAGTAATAAAGAATTAATACTGCCGATGCAAGAGGCGCACGGACATTAGACAAGGGAGATTTCTGGCTTTCTCCTTAAGAAAATATTACGAGACAAAAGCGTGACTGAAATGGGGCTCTTCCAGGGCACTTTACCTTAGCAGATTTTCCGAGGGCGTGTAGAAGGCGGTCCGTGGATGACCTTGCGATTTCCGAGGGCGAGTTTCTTCCACGTGGTGAGATGCAAGGGCTTCCGTAAAGGGGCAAGGCGATGGGGACTCCTCGAAACTCCAAGCAATGGCGTGTGGGCTCGAGGAATACGGTTGAAGGGCACGAGGAGAAGTATACTTTGGGAAGGGCCACGTGGTTAGGATGCAAGGGCATCGGTGGGGCCAGGTGTTGAGGACGTCTTCACAAGTTCACTCCATATCTTCCAGCCCGCGTGTGCGTGTCGAGACCTCGTGGGCTTTTTTCTTTTATCCCCTCCTATGGGACAGGGGTGCGCCCAACACAGATGCTTTGACTCATTGCACCTGCTGCCCGCAGGGGAGGTTTTGGCCTGTAAGAGAAACACCCAAGCCAGATTACTTTTGCCTCGAAGGAAAGATCTTTATCAAAAATGGGAGCGCCTTTAATCTTTTAACCCTTGTTTTTAAGTCGATAGACAGATGGTCTATCGATCGGCCGGCTGGCAGTAAATGAACAACCAACAACAACAAAGGAGGGGGGGGAGGTAATTTGCTAGCGAATTCTTGCTAATCATAATACCTCCCCATACAAGATGATGTACATACCTCCTTCGGGTGTGTACATCGATATTCAAGAATGAGCGGCAAATGCTTTACGTTACTCTACATTCTGCCTTGCAATGAACTTTTACTCCTAAGGGTTTTATGAAGCTTGGTTACTTTTAATAACACATTGGGACAATTTTCGTTAACAGAACGCAAAGTGATTTAAACACTTGCAAAAGAATAATTACTTTAGATTTGGTTACCCACTGGTAACTTTATAATGTGACTCGAACAATTGTGAATTAATTAAGATTATAGGACCACGTATATGAGGCTATGGCCAACAAATGAAAAGAAAGGTTATTGTTCAAGAATTAAAATACACGGTTACTTAATTTTAGATAAAATGCATGCGGTTAGTACAATCTGCCTTGAAGAGGCTGTGTAAATGAAAAACAGCGTTTATTTTTGTAAATGACATCCCCTTTTACGCGATACTGTAATGGCTATACATATTCGCATTGATAATATATCTTCGTTTTAACGTACTTTGCTTAGCCGGCCCCACACGGATTTTGACAGCCGTATGCGGCCGAGAGTATTCGCGAGGTTTTAATTCGCTAACCTTAAACTACGCTAATTTTATGCGTCCACTGCCTACTCAATGTTATGACGGGGCGAGCAGACAAAAGATGTGGGGTAGGACAAACAGAGATCTTGGAAGGAATGGAAGGGGGAAAAGGGATAATAATAACAAAAGGATAATTACCAAGGCGTTACGAATGAAAACTTGACCGCATATGAAAGGCGGGACACGTCTCTCAGAGCTTACGAAAGGGGCATTTAAATCACAAGGGCAAGAGTCTGTGACTCGCGATTTTTTAAAAGAAAGATAAATAAATGACTAAAGAAGGTAAATGATATTGGCAGAGGAGCTAAGGGAAAAAGAGTGAGGGTTTTATTGTGTTAGGCGGGAATTTGTTTTCCTTCGCCTATAAATTACGGCCCGGACTATCACTTCAGTCCCAGGGCGAGGAAAGTGCACCCGAAGGGCGCGACTCCTTCAGGAGGGGTTGACACGCACGCCCGGTGCCAAGGTGTGGGCGCAAGGGCGTGCCACTTCTCACTCTGTTATTCTTAATGACTTGTACATTGTGTGGGGAATGGTATCCCGTATTTAATTGCCTCTTGTGGGGATAATTTAAGGGAAGACTAAATAGAAGGTGATAAGAGATAGGAGTTCCTGAGGAACGGAGGAAGATAGAGGAGGGCCTGACATCCCCTTCTGGATTAGGGGTGCCAAGACCTTCGAAAAATGAAATGGTGGCACAGGTGCCAGGGGAGCTCTAGAGCTCTTTGTAAACTACCTGGAAATTCCCACGCCCGTGGTAATTTCGCCTCGAGCCTTTCTTAGTGGGACAGTCGTCCTCGGCCGGGGAAGCGGAGGGCCCGCGACCGGAGGGCGGCACGGAGTACCACCTGGGCCTGCTGATGCGACAGCTGACGCAGGAGTGTTCCGTGCGGGTTCTACCATGATCCGTCGCGGCTCTTGTAGTTCATCGGCCAAGTGAGATATGGCAGAATCCTGACTTGCAATTGCGTCGGCGACGGGCTGAGGCAGAGAGGAGGCGGTCGGGGGTGGCGTGAGCGGCTCGCAGGTAACGTTGACCAGCTCAGGCACGGGTTGCGAGGCCGCACCTGCAGGTGAGCTTCCGCGGTGGTCGGGAGGAACCGTCTCTCTGACCGACGCTGGTAGCGGTGCCAGGCCGGGGGAAGAGAGGGGGGTCCTGAGTTGGATCCCGTGAATGGAGATCGGCGTAGCGCTCTGGCGTTGGCACTAGGGCAGAGTCAGGCGCTATCAGAGGTTTCTTGGGCTCGTCGGTCAGGACGGACGAAGCTTGGCCCTGCTCGGGGCATGCAAGTGGCACCGGCAGGAATTTGGCATCTCCTGAAGGGAGATTTGATTGGGGCCCTGGCACTGGCACTGAGGCAGGGCCGGGCACTGGAATGGGATCGGGAACCGATCGAGGGGGCCACTGTACATTGTACTCAGGTGGCACTGGTGGGGACTGCACGTCCTTCTGGTACCCAGGGGGCGCCAGTCTTGGCTGAGGGAGAAGCGGGGGAGGATTACTCGCGCCCGCGGAATGATTCGGGGAATGTGGACCCCTAGATTGTCGTGATTTCGGCAGGGACTGGAAGTCCTGTCCCAGGATGACGTCATAGCCTCCGGGGAGATGGCTTGCTACTGCAAGATTGCACATTTTGGATTGGTGAGGTCGTGAGACTCTCAATTGGACCGTAGGGAGTATCATCTTAAATTGATTTATTCCCTCGATCGTGACGAGTTTTCGTCTATTGACGATAGCTCCGTAGGGAACTCTGTCCCTCCGGATGAGGGAGATTTGTGCGCCCGAGTCCTCGAAGGCAGTGACTCGGCGCGCGGGCTCGCTACCTCGTGGAGGGGCCACGTATACAGGCCCTTCGGCGGGAGGGCCTAACGACTGGGGATCTGTGACGGCCAAGGCGACGGTGGGAGTAGTTGATTTATTATTGCGTGGGCATTTCGCCCATGCGGGAGAATGGCCATAAACCTTGCACGCCGTGCAAAATGTCTGGCTGAAATCTTTCCGCGCTGCCCCTGTGGAGGGCGCAGGCGAGTTATTTGTCGGTTTTCCGGGGGAGAGAGGAGCCGGTTTCTTGTTCCGGCACTGTTTGGAGGAATGCCCCGTTTTCTTGCAATAATGGCAAGTTAGGGGCTTGCCCGAGTTTCCAGCCTTAGGGGAATTTGTTCCTCCGAGGAGGGGCGGGGGATTTATTTTCCGCCCCATGGATCCTTCTTGAGGGTGGTGAGTTTCCCACATATCTGCTATTCGGCAACACTCGGTGAGGGTTGCTGGGGCTTTTTCCACTATATGGGTGGCGAGGGCAGGAGGGGCGTAGCGCAGGAAATGCTCGAATTTAAACCGCTCGAGTACCTCGGCGGTGTTAGTGGCTCCTTCGGAATCGAGCCATTTTGTCAGCGCCCGCTCCGAATGGTACGCCCAATCGGACCAAGTCTGGCCTGCTTCTCTGGGCTGCTCTCTCCAACGTCTCCTCCACCGCTCGGGGGTAATCTCGTACGCCTTCGTAACTGCTTGGCGTACGGCTTCCCAGTTTCCCCGATCGTCTGCGGGAAGGGCGTGGTAGGCAACGAGGGCCTTTCCGCCCAGGAATTTAGTGAGAACAAGGGAGAGTTCCGCGGGGGAGAGATCGCAGCACTCCAGGACTCGTTCGGCCCTTTCAAGCCATACTTCGGGTTCGGACTCGGTCCATTTTGGCATGAACGAGTGAGCTTGGCTGAGGGCACTCATCCCCGCGGCAGGGGGCGGGGGGGTGGCGGGCTGTCGTTCTAGCATCTGGAGCTCGTGGGCGTGCTGTCGCTCTAGCACCTGGAGCTCATGGGCGCGTTCTCTCTCTCTCTCCTCACGTTCTCTCTCCCTCTCTGCACGTTCTTTTTCCTTCTCTGCACGTTCTTTTTCCTCCCGTTGTTCTTGAGCGATTCGTTCTCTCTCCTCTCGTTGTTCTTGGGCAATTCGTTCCCTCTCTCTCTCTGCACGTTCTTTATCCTTCTCCTGCTCTTGGGCAATTCTTGCCCTCTCTCTCTCCTCACGTTCTCTTTCTCTCTCCTCACGTTCTCTTGCTCTCTCCGCCTTGGCATCGTCCACTCGCTCTTGAACCCATGCTCTCAGATCTTGCCCCGATAGTCCCATGTCCTTCCCAGCGGACATGTAGAATTTGAAATCCTCGTTTTGTTGGGCTCTGGTATTAGCCATTTTGAAATAATGGTTATATGATATGTCTGAAAAGACTCTTTGTTAAAATTGGATGTGTCTTGGAAAGACGTGGTTGTTCTTGGCGAACGAGTTTTAATATGTCTCGGAAGACGTAGTTGGATTTTGTCACGCTCGGACTTGGCCGGCTGTAGCGTGAAGTTAAGGAGTTGTTCTAACGAACTAGAATGATCAGTCCCGTAAGGGCTTAGATGTGTGTGAACTACACTATATAATGTCTCAAAAGTACTTAATTTTGGGTTCCCGCAGGAATGAGAAATTCTCGCCTCGTGCGACGTAGAATTTTTGTATGGGTCTCTGAGGACTGGAATTTGGAGAAATTCTCGCCACGTGCGACGTAGAATTTTAGGAGTCTCTGAGGACTGGAGTTTGGAGGAATTCTCGCCACGTGCGACGTAGAATTTTAGGAGTCTCTGAGGACTGGAATTTGGAGAAATTCTCGCCACGTGCGACGTAGAATTTTAGGAGTCTCTAAGGACTGGAATTTGTAGAAATTCTCGCCACGTACGACGTAGAATTTTAGGAGTCTCTGAGGACTGGAATTTGGAGAAATTCTCGCCACGTGCGACGTAGAATTTTAGGAGTCTCTGAGGACTGGAATTTGGAGAAATTCTCGCCACATGCGACGTAGAATTTTAGGAGTCTCTAAGGACTGGAATTTGGAGAAATTCTCGCCACGTGCGACGTAGAATTTTAGGAGTCTCTGAGGACTGGGATTTGTGGAATTTGGAGGAATTCTCGCCACGTGCGACGTAGAATTTTAGGAGTCACTTAGGACTTGGAATTTGTGGAATTTGGAGGAATTCTCGCCACGTGCGACGTAGAATTTTAGGAGTCACTTAGGACTTGGAATTACGATTCGTCCCTTAGGACTTAGAAATTACTAACGGGAAACCCAAAGAAAAATGTATGCTGGGAAATGAATGGGGGAAGA
>JANJGK010000001.1:78329089-78351589 GCA_039081455.1 Macrobrachium rosenbergii
AATTTATGTTTTCATACTCCAGGCTGTACTCACAGCGTGCGAAAGACCGTAAACTGGTCAGGTCACCTTCAATAGGCTTTTGATGTTTTCTCCAAGTAATGGCACTCGGGGCAACTGTAACTGGGCTGAGTCTCAACTTTAAAGTGGGAAGATATATATCTCAAGTCAAGCACCCTAATGACCAAAGAATTTGGAATTAGCTGTCATATATTCCACTGTCCCAACAGCTGGAGCGAGAAGATTCTCACTTCTTCCTCCTCTTCTTCTTCTTTTTCTTCTTCTTCTTCTTCTTCTTCTTCTTCTTCTTCTTCTTCTTCTTCTTCTTCTTCTTTCGTAAGTAGAATGAAGAGAAGAGTGGCGCACTGGCACTCATATTGCAATTGGGATCAGGATGAAGCCGAGGAGGGTGGTCATAGAAAACAAGACTCGACCTTTATCTCGCTCAGTCACGGAAGAAAAGGATGAAAACACCCAAATATTCATAAGTCAGTCTGCTGTAGATCTGTTTTTAGTTCGCCTGTTTTATAATTCCCCCTTTTCTATTAGCAGCTGGTATAGTAGAGAGTGGATGGAAAACCTCTGTAACTAATAACATTGACTATTTTAAGAATTTAAATACAGATTTTGAAAAACTTAAGAAAGTCGCATATAGACTGTACAGTTAAGTAATGCTTAAAGAATTATTGTTTATATTAGTCGCAGGCTACGGGCGTTATTACCCTCAGTTTACATTGCAATTTTTTTTTGTATATCATACCATATTCTTGTAAAGCTCTTATAGATCCACGTGACTTTGAGCATTTCGTACAATAGTATAATAAGGATTATCTTACTTAATTAGGCTGTATATCAAATATACAGAGATTGGTAAACTATCGTTTGGTAAAACCACCAGTTATCGTTAAACAGTGATGTGTTGTTATTATCAGCCTCACTGTTATTATGATGCTTTTGTTGGTCAGAAGTGTATTTCTAAAAGTGTACTTTTATGTAAGAGTTAAAATGTATGGTATTAAGTCATCCTGGAAAAAAAAAAACAAGTATTACAATAATAGTAAAACCTGAAAAACATCAATGGGAGAAATTTGTTATTTTCAGAAAAGCCTTTTATCCTTTCCCAGCTTTAGGATCAGGATTACGCTGGCTAACAACGAAATAAAAACAAAATTACAACAGCAAGGAAAACAACGTATACATTTTTCCTCAAAGAATGGATATTTGCATAATCTATGAAAACCAACTTTCTCTCTTTTAAATCATACCCGATTCATTGGCGGTATTTTGGACGGCTGAATATGCATACATATTCATGGCTCAGATTGAGCGAAATAGATCGATCGTTATGAACCCCTAAATTCCATTTGGTCTCATAACTTTCAAAGAAACGTTTGCTCTAAATTGGAAATCCCGGAATTGATGGTTAACTCAAAGCCTTCAGTGTACATTTTTTTTACCCTTTTTTTGGCGCTTATTCAATTCGAAACAGTTACCCCAAATCCGATGTAATATTTGTATAGTCCTTTAAATCCTTTCCAGATGCAGTTCAAAGATTCCTTTGTCTCTCTCTCTCTCTCTCTCATATATATATATATATATATATATATATATATATATATATATATATATATATATATATATATATATATATATAATTTTTGCCGTTTAATATTCAATTTGCTTTACCTTGGGCATAACTTACACCCTAGGGGAGTTATAAGTGATAAGTGTTTCGTCACCGTAGGATTCGAACCGTTGCCCATAGTAGTTTAGAAACAACGATTGAGGGAACTTGGACCACTTAGCAATTAAGCGAACTATAATACGACGTAACCCTGTTGAATTCAGGTTCTGTACTTTGAATCGGTATCACCATACTTTAACTATCACAGCTGATTGGTAACTTGTAACCCTTGGCTAATTATGAGAGAGAGAGAGAGAGAGAGAGAGAGAGAGAGAGAGAGAGAGAGAGAGAGAGAGAAGCATTCATTTGGCAATGTAGTTCAGCCTTTTGGCCCCTTAGCCAATCAGAATGTTGTTTTAGACTGCTAAGGTACGTTTCAATCCACACGCAGAAACCACATTTGTAAATTTGGTGTGAAACTCTTGTTGCCGAAATTATGCTTGTCTAAAATGCAGTCAGAGTTTTCATGTAGCTGAAGTAGGGATTTGCTTATTTCTCGAGATTGAAGGCATTTCGGCAGTTGTTAAAAAAACATTTACATAACAGAATAATTGATGCTGGCTTTTTAGATATATATATATATATATATATATATATATATATATATATATATATATATATATATATATATATATATATATATATATATATGTATATATATATATATATATATATATATATATATATATAAATATATATATATATATATATATATATATATATATATATATATATATATATATATATATATATATATATATATATATATATATATATATAGATATATATAGATATATATATATATATATATAGATATATATATATATATATATATATATATATATATGAATTTATTATCGCACCGTGATTTATATACAATCATGAAGCTACAAATGTCGCTTAATATCAAATTCACGCTACCTCGGGAATTTTTCCGATGGAAAATTATCACCGAAGAGGAATTTATAATTGATAAATGGATTGGTACTGACGGGTCATGAACCCTCGACACACAGAGCTTATGCAGCAACTCCATCGACGTTACCACTGAAGTGATAATTCTCCATCGGAAATATTCCCGAGGCAGCGTGAATTTGATATTAAGCGACATTTGTAGCTTCATGATTATATATATATATATATATATATATATATATATATATATATATATATATATATATATATATATGAATACTGTATATACTGTGCATATATATATACACATACATATAAATATATATATATATATATATATATATATATATATATATATATAAATATATATATATATATATATATATATATATATATATATATATATATATATATATATATATATATAAATATAGATATATATATATATATATATATATATATATATATATATATATATATATATATATATATTTATATATATATTTATATATATATATTTATATATATATATATTTATATATATATATATATATATATATATATATATATATATATATATATATATATATTATATATATATATATATGTGTGTGTGTGTGTGTGTGTGTGTGTGTGTGTGTGTGTGTGTGTGTGTATGTGTGTGAGAGAGAGAGAAGCAAAGACATGGAATTAATATTTTCAAACTCCAGGACTTAACCACAGCGTACTAGAGACAATAAGCTGGTCTCAGGTCACCTTCAATACGCTTTTGATGTTTTCTTTAATTAATGGCACTCGGGCAAGTGTAACTGAGTCCTACCCTTCCTGGGCTGAATCTCAGCTTTATAGTGGGAATATATATCTCTCAAGTCAAGCACCCTAATGACCAAAGAATTTGGAATCAGCTGACATATATTCCACTGTCCCATTTCTGGAGCAAGGGGATTCTCTCTCTCTCGTCGTCGTCTTCTTCTTCTTCTTCTTCTTCTTCTTCTTCTTCTTCTTCTTCTTCTTCTTCTTCTTCTTCTTCGTACGTAGAATGAAGAGAAGTGTGGTTCACTGGCACTCATATTTCAATTGGGATCGGGTTAAAGTTGAGGCCGGTGTTCGTGGAAAACTAGATTTGACCTTTATCTCTTTCAGTTACGGAAGAAATGGAGGCAAACGCTCAAATATTCATAAGGCGTTTGTAGATCTTATATTGTATTTCTCTGATGTTTAGTTCCCAGTTTTCAATTAAAAGCTGTTATGGTAAAGAGTGGACGGAAAACCCACTATGATTAACAAAATAAATTTACCATTTTAGGAACTTTGAAACTGGTATGCTAGTGGATTTTGAATAGCTTAAACTCTGTGCTAAGTTTACTTGTATACCCCAATAAGTAATTTAAATGGTAGGTAAACAATTTTTGCTGGTTTATATTTACTTTTAAAATGGCGTAATATTAAGAAAATTGTTATTCATTTGTTACAGTCTATGGGCATTGGTGGCTCAAGATTATATTTTAAAATTTCCATTTTTAAATGTATCCTTTATATTTATGTAAAGTTCTTTAGACTGAAGTGACTTCATATTTCGTACGTTTGTATAATTAGGATTACCTTTAATTGCGCTATTGAACGAATGGGCAGAAGCTGGTGTACTGTCGCTGGTGTACTCAACATTGGGTGTAAATATAATCTTACATTTTAGGTACGCCTCTTGTATTCTTAATATACTGTAATAAAAATATTCTCATTTTAATATTTTTTGTAGATATTCATTGTGAAAAATACTGCTGTTTATTGCTTTAGTAATTTTATTTGCTTATTAGAAAGTTGTAGGATGATTTTGGATTATTTATGATAGTTACGCCATGTTTTTTGCGCATGCATGATATATCAGTAATTCATTATTTTATCGGTACAAAGGATTGTTTTGAGTGTAACTTACCGTCTGCTGTCATTGAAGTTGTTTTTACGATCGATACGTCTATAATCACTTTAACAACTTGAAGAGAATTTTATACATCTGAAAATTTTCTAGTGACACTTTACTGATGTTTGATTTTAGACTTAGTTTTTTGGCAACAAAACATAAGAACTAACAAAACTCAATAATTCCTATGGTAAAAAAAAAAAAGGTCTTACAGCAAAGATTTCAAACGTTTCTGATTCTGAGTATCTTAGTGAAGTCACCATGAAAATTCACAAATTCTAAGAACGACAAAAAAAAGATCTTGTAAGAAGCGTTGATCCAGTAGTAAAACAGCTGCTTTATATTTTTGGATATCTGAAATTACTAATTGATATACCTGGGGATATTATATTTAGGGTGCCCGCACACTCGCATTAACTGGAATTAGTTTAGGCATCATTAAACCCTGATTTTCATTTATCGACATATCAGCATTTAACTCATAAGCAGGCTGTATTGCAAGGAAGCCAGTGTTAACCAACTTCCCACTTGAACCTTTGACTGGTGAATCACCTGTCCAGCACTTGATCCACTCAGCGACATGGGGATTAGAAGGAAGTGAACCTGATAAGCCACTGCGTACGCCGGGAATCACACTTGGTACCACTGCACCCCTAACCATGGGTTCACCCCTTCCCCAGCCTACTTGCAATGAGTAGACGCATTTGCTCCTCACCCCCTCCCGCATGTCCCCCGGGGTATTATCTATCATTTAAGCAGGCAATATCGCTTAAGATAGACGTAAACATTAAAATTAAGTTCCTCTGTAAGGATTTAAACCGCTATCCTATGAAACGCCAAGCCAACAACATTCCACTCAATCAGCCTCACCAGCAGTGAGGACACACATTTATTCCTCCTCCCCAGTGAGCCTGAGGTGAGTAAACGCTGAAATATCATCCAGCGAAAAACCAGACTGAAGCTTTACCTACTCAGTCTAAGAGGCATTGAAGGAAGGGTACTAGATTAGCTATTACATATGCTTGGCAACCTTCCTTTCATTACCCTCTGGTAGAAGGGATAAAACATGCAAATCCTAAGGAGGAAGTTATTGTTACTCTTCCTCTCATTGCCCTCTGGTAGAAGGGATAAAACATACAAATCCCTAAGGAGGAGATTGTTGGAACCCTTCCTTTCATTGCCCTCTGGTAAAAGGGATAAAACATACAAATCCCTAAGGAGGAGGTTATTGGTACCCTTCCTTTCATTGCCCTCTGGTAGAAGGGATAAAACATACAAATCTCTAAGGAGGAGGTTATTGGTACCCTTCCTTTCATTGCCCTCAGGTAGAAGGGATAAAACGTACAAATCCCTAAGGGGGAGGTTATTGGTACCCTTCCTTTCATTGCCCTCAGGTAGAAGGGATAAAACATACAAATCCCTAAGGAGGAGGTTATTGGTACCCCTCCTTTCATTGCCCTCAGGTAGAAGCAATAAAACATACAAACCTCTAAGGACGAGATTATTGGTACCCTTCCTTTCATTGCCCTCAAATAGAAGCGATAAAACATACAAATCCCTAAGGAGGAGATTATTGGTACCCTTCCTTTCACTGCCCTCTGGTAGAAGGGATAAAACATACAAATCCCTAAGGAGGAAGTTATTGTACCTTTCCTTTCATTGCCCTCAGGTAGAAGGGATAAAACATACAAATCCCTAAGGAGGAGGTTATCGGTACCCTTCCTTTCTTTGCCCTCTGGTAGAAGGGATAAAACATACAAATCCCTAAGGAGGAGGTCATAAGTACCCTTCCTTTCATTGCCCTCAGGTAGAAGGGATAAAACATACAAACCTCTAAGGAGGAGGTTCTTGGTACCCTTCCTTTCATTCCCCCCTGGTAGATGGGATAAAACATACAAATCCCTAATGAAGAAGTTATTGGTACCCTTCCTTTCATTGCCCTCTGGTAGAAGGGATAGAACATACAAATCCCTAAGGAGGAGGCCATCAGTACCTTTACTTTCATTGCCCTCAGGTAGAAGCGATAAAACATACAAACCTCTAAGGACGAGATTATTGGTACCTTTGCTTTCATTGCCCCTGGTAGAAGGGATAAAACATACAAATCCCTAAGGAGGAAGTTATTGTACCTTTCCTTTCATTGCCCTCTGGTGGAAGGGATAAAACATTCAAATACCTAAGGAGGAGGTCATCAGTACCTTTCCTTTCATTGCCCTCAGGTAGAAGCGATAAAACATACAAACATCTAAGGAGGAGATTATTGGTACCTTTCCTTTCATTGCCCCTGGTAGAAGGGATAAAACATACAAATCCCTAAGGAGGAAGTTATTGTACCTTTCCTTTCATTGCCCTCTGGTGGAAGGGATAAAACATTCAAATACCTAAGGAGGTGGTTATTGGTACACTTCCTTTCTTTGCCCTCTGGTATAAGGGATAAAACATACAAATCCCTGATGAAGTTATTGTACCTTTCCTTGCATTGCCCTCAGGTAGAAGGGATAAAACATACAAATCTCTTAGGAGGAGGTTATTGGTACCCTTCCTTTCATTGCCCTCTGGTAGAAGGGATAGAGCATACAAATCCCTAAGGAGGAGGCCATCAGTACCTTTACTTTCATTGCCCTCAGGTAGAATCGATAAAACATACAAACCTCTAAGGAGGAGATTATTGGTACCTTTGCTTTCATTGCCCCTGGTAGAAGGGATAAAACATACAAATCCCTAAGGAGGAAGTTATTGTACCTTTCCTTTCATTGCCCTCTGGTAGAAGGGATAAAACATACAAATCCCTAAGGAGGAGGTCATCAGTACCTTTCCTTTCATTGCCCTCAGGTAGAAGCGATAAAACATACAAACATCTAAGGAGGAGATTATTGGTACCTTTGCTTTCATTGCCCCTGGTAGAAGGGATAAAACATACAAATCCCTAAGGAGGAAGTTATTGTACCTTTCCTTTCATTGCCCTCTGGTGGAAGGGATAAAACATTCAAATACCTAAGGAGGTGGTTATTGGTACACTTCCTTTCATTGCCCTCTGGTATAAGGGATAAAACATACAAATCCCTGACGAAGTTATTGTACCTTTCCTTGCATTGCCCTCAGGTAGAAGGGATAAAACATACAAATCTTTTAGGAGGAGGTTATTGGTACCCTTCCTTTCATTGCCCTCTGGCAGAAGGGATAAAACGTACAAATCCCTAAGGAGGAGGTTATTGTTACCCTTCTTTCATTGCCCTCTGGTAGAAGGGATAAAACATACAAATCCTTAAGGGGGAGGTTATTGTTAACATCTGTCTCCAGGCGATGTTGTCTGCTTTTGTGTACTTGACCTCAGGCCTACTGGAGAGGAGGGTTAAATGTTGACTCACTGCTGGGAACAAGTTATAGTGCAACTATAGTCAGAGATGCAGTGGTACCTGTTACGATTTCAAGCATATGCAGTAGCATATCCCGTTTTCTTACTTTATTCCTTAGTTGAATACGGCTTTGGTCTGGCGTTTTACCAGTATGCAGTTCATATCCTTAAGGAATGCTTGGGGCGAGCGTAGAACAACAGGACAGGTTCCACAGACGTAAACAAATCTTAACCTTTCCTAGAATGCCAGGTCCTGACCTAACCAGAATTTACCTAATCTTACTTCGGGCGCCGTGCGCTGGCCTGGACTTGGGGGGCGGCTTCGGCCCCCGCCCCCGCCCCCTGGACCCCCCAAGTAACACTGAACATCAGAGACATGGACTTAGCTTCCGTTCGGAGGTTGTCCTGTCGTTCTGCAAACTACCCGAATGCTTACTATCAAAATCAGGATTTGTTGGAATTTCAGAAGACTAAGCATTCCTACAGTTGAAAATCCCTTATTATTAGACGTCATGTGGCCATTATATTAGAGATTCAAAAGACTGATACTCTAACGTAGGACCTTCACGGAAATTTGTAAGTATACAAAGTATCCCAAAGAATCTTTTAAGTTGTTGATGTGGCTGTCGCAATAAATCACCATTACCTCATTTTCCTTTCGGCATGTTTACTTACATCACCGTAAACCAGGCACGGTACATATTTTTCCCGAACCAACTAAACTTAAAGAACTAAAACTTATTGATGTTATAGATACTATATCCATTTCCTTATAAACTGTTTGGTCGTCACTCTAGGTTGAATGTCACATGCTTTTCCCTTCTTCTGAATTATAAATGCACCATTTGACCTTAAAAAAAAAATTATTGAAAATTGTTTTCAGTCCATGTTAAACAACAGTATTTGGTGTTTGAATTACGAATACGTTCGGCCTATTATTATTATTATTATTATTATTATTATTATTATTATTATTATTATTATTATTATTATTATTATTATTATTATTACTGAAAATCTTGCCATTTTAATTTATGCAAGTAACATACAAATCGCTTCATGTTGTGTACCATCGTGAATATATATATATATATATATATATATATATATATATATATATATATATATATATATATATATATATATATATATATATATATATATATATATATATATATTATATAATTCACTATACCTATTGACAGTGCAAAGGTTTATATGGAATAAAGACAGTTAAGTGGAGCGCCAGGTACAAAGATCAACTAGTGTAATTGTAAGTGGAAGAGACTCTGGGAGGATAGTCACTGAGAACAGCAGATGAGTATGGATTTTTATTTCTTTTTCAATTGATGGCTGCTCCTTCGTTTGACATGGTGGTGGGGGTATTCATAGAAATTGTTTTTGCAGGGCGTCTTTGCTGAATTGTTTATCAAAGGTGAATAACGAGCATATCGTTTTGTAGTCATTTGCACTAGGTTTGACATTCATATCAACATTTTATTCTATAAAATCAGTCTCTGTTCTGTTTCTAATATGTTATTAGAATAGGCCGTTCTTTTAGCACTTGCCCAATTAATGATATGATTACTATCTGCATATATAGAGAAACTGCAATTATCCTTAATTTAACTCATAATTTTTTTAATGTTGTTCGATTCACTTTTTTAGTGATTTACTTGTGTGACCAACATAGAATTTATGCTTTGGTACCGTCAGGAGAGTTTTTTGCCCTTGTTTTATTCATCATATTATATTTCTTGATGCCATATTAACATTAAGATTTTAATCACATTTGGCGTAACAATAGCCATTAGAAATAAGTATTGTTGTGTGTTATATGTTTCTCCGTTGTTACTGTAAAAAGTATTTGCTATCTTTATCAGTAAATCATTTGATGCCATATAGAAATTTTTTATGCCGTTAATTCTAATATTTATATAATCATGAATATATTTAGGGCTACATATACATAATGTTCTTGAAACATTGCTGTTAACTTTGATTTCGTAAAGGACCAAGCATATGAGGAAACATTGCTAGGTCATGTACCCTAACTCATTACTATTTCTGTGGGCACAATATTCCAAAAAGGAAAGGCTAAAATCATTCTCCATTTACATAGTAAATACAAAGTTGATGTTAGAGATAGTGTTCATAATATAGATTAGATAGGAGCTAAAAAATTGGTATATTCTGATAACATGCTAGAGAGCAGTCCAATATTCTAGTGCTATGAGAAAGTTTTGGTACGAATATGAACATCAGCCTTATAATATGTGAACTATCCACTCATTTTAAGATAAACATGTAAAATGTACAGATTTCGAGGAGTGTAGTTAATTCTGGTCTAAACGATGACAGGTGATGTCCATGTCATTCTTATTAAGAAATAATCCAAGCCATGTGTTCTACAAAAGCAGGATTTACTGTGTTTGCAATTTAGTATTTACTAATGTGAATTTCTTCCTTGTTCCAGTCCTTTGGACAAGGTCTTAATGAACGTAACCGGTCAGGACCATATCCTCTGTATTATTTTTCTTTATAAGAGAGAGAGAGAGAGAGAGAGAGAGAGAGAGAGAGAGAGAGAGAGAGAGAGAGAGAGAGAATATGTCCTTATACTTACCTTCTTTGTCTTGCTACTTTGTCTTGAACCCCTTGAAGCGATACGTTGACAGTGGCCTCTAATTTTCCAAGCACTTCCTTTGTGTAGAGGTTAGCACAGCAGCGACTACTTGGATAAGCAAATACCGTTTTTTTTGGAGCGTCAGTGTTTGAGGATGTTAATTAGAACTTGCCTTTGATGACAAGGTTAAAAAATCTTGTAAACCACTCTAGCTGTTTCACTGGTACATGTGATTCCACACGTTTCCTTGAAGCTGTTTTTGAATATATAGACGGCGTATATTTAGAGATTAACTTAATATCCTTTTAAGAACAATATGCGACTTTTATACCGACAAATTCCAGTAAAATATTCGCAAGCGCATGATTCGTACTTATTGTATAAAGCATTAGAAAAGTTGTAATGATTGACTTCATTTCTTCCTTTTGCCACCGAGATTTAGTTCAGGCGGTTAGGATTCTAATTAGACTTTGGTTCAGTAAGAGCAGCCATCTTGTTCGTTGACAGAGAAATAGGTATCCGAGTAGGCAAGGTTCAAAGTTCATGGTCAGATATTTTATGATTTTATTTCACGGCGGTTAGGCATTTTTCTTTCAGTTGGCTGCCACCCCATAATCATCTGATTTTTATTTCCTTTTTGGGAGAATTCCTTTAAACTCACCTTCAAGACAAATATTACAAAAACCTCCGATTTAAAAGAAAATGATGTTCTTCGCTCACTGGAAAATCCTATTCGTTTCAAACATCACGTGAACTGAAGGAAGGACATGGGAGGAAATTGGCAGAAAACGAATTTTTTCATCCGGGCCATAACCTTCCGCTCGACTGTTCAGTTTAAGATCATTTATGACTATTCCCTCTCTTATTACCTCCGGTCGGTGGAGTCAATTCCAATTTCATACATGAGACGAGAGTAGCTGTAAAACTTCTGTTCTCCTCTCTCTCTCTCTCTCTCTCTCTCTCTCTCTCTCTCTCTCTCTCTCTCTCTCTCTGATTTTCTTGATAAAGAAAAAAGACAAGAAGAAAAGTTTTATTGGGCTTTCTCTTGCCCCTTCCCCGACCCTCTCCCTTCCATCTCCTGTCAGACCTCTTCTTCTTCTTCTTATTCTCGTTCTTCTTCTTCTTCTTCTTCTTCTTCTTTCTATTTTTCCCCACAGAGGGATGAAGTGTTCGGATCGTTTTATCCCTATTTATTCGTCCTTTACCCCCGTCGTTGAATTCAATATTCTCCGAGAGAGAGATTTCGAAAGTGGTTTGGAATGGTTGTCTCACTTGCATTTCTTTTCTGTCCAGTCGCTCTCTTCTCGGAATATGAATGGTGGAACCTTTTAGTCGTGTTCAGTGAATTGTTTTTTTTTTCTAGTGAGTTAATCAGTATGCACTTTCATCTAATAAGCATTTTTTGTGAGGTCGCTCACCCTCTCTACAAAATTATATATATAATTATATATATATATATATATATATATATATATATATATATATATATATATATATATATATGTAATCTACTGGTCACTTTTTACAGATACCTAAGTAATTTTCATTACCCACAACGCCCTCCTAACTTCGCATTTTGGAAACGCTTGTCACTACGGAGACGTGAACCAAATTATATATATATATATATATATATATATATATATATATATATATATATATATATATATATATATATATATATATATATATATATATATATATATATATATATATATATATATATATATATATATATATATATATATATATATATATATATATATATATATATATATATATATATATATATATATATATATATATATATATATATATATATATATATATATATATATATATGTATGTGTGTGTGTGTATATACATATATATGAATTTTTTTTTCCAGTAATCTGTATTCTATGTTTAAAAGATCAATAAAAATATTAATAACATGACAAAACTACTGGATTGACACTTCGTCTTGATCGCAGATTCTCTTCTAGCACAATGGGTCTTAACGGGAAGCACCCAAATTGCCTGCCTTAGTTGGGCAAAGAAATCTAGTTTTCCTGGAAATCCAGTTTTTTTGCTGGCTAGAGAGACAAGCATTACAATTACCTGCTGGATATCTTTTCAACTAGCTCAAGGGTTCAAAGAATTGTGGGTGACATTATTATACAGTGCTCTTGACATGTTTGTGATATCTACTATGGCTTAATTATCTCGAATACTGATGCAGTTCGGAAGAGCAATATCAAACCATCGATATATATAACAATCTTGACCTTCCAAATTCATGAATAATTGCACAAATGAATGAATAAAACATTCCGTCATTTATGGTAAACGACATAGGCAAAATGACAGTAATCATAAATTGATACTAATTAACAAGACAGTTGAAATACAATAATCATGCCTTTATTGATGTTTGTTTCAATTAAGTATTTCGGGCCTTTAGAATTTCTTTTAATTCCAAATATCCCAGTATATCATTGGATATAGTCTACGACTTTATTTTGCGAGCATCAATATACCCGAACAGGGGAATGCTTTGTCTAACAGGAGTACTCTTGAACTTCAACGATTGGTGATCAACTTGGATAGCCAAGCGGTCACCCATCAAGGAGGAGAAAGACATTTCTCATCAAGAGCTATCGGTTGTCGTTTTGGTATCGTTGTATTGAAACTTCGGCATTATTTGTATTAGGCAGTTGGACGTCTTGGATCTTTCCTAGATAGTGACCCCCAAGGGTTTTAACCCGGTATGTATCCACCTTTGCGGCGTGTTTAGTACAGGACCGTTGGGGATGGCCGTAAAAACATAAACAAAACACTGTAAATACCATAAAGATATTGACCCCAAAGAAATATTAGTCTTCGATGACGACCCCCGAACTTTGCTGGGGTGACAATCTAGGAAAGATCTGACGACGTCTTTGATAAAACCCCCTCCAAAGGATGTACAGGTACGACTGGGACGCAACAAACAGCAGGCGAGTCAGGCTTCATCAAGGGTCAGGTAGCTTATGCAGGGAGACGAGGCTGCAAAGAAAGTGGCCTCCCCTCCTCTTCTTTGCTTTGCAAGGAACACCCTTCTTCTAAGATTTTTGTCGTTCAACGTTGGTCCTGTTCTTCGTGATGAGTCTAGCTCATGGAAGTGTGGTCTGATTGTATTGCCATTCACTGAGACACAAACTGCTTGTCTCTGATGAAAACAACTACTAAGGGATACTAAGGGATTCAGAGCCGATGAAACACGGTTTTCAGCAAATAAATTTTTATCAAAGCATCGGATAAAGGTGAAAATTGGCAAGTGTATACTTTATAACCCTACCTAATTTTTGCAAGCATTATTTAGTATCTAAGTTCGATAGTTTTGATATTTATAGAGTACAACGAAGTCACCGATGCCGGAACCGAGAAAATCACAGACAAGGATCCTAAAACAATTCGTTACGTAAACGTGATATGACGTCATGAGGCTCCGCCCATCCACCAGGTAAGCGGTGAATGGATATGCTTACAGTCTAGGCTTCAACAAATTCGATAATGGCCAGCATGATATGGAATTGTCTCCGTGGTTGCAAGACTGCATTTGTGCTACAGCTTGCCACTTTGTATACAAGCGAGAAGACTCGTGGCAACATTTACTTGGGTGTGAATAGGTAATTATTTCTATAGTGGGTAACAGTTACTTGGCCACCCCAGAAGTGTGGGCAGAAGCTGTTAGACAATATCCATGAGAGCATGGATTCGGGAACCAGTTATCATTGACATCGCTAGCGACGATGAGGACCGGGATGATGACCTCATCCTCGCGAGTGACGATGAAGGCATTTTGTAAATAAATTATGTATAGTGTTAGACGTTTTATTTGTATATCTAAAACATATTTATGAAAACACAATGGTTATAGCAATATGTTCCTCATTCAAAATTATTCCAATATATTTTTCCTTCCATGCATATCAATATAAATCGTTTTACATTTGATTGATATCAAGTAGGTAAATAATAACTTGCCCTCAGAATCTTGACTTCTACCATTACCTTTCATTTGCAGCGAGTAGGCTATATGAGCGCTGTTTAGGGTATGAAATAAATAAATAAAAAAAACAAAGAAAAATTGCAGTGAGTTACATTAACCGAGATTAAACAATGGCGTTGACCTTTATACCTCTAACAATTGAGGGAAAAGAGGTATCATTGCTTTTCATTTGAATTCTACTTCTAGTGACCGCTCCAGACTTGCTGCAAATAGAAGGCTAAAATGTCGAAACCTGAGGTAAAACAAAACGGATTGTCTTTCTGTATTCCTGCCCTGAATAGATGTAGATCTAACAGACGAGCTATAGACTGATTCATTATGTGGATGAATTATTTGTAGAGTAGAAACAATACGAATATCAAGAAAATGGAAGAATTCCAAGCTAACAACTTAGTCCCAACAGCTGCTGTGGAAGTTGTGATGAAACCTTCAAATAATAATAATAATAATAATAATAATAATAATAATAATAATAATAATAATAATAATATTATTGAGAATGCTCGCCATCATTGATATCGCTGAAACCTGGGATGGGTACTAATATCATCGGCAAGTGGGCAAAGCCACAGTGGAGACGTTTTTCCCATACGCAAACTCTCTTCACTACGGGTGGAGCCTCATGACGTCACAGGTTAACGTCACTGTTGTGTTCAAAACCCTTACCTGCGATTTTGATGGCTCTGGCATAGGAAACGCACTTTTACTCTGATAATTACCAGAATTATTGAACTTAGGTATGACATAATACTTGCAAAAATTAGGTAGGGTTATAAAATATACACTTGCCAACTTTCACCCTTATCTGATGCCTTGATAAAAAGGTATTGCCAAAAAACCGTGCTTCATCGGCTCTGAATCCCTTTAGTAGGTGCGTTGTGCTTTGGACTTTTCCTTTTGGCTCCCTGGCTTGTAAGTCGATCTAAAGCCGACGACCCTCTCACGTCGGCATCTTTGCCTAATCGCCTGCTGAAAAGAAAACTAGTGTGTGTCGTCCCTGCTGTCACTCTAAGTGATGACCAAAAGGGAAAGTGGTTTGCTAGGAAATCAAAGGAGTGATAATTGAAGTCCCTGTTTGCCAATTCGTTGCAAATCTTATTTTCGCGTTTTTTGTATAGTTGGAAATTTAAATGACTGACATTCTACAGTTAAGAAAAATGAGAAATGCTAGTTAAATTTTTATAGAAGAATTGTATCCTTAACACTGCCGAGTGTTTACTATGCTTTTTATGCGCAAAAAAACAGAGGAAAAATAATATGAAAAATTATGGGAAAAGGCTGAAACTATGATTTGTCACAATATATAATAATATTTAGAACGATAATTTTCCAGGCATCACATGTTCATCGTAATATTAGTGCATTTTATAATTCTGTGTTATTGTTTCCCCAACCTTGTTATTCGTCACTGTTATGAGTATTGTTCTTGTGTTTGTAGTTTGCTCGTTTCACTATTTTTGCCACTGATACAGACATTTCCTTAACACGCAAATAAGTTCGCCTCAAACTTTTGGGATTTTTTTCCTCTTTTTTTTGCCGTATTAACGTCCATCTGCCTTATAAGGCAAACCATCCAAACGGCACCCTCTTGAACGTCTTTTGTTTTAATTTTTGTATAATTCCTCCATCAGCCTCACAGAAAACCTTTCCTTCTCCTTCAAATTAACTTCAGCAGCACAATTATAACTTGTGCTTGCGGTCATGAGCCCGGTCCAACAACTAAGAAATTCTTGGCGGGAGTAAAACCGGCCGTTGTGGAGTTTCAGTGCTCTCTGAGTTGAAATTAGCTTTCCAACAACTTCTTTAATGTCTTCCGGGCGAGGGAAAAGGATCAGATGTTTTAAATACATCTTGAACCTCATGAGAAGACTGAATTATTACTATGTTAGGATTTCTTATAGTCTGGTGTTGGTATATGTTGTCATGCAACCTCGATTGTGATGATATTGTATAGTCGTAATTGTTTTGTCAGCAGCATCAACAAAAGTAATAAAATCAAGAGGGATTATTATTGCGTCGGTAGGTACTGTTGGTAATACGTAATCCTTTCATATATCCTGAACGATGTCCCTTGATGGCCATTAACGGAGCTGCTCGCCGCGATATTGAATTTCGATGAGAACGGTATTACACTTTCCATTAGAATAGGTTGCATGTAGTGGATAGTAACATTCTCGGTGCATGGTCTCCATCGGAAATAGTCCCGTTTCTTGCCTGTCTGTTCATTCATCTGCTATCGGTCCATCAAGTTTAAAGCTGGAATAAAATGAAACCACGCAGTAAGAAGCCCTTTTCTCTTTCGTTAAGGTACCAAACACGCAAAAGAACCCTCCTGATAAGCCCAATACAAACCAGGCACGTTCGACACTCTGCAAGTGAGGAAAGAGTGTGTGGGGGTTGAGGGGGGGTGGTTTGCTGTTGGAATCTGACATTATCCTGGGGATGTTAGTAATTTACTTATATTGTCCGATTTCTACTACTTCCTACTTTTACTGTCGTGTTATTTAAGTGAATAATGACCGTAATACTATGAAAGTGATGCTTTTGGAAACGACTGTCTTATAGCGGTATATACATCCGCCAAGGAGGCTATGTTTATAATTCGGTTTGCGCGATTGGTAGATAGATTACGCGGAAAGTTGGGTGTGGATTTTTACGGAAGTTGTGCTAAATGTGGACTCTTCACAAGGGGTTAAATTTTAGGATAAGAAAAAGTAACTTTTGGGTAGCAGGGATCTTTTATTGGAGTGCACGATGGATAATTCAGCCTTGGTGGAAGTTTGTAACTCTGAACACTCGTTTGGTACAAGCTTCAGTTTATCAAGATTCGAGAAACGAGGAGACATATGATCGGAACCTTGATTTTCCGGTTGAAAACGTATTTCATATATATCTGAAATGTCATCCTTACTAAGTTTTATGTAATCTGTTAGTCTACAACGTCAAGTATACAGGAGTTTGACAGAATAAAATGTTGTTGTAATCAAGTAGGCTAGCCTTAATATCTGACCATTCGAGAATTGATATTATCGGGCCATAATATTTGCTTGATTTACCTAATTTACACAATATATACTTAGTTTAATTGCCTTTTTGTATAATAGTATTACTTTAGGTTGTGTGCATGCAGGGCAAAGCTTGGTGAATTCTGATGGACGCTTAGCTCAAGGCTTCGAATAAAAAGTTAGATAGGAATATAAGAGGAAAGGCAGAGTGCAACCTGACAGAGCAGGGAATGAACCCTGTCCTTTGAGATGAAGGATAATATAAACAAGTGATGCGAGCATTTGTGGGAATTCCAAATTATGTCTTTGGATAATGGCATGATCGTCTTTTTAAACACTTTCCTCTGAGTTAATGCTCTCGATGATGTAGACGCAAGAAAATCAAAAAGGGCAAAACATTATTTGATACAAAGGCAAGCTAATGATGGTATAGCAGTCAGAGGGAACGCTTGCAGTCATTCACATAAATGTCTTTAAAAAACATTTGTCTTTTTTATTTGTTTGTGCTTGCAAGTTTCCTTGTTGTTACATGATTTTTAGCGGTTCACTTCATAGACTAATTGAAAATGAATTTTGACCACCTAGAATTATATTACTAAATACCATATCTTCATCTTGCGACTTCAGTTGCCTCATAAAGATTGAGAAGTAAAGGCAGTTCTTTTCAAATGAACATCAGGAAATAAAAAGCGAATTTTCCATTCTTGAAAGAGGATCACAGCTGAGCAAAGTAACTTCAAAAAATGATAGAGAATTTCAAACACATGACGAATAAAGAACGTCTGTCTTAAATCACATCTGTAGCAGCTGTAGAAACTGAAATACATCTGAAAGACAGTCAATTAAATCTAATTCCTCTGCAAAGCGGATAATGCTGTATGTTGAAAGCCATGTAAACAAATGACTAGAGTTGGTAAAGCCTCTCTCATAAATAAATCACCTTTGTGTATTTTGGCCTGCGGTTTCAGTTGATAATTAACACCCAGTCCTTGTGTACAACGGGAATGTCATACGTATTAACTGTATTACGTAATTTCTATGATTTTATTTTTGTGTATGGACTATGAGAATAGTTCAGAAGGTGATGTTCTGCGTATTTTCTCCCTGAATTTTCTGTCATAGTTTAACTTATATCAGTTACTTAGAAATTATTGAAGAAACAAGAACAATCTTCCAATGGAATGCTGCCCGCAAATATTTTATATTACTGCTTTTGGTCAGAATACGTAACTTACTAGGCAATGGATTCTTAAAAAAGGGTGGACGGTACACCGTTTGGGGTAACTTAAATTGTAAAGAGTGCTGATGACTCTTCCAAATGACTTTTATGGGAAATTTGATCTTAGGAGTAGTGGTGCAGTAGGTTTCTGTTAATTGTGCTGAAATGAGAAAGCATACAATAAAGTCTGAAACACCGTATTTTTTTTTGGATGAGGCAAAATAAATTTAAATTGTTGTATTCAGCACATTGTAATTTATTGAATGTATGCTGATATATTCATCTGCGTAAAAAAATTGTCGGGTTTTTCTGTCCCCCTAGTACCAAGAATGCTGGCCCCTCCACCTGTATAAAAAAAAGAGGGAATTGCGGAAAAGGTACTTTGGAAATGCTAGTTCTTCATGTTGACTTGTGGCATAGCGTAAAGTGAGCTCATTATGTTGGTTGCATAAAATGTATTACAACGACAAACGTCATCTGCACTCATCTTTACCTGACCTAGCTGTTTTTGCTCGCAACACTAGGCAGGCTGCTGCTGCAAACAGTGTGTCGTTTTCCGGTATCAGGTTTGATAATACTCAGTTTGCTGGGAGTTTTATTTTGGCCACAACTAAAAAAATATTGAAAAATTAGCCTAGCGCAGTTGTGCAGTCTTCTGATCTCTAAATGTTTAAGCGCGGAGCAAACTCATTCCCACTTTCTGCTGACGTTTCCTGAATTCAGGTGTATCCGTTTTATTTTCTGTTCCCTTGTATTTATTTATTTATCACCTTTTTCTTTAATCCTCTTTCTGCAGGCTGGTTATCCATTGGAGCCTCTTGGGTTTATAGTCTGTTGACTCTGTCCGTTTGGGTTTTCAGCTGAAGATTTAAAGAATAATACCTATGCATTGTCTGAGACGTGTCGGAATGCCATCGTTCCTCCACCTTTTTAAACCCTTTGCATTGTAAGACGTGCTTCTATTCAGTTTCCTAACTTTTAAACACTGTAATTTTCAAGAAAACCTCAAACGCAATACTCTCTTCAGTATCGTGTTCATATATATATATCCCCTTGCTGTAGCTGATAAAGGATATGGAAGTATGGAATAAGAACATGCAATGGGATTCAAAACTAGAGAGAATGAACCTTTTGTTTTTGTTTTTTTTATTCACAAAATTCCACAAGCATGCCAAATACCCTAGTTTTCACTTTATTGTTCAAATAATAAAGCTACGCCGTTGCTTACACTTAATTACCCTCGTTCTGTCCTGAAGCTGGTCAGAAACTAAATAGGGGTAAGCTTGCCCTAGAAAAGTCAGGTATGTAATTAATCTTCGGACAAGCCAATATGTGAACATGAAAGCTCTAGTCATTTTAGTTCCGGAAAAGTTATGGTGAACCCGCGTTGTCGCGAGTCCTTGCTTTTATTAACAATTGAAATATAAATTTGTTGGACTGTGGCCATTGACTGCACTATTACTACTACTTACTAATACTACTACAAGGAATACTAAATACCGTCTACAAGCCATTGTTTATTTAGATGCTGTGAATGATTCAAGTACTATAAGCAATAATTTTTTCGACAAATTTTTAAGTTACCGTGAGACATGAGTTACGTAAACTATATTCGAAAATGATGTCACCAGATTTATGGACAGGGGTGCGTAAAAAGTTAATTGGGATATCTCTCTCTCTCTCTCTCTCTCTCTCTCTCTCTCTCTCTCTCTCTCTCTCTCTCTCTCTCTCTCTCTCTCTCTCTCTCTCCTCCTGAATGAAGATCCGGAACAAATTGACTTTTAAACTTTTGTTTCTTTACTACATTTGAACACAACATAAGTGTACCACTTTTAGATTCCTGTAAGAAAACACGAAAATGGATTTAGCCTTTACATGAGAGGTCCACGATCCTAGTTCTTTAATACCCTTGCAAGAATGGTCTATATATTGGCTTCCGATACTGAGACAAAGCTTTGCGATAAGTTTGTCTACTTAGGAAATAAAAAAAAGTAGCTGTTTCTCTTTTTTTATTGCTCTGCGAAGTGGAAGACTATTTGCCAATGTCTGCTGTTACATCACGGACACACTATGTTGTCACGTAACGCTGTTATATCGAGAGGTAAAAGTTACTTTAGCCTCAGAGAATAAATGGGAAAAAATTGAAATTTTACGTTCGTTTACTACGAACCAACTTCAGCAAAATCTAGATCAAGCAGAGCGTTCGCTTTGGTTTGCTTTGGGAAGAATGATTCTGGGCTCTTGAATGCTCCAGTTATAAAATCCGAAGAGATTACCGACAACTGTCGTAGCTCAGGCTTTGCTCTGTTTGTTTCGAACTCGAGTTATATACCGTTCTTTTCTTGGATAATCCACGACTCTTCTGAGTGAAATGATTCTGTTTATGTGCATTGACAATATGAACTTAAATTCATGGTTTTGCATGCAGCATGTGATTGCTTTTACACACGTTTATATATCTTTTTATAGAAAGCTTTCTGAAGTCTGTTCCCTTCTAAAACAAGCATTAAGCATGCTTCATGTTAGTATTTGTCCAGTATGCATGGTTATATGTACTTACTGTATACGTTAGCTTTTATGTGTTGACATCAGATGCTTCAAAACGTTTTGGCAATATTGGGATAATACTGTTACACCCATGACTGTGATTATTTGTAGTCTCAGATGCTGATTACAAGAAATTATCATTTGAAGCGTTTTGAATATATATATATTCATGTATTTAGAAAATTCGGCCCTCTAGTCCGTTAGCTAGGCAGTCAAATTTCATGGCGGCTGGAGGAGACCCCCACGCGGGGGTGGGGGGGTGACGGCAGAATGTAGTCGTCCTACCCCACTATTGTACGATATTTGGGGACAGAAAGCCGTTAGGGCACAAGGACCAGTCAGGATGGTAATTGGGCGGACGTTGTAAAGATCCGCAACCCCAGAGTACCCATGTAAAGATTGGCTATCCTCAGAATGAACTTGTTAACATCAGCCACCCCAAATATTAGCTTGTTAAGATAAACAACTCTCAGGTACTCTGGGGTTGCTGTTCTTTACAACGTTGTAAAGATCACCCCAACAATGATGATTATTAAATTAAGGATAGATAAATAACCCGTGCAATAGAGCATTTTGAAATAAAAAATAGCAATTTGGTAATATTACAAAATTAAAAAGCAAAATTTGGCAAATATTTCAAAATTAAAAAGTAAAACGTTAAATTCAAGAATATTGATCAGCAATTGCCCTGCAGAATGCATGAAACGTGTCTTGTTTATTTCTTTCTTTCCACATAAATTCTTGAAGATATGCATGTAGAAATTCCCTTTTGCAACCTTGCATGCTCTTGATCCTTGCTTTACGCCTTCCCCAATAGCTTTCGATTGCTTGTGTATGCACACCTGTATGTGGGTCCACAAAACAAACAGAATGATTGACTGTATGATGCTCAAGACCGAGATCTCGCTGAATATTTGAGTATGCCTTCCATAAGTCACTATGAATAACCGTCCCTGACCTAACCACTTTTTTTTATTATGGGTAATAGGGTCATGGCACTACGAGATTTTACTATCTCCATGTAACCTAAACAGGGCACTGTACTTGTATCCACAAGACCAAAGACCCATATAGGCTCCTTGGCTGCTCGACCTCTATGGTACTTAGGCTTATGCGAAAAGCATGATTCGTCAATTTGAACAATCAGTCCTGCACCACCAAGCTGAATGGGATTTTTTTCGAAGAATTTTGTGCATATTTCACG
>JANJGK010000001.1:78356589-78379089 GCA_039081455.1 Macrobrachium rosenbergii
TCGTATCCACAGGCAAATTGTGGATAAAGGAAAAAAAAAATACAAACTTTCCCCAACCTTTTCCAAGTGTGTCCTTAAAGTGGCAGTAGTCAAAGGCCATTCCCATGGTAATCAGTTGGATCAAACACCCCCAAAAGCTTGCAAGACAAGACCCAAAAACAACAACATACATGCAAAGAGTGTTGCCTATGTGTAGTTAGGGTTCTCTATCCCAGGTTTCGGTTATATTTGGCGTGTATTGTAGATACGATGCGTTTCTGTGTCACACTCTATTTATCAGAATATTTACACGATGCAACCGGCTGTGTTATGTCTCTCTCTCTCTCTCTCTCTCTCTCTCTCTCTCTCTCTCTCTCTCTCTCTCTCACACACACACACATATATATATTATACATATAGTATATATATATATATATATATATATATATATATATATATATATATATATATATATATATATATATATATATATATATATATATAGATTTTATGTATATGTGTGTGTGAGTACGTGTGTGTGTTGTATATATAAATATATGTATATATATATTTAGATGTGTGTGTGTGAAATATAGGATTTGTGAGGGATTATAAACAATGGTTATTAGCTCGATCAATCTTTAAAGACTCCCTCTGATTTAAAGCTCGTTAGTCTGCACCAGGGAGGGTGGGGGTGGAATAAGGGGCCTCAGGGGAGGGGCTAGGGGCAGCGAGGATTTAGGGGTGGCCGGACGACTAGCTCTGAATCACTTGGATAAAAGTAGGTTGTGGAATAATCTCAGATCTGCCATTATATGTCCACCTGCCGGACTCATTTAGTTCGTTTGAGTGATGACGGCAAATTTCAGAATATTATTCTTGCATTGACAGCGCTTATGTAAGGTACTGCAACATCAGTTTTCCTCTCTGAATTGCATTTAACACCGCTTTTGCTCAAATCATTTTTGGGATCTTTCTTAGTGACCCCCAAGGGTTTCCGGGAGTCGTATTCTAGGAATAATATTTCTTTGGGGTCATTATCTTTATGATATTTACAGCCTTTTGTTTATGTTTTTACGGTAATCCCCAACGGGCTTGTGCTAAACAAGCCTCAAAGGTGGATACATACCGGGTTAAAACCTTTGAGGGTCACTATTTAGGAAAGATCCCATTTTGTGATATATAATGACTAGTGCCCTTGACATGAACTTCAATACAGTTTTTCCTAGATGTATTCTAATAGTCGGAATCAGCTTCCTTATATTCATAATTATACAATATTGCAAGACCTCCCAATGGTTGTTGGATTAGGAAAATCGAATGTGCTAATCAGATTTGAGATGAATAGTAGCCTTCTTAGTGCTTTCATCTGATGAGAGTTTAGTCTGTTTAAAATGAGGTTATTTGTTGTTGTGATACTTTGCAGAGTGATGGACAACCTCAGATTCATTTTTTGTGGTATATGTTTGTCCGTGCTTTAACCTCCAAAGAAAGGAGGGCATCGAAGTAAATAGCAAACAGTGAATATTGCCTTTGTATATATGGTAAAGCATATTATGAATGTTATGCTATAATGAAAATACTTAGAAAATGACAAATATGCTATCATTGCCATTTTTATTTTGAGTGAAACATTTAATTTATTCTGATGAAAGACACAGAGCAAAATTTACCCTCATTTGTTTCATAGCGAAACTGGAAGGACGTAAATTCACTGGATCAAGATGTTCCTCGGTGTTTACGCTTTGCTTTGTCTATCGACGTGAAGGTGTGTAACTCATTCCTTCATGTTTCATGTTTGGTCAGTTGCGCTTTTATTTTAGTTTGGCCTATTCCTTCATATTTTAAAAGTTTGCTGATAGGTATTGTTTTATTTTAATACGACGTATTTCCCAGTTAACACCCATTTTATCCCCATGTCTCTCTGATATTTCTTCCCAGCTCCTCCGTCATAGTTTAGTATACCTTAGTTTAACCAGACCACTGAGCTGATTAACAGCTCTCATAGGGCTGGCCCGAAGGATTAGACTTATTTTGCGTGGCTAAGAACCAACCGGTTACTTAGCAACGGGACCTACAGCTTATTGTGGGATCCGAACCACATTATAGCGAGAAATGAATTTCTATCACCAGAAATAAATTCCTCTAATTCTTCATTGGCCGGCCGGAGATTCAAACTCGGGCCCCGCAGAGTACTAGCCGAGAACGGTACCGACTCGTCCAACGAGGAACTTCCTCCGTCATGAATAGAGCTAAACGCGCGTCATTCCTTTCCGGGCTGCATCTTCGTTCTCTATTCCTCGAGCGAATCCAGGGCTCCGGTGCACTCCTCCGAAATAGGCGAATTAAACCTTAATTACGGCAATTATCCAAATCGTTATTCCCCCTTGATATTCAAATGAACATTTTCACCGGGTGCATCTACCATAGTCAGCGTTTAATTACCTTATTTTAGAGGTAGCCATTGGGAGAATCGCTTTCATTTTAGGCCTAAGATGGAATTAGTATCTGAATACAAAGGGAGTCGTTGTATATGTTCCTGCCTAAATCCAAAGCAGCCGATTATTATGAGGTGCGTTTGTGATATCTACATAAAAGGCTCCAGCCTTCTTTTGAGAGCCTTTCGGTCGTTTTTAATTTGGTTTTTATCCGTGAAAAGGGTAATTGTATTTCCATGTTTTATACGATAGGAATCGTAAACGGAACATTAGCCTCTGCCTTTCTTGTTCTGAAGGTATTGTCTTGCACATTCATAGCTTCCAGCTTAAAAATACACACACACACACACACACACACACACACACACACACACACACACATATATATATATATATATATATATATACATATACATAAAAGTATGCATATGTATATGTATATATACATACTTATATATATATATATATATATATATATATATATATATATATATATATATATATATATATAAAAGTATGTGTGAGTGTGTGTTAGAGTATGTACTGCATGCTTGTGTGACGACCTGCGGCCGGAGCTTATGATTGCAAGGTCCGAGGTCAGCGTCCAGCTTACTGACTCTGGGCTACCCAGCTTGTGAATGGGTACCAGTTGCTTCTAGGAGTAAAGAAAACATTCCTGAATACTGGAGGATGATGTCCTTCTAGCGCATCCCTCCAAAGGGAAAGAAGGGAGGGTATATGTCATGTGTCGAAAAACATCTTGGTTGGCTAATGAGGGAAAAGGCTTGGGAGAAGGAATGGGGTTTAATTTGAGAAGTGAGGGAAGGGGAAGGGGAAAAGGGGAAGGGGAGGGGGAAGGGGAAGGGGAAGGGGAAGGGGAAGGGGAAGGGGAAGGCATAGAAGGGGAATAGAGGCTTCTCCTATTCTGGGGCTTTTGTCGTAATTGCTTCGAAAACCTTACTGTTCAGAGGTTGAAGAAAATACAATGTTTCTAAATTCTCCAGTGAAGTTCATTCTGTGAAACCTTGAGCAACAAGTGAAGTTGCTTAGATCTTGCTAACATACATTATCTACTATGCCACTTCGTAATTCATTGGTAGTATGAATTATTACGAAGAAATAAATCATAACACCTCTTTGTGGTACATCATTCCCCATTTAACAGGTATTTTGATGATATGTTATTTATGAGGCGTTTAAATATGTAGCCTGAGGGGTAATATTTTTGTAAATGAAGCTACGTGGCTACCATTAAGATTCCCTTATAGTTTTATAACTGATTATCTTCTGGTAATGAGGTATGTCTTTGTAAATATGAAAAGAATTAATGATAATTAATTTATGCTTGAATCCTCCATGTATGTAATCTTTTAGGTAAGGATAATGGTCTAAAATGGACCTATTCATTTGGTAAGAGACCCCGAATTATTAAATTAAAATATTTATTCTTTTTTCTTAGAAGCCTCGATTTCTTTCATTCAAATATTTAATAACTTTTTCATATTACTCCAAACACGGCTAGTTAAATAAAAAAGTGTGTAACAATAGCTTTACCCTAGTCTTTACCAGATTTTACTACCGGGATAATTATATCGTTCTACTACACATTATAAAAATTTACTTTATTAGTCATAGATGTTTAGCTTAATTGAGCTTATACGACCAAGGGATATAATCACTGTTTAGCAGGTGAAAAAAGGTAGATAACAATAACCCTGCAGAATTCTGGATATAGGGTCTATTCAGGGGATGCTGAGTCAGCTCGTACTTATCAAGTGTGTGAATTCTGAAAAATGAATTATGAAATGCAATGGAGGTTGCCGAAATTCTTTATGTTGTATAAGTAGATTGGGCTTAAAGGGTGGGGAATGTAAGAATCAGCAAAAAAAAAAAGAAATGTTGAAGTCCACATAGGCGAAAGGATCAAGTGTAAATCATTCAAATCGCGTGCGAAATGAAGGTTAGTTGTGCAGTGCGTGTGTGTGTGTTTGTGTTTGTGTTTGTGTGTGTGGGCGTGTGCTAGCGTCTGATACACTTCTGATAAGCTGTCTGTGTAAGTGTATGCTGTAGCTGATGAGAGTTTCTGTATAGGGACCCATCGCTTATTCAAAATTCAAAAGATAAAATAAGCTGTAATATTAGTCATTTATTCCATAATTTAAGCTTCTCCTTTCCATGTGATATATCTGCTTTTAATTGGTTTACATTTAATATATTTAATATACATTAAGATTGAAACGTATTGAAATAGTAAGAAAACTGTGACTTCGGAATAGCCTCCATATCACCAAAAAACATGCACAAGGGTAATCTACTTCCTTTAAATTCAGAATTGCCGTTTAAATGTGCTATGTTATCGTCATCGTGGGACTTGGTCCGTGGATTTGACAAATGATGCCGTGTCATGATATCTAAGAGTAAATGTATCATCGAGATATCACCATATGGCCCCTAAAAGTAATTTCCGATCACATTTATTATACGCGATGACCCATGTGACATCTTAGAATAAATTTATGTCCACATCCATAAGAAAAGGCATCGTACATTCGGAAGATTTATGTACATGTTCCTCCAGCAAAGACTTGGCTGAGATGAATGAGTATTGTGATTAAAAAAAAAAGTTCAGTTCAGAGACAAACGCAAACTTTATTAAAGTAAATGGGTGATAAATAAAGCATTCCATTTGAACTTGCTGATGAAAGGACAAGTATTGGTTGTGTCAAGACCGAAATGATTCGCGTAAGGTCACGAAAAAATTTCTTTTCGTAGTATTTTAGCCTTAGAAATGTCTTGTTTGCATCAGAAATTTCTTGTTTGCATCAGAGAGAGAGAGAGAGAGAGAGAGAGAGAGAGAGAGAGAGAGAAAGAGAGAGAGAGAGAGAGAATATGCAAATTGTAGGATATTTTGCTTGGTAACAAAGAATATTGAAATCCATTGTTCAAAATTGTTGGACAAAAGGTTGGAACGGGAACCAGGCAGGATGCATTTTTCAGGCTTTCAAAAGTATTTGCGTCTTGAGAGTGTCATAGCTGAAGCTAGTGAAATACATTTCCAGCGTGCAGGTGGGGCGTCCTTAACTTCTATAGCTTTATTTGCTGTTTTTGACATGACACGCATCTGATATTCCGGCTGTTGATTTTATTGTTGTTTCTCTAATCTTCAACTTTCCTCATTATTAATTTTGCATTTCAAATTAGTATTTTTGCTGCTGTCTTTCTGCTGTTTTCAGTCAGCTTGCTTTGGTCACTGTTGAATTGATACGAGCAAGAGTTTCCCTTCTTTTCTCGGGAGACTACGTATGAAATGTGGGCATCACTCCCGCATTTTAATTCTGTTATAGTCAGAAAGTTTCATGTTGCCTCGCTAATACTCTTTCCTATAAGTGATAGTTTTTCCTGAATTGTGTTTTCAAAATACTGGTCTTCAGCTGGGTTTGATAATGACTTTTGGTTCCTTTGTCTAATCTTGCGGTTCTTCCTAAAGTAAATGTATTTTAAAGAGCATTCATGATTGATATGACTAAATTAGAAACGATTTTGTTTTAACTGCGATGGGAAAAACTTCTTCACTACGGAAGACCTGGATAACAGAAGCCAAATAAACTCTGGGTCACCTAGGACTCCTTTGGGGGTTTACTGATTCAGCTGCTTTCCTCCTCCTTCTGTACACTCAGCCAACTTTCACAGTTGCACCCATGTCAATAATCCCTGGACTTTATTTTAAGATAATTTCAATTAATTTAATTTCTTCAGTTGTATGTATTATCAGCTTTTTAATAGGAACTTCAGCATGAGGGATTCAGTTTTCCAAGAAAGAGGATTTGTTTACAGAAAGTAGATACGACTAGGACTAGGCATCGTAAGCTCCCAGGTCACGTACGGTTGAAGTAAACCGATTACCTATGCCAACCTTTCCTTGTTTCTTGAAGTGGTCCCAACCCCAGCTGAAAATCTGGCAATGTTTTCCACTCAAATGAAATTAATTTTTTGTATAATGGAATGAAAAAAATTTACTTCAAGTATGGTTATTATCAAGAAGATAAAAACAGAGAGGTGCCTTCTGACGATTTTAGATAATGGTGGGGTCGAGGTATTGTGGGAAAATGACAGTGACTACATAGAGGGTCTAGGTAATTCGGGACCCGTGGAGGATTTTTGGCCGGGTATCGGGGTTTCTGCCAGTGATCCCCAAGAAAACTCACTTGAGGTTTCGAGTTTAGTGGTCAGTAATGCACCTGGAAGGAGCCATATTGGAATAAGCTGCCTTGTAGGTGAGGGCTCGGATGCTGTTGCCAGTGCCCTTAAACATCCATGCCTTTGAAGCAAGAGCAAATACATTATATAGGTTTCGAATACTGGCCTTCACTGTCTTATGCTCGATAGCCGGTTAAAAAAAAAAAATAATAATAATTTTGAGTGGTACGGACTTCTTAATGATAAGATTCAGTTTGTAACGTGAGGAATAAAGGAGATGAAAGGGAGGGAATCTTGCAGTAGCAGAACAAAGGGAATTTTTAAGTGTTTGACATCAAAATTAAGTATTCAATAGAAGTGATAAAAACTGAAATGAAATGGAACATGATTTGCGAAATGTCACAATTACAGCAAACACTCAAGAACAAACTAACCAAGAATTATTAGTTATATTAATCCTATTTCTGAGTAGGCATCCTCTAAACAGGAATCTTGCAATTTTTAATCCTTCGCGTTATGAAAATGAATTTTAAGAGTATCCTCCAAACAGGAATCTTGCGATTTTTAATCCTGAGCACTGTGAAAATTAATTATGAGAGTCTCCTCTAAACAGGAATCTTGTAATTTTTAATCCTGCGCGCTGTGAAAATGAATTTTAAGAGGATCTGGGCATCCGAGTTATCGTGACAGATCCAGTGAAAATCTTCTGTTACTTTCTTTTGTATCCTGCATCCGGGACCTTTTGTTAAACTGGAGAATCGTATAAAATGGGTTTCTCGCATTTTTCACGACTGTGCCATGCGAAATGGAAATCTAGGGAAAAGGGCCACACAAGTTTTCATGCAAGAAAGTTTTTGTTATGATTTGATTGGAAAAAAGTTCAAGATTTCAGCTTTAAATTTTGTAGGCGGTTTATGTTTCCCCGAAGCCAAATAAAGGGTCACATTGGCTCATAGTCTGAGAGATTCGGCGTTGTTGAAAATGGGAAGAAACAGCTATGTCTCTTGAAAAAGGAGGTTCTCAAAAATGTTATATGGCAGTGATAAAGCTAATTTTCCTAGATTACATAAACACATGACTTTTAAAGGTCTTTCACTAATACTGTTCAGTTTAAGAGTAATATACATATAGGTATAATATTAATCCTCAGTTGAAAACTACTGGTTAAGGAACATATAAAGACAAACGATTTTTTTTTACGTACAGTAGTATAATTTGCTCTGTCATTGTCTTTGTGAAAGTGATGTTTTGCTCCTCAGGCTGGATTTATAATCAAGAGCAGAATATTCTCTCTCTCTCTCTCTCTCTCTCTCTCTCTCTCTCTCTCTCTCTCTCTCTCTCTCTCTCTCTCTCTCTCAGTGTCTCACGCACGCCATTTGTCGAGGATCCATTACGGGGTATGACTGATCTTTCTCAATTTATTACCGACATTACCGGATATCATTCCGGCCAACGACAGCATTTCTAATATCACCAACTGCGTCGACGTTTGATGACTCGACGAATCGACCGGATGGAATAATAAAACGGGAGAACGAATTTTTACATCTTGACCTTTTTGTTTCTTTTATGAAGGATGGTTAAACCACATTTTTTATTACATACATTTCCCTTATCTTTTCATCTGTAAATTTGGAAGGCTCCACAAAAGCCTTGTCCGCTTGTTTCAAGATGTATTTATTTTAAGTTCCTCATTGGACTGGTTGGTATCGTTTTCGGCTACACTCCGCTGGGCCCGCGTTCGATTCGCCGACCGGCCAATGAAGAATTAGAGAAACTTATTTCTGGTGATAGAAATTAATTTCTCGGTATAAAGTTAAGTATACCGTAGTTTTTCCAGACCACTGAGCTGATTAACAGCTCTCCTAGGGCTGGTCCGAAGGATTAAACTTATTTTACGTGGCTAAGAACCAATTGGTTACTTAGCAACGAGAGCTACAGCTTACTGTGGAATCCGAACCACATTATAGCGAGAAATGAATTTCTATCACCAGAAATAAATTCCTCTAACTCTTCATCAGTCGGCCGGGGGAATTGAACTCCGGCCCATCGAGTGACCGTCAGAAGCTCAACCGACTCAGCCAACGAAGGGCTTTTCTCGGTATAAAGTGGTTCGGATTCCACAATAAGCTGTAGGTCCCGTTGCTAGGTAACCAATTGGTTCTTAGCCACGTAAAATAAATCTAATCCTTTCGGCCAGCCCTAGGAGAGCTCAGTGGTCTGGTTAAACTAAAGTATATATTTTTTTCAAGATGTATTTAACCTACTGTTAAAAACAAGTGTAATTTAACAGTGTTCCGAGAAATTAAAAGGCCCGTAAAAACGCTATTCGCAATACGAAGCCATATATTTCAAATAACAATTTCTGGGTTCCTGATCCCTGGTGATCAGGAATACAAAAATTTGTTAATCGAAATGCATGGTTTTGTCGCGTAAATGGTGTCATAATGGGTCCTTTTTAGCCTTATTCATAAATTTATTTATCTTTCGCACGTCATATTTCATATTGATAAATTTGATAGGCCTTTCCGTAGTATCCATAATTTCAGTTTCCATTTTCTTCATAAGATTCGTTAAAATCCAGTATGCACACCATATTTATCATTCACATTTTGTTTCCCTCACGGGTGAATTTGGAAGATGTTCTCACAAATTCCATACTTTGCATTTGAAAGTACAGTATATTATAACATTCGTTCATATTTAGCAAACATGCTTCACTTCATTCTTAACACTGAGTGATTTATTTTTGAAGATAAACTGGGAAGAACTTTCATAAGTATGTGATTTTATCTTTGGCTGCTTGAAAAGAATCTTCAATCAGTTAATAAACAAACCACATTTGCCTTGACACATTTTGTTTTATTCTACTGATAAATCTGGAAGAGTTTCTTATAGGATCTATAAATACTACTTAAAACTGCTCTACAGTTCGTAAAAACTATGTAGGCACAGCATGTTTGTCTTTCACACGGTTTCATTTCATCAATAAATGTCGATTACTTTCCCCAAATACCTGTATCATTCCTTCATCATTCCTGTTTCTAACTGATTTTAATGGAATCACAAAAAATTAGTGGAAAAATTGTAATATGTTCACATTGTATTTCCGTTTCTTTTTCCTGTCGCTCTAAAACAATCGTTAACAAATTTAGTTAATTTAATGGTAACTTTGTCTGTATGGTCATAAATTACTGTAGATAATATAAATTCAGAAAAAAAGAAAGGAACGAGAAATTTCTTTGAAATTACTGTTCACAGATAATTAGATTTTATTATGAATAATTTCTCCTTTAATGGAAAGCGTAACAACAAAACTTGAGCAATTAAAACTTTTTTCTCTGACATAAGTAGATTCGAATCAGATTTACAAGTCAAATATTCTCCAATACGTTCGTCGAATTAGAAAACTTTTTTCTCCTGGTTTGATCCCCTGGGGTGATAAGAAGAGTTCTTAGGCCTATTCTTTTTTGTATAGAGTCGTATGGAAGAAAACAAACGTTAATTAGCCCCATCTGTATAATAAAGCACTTCTACAACTACCACACAAAATATTATTTATTATTATTATTATTATTATTATTATTGTTGTTGTTGTTGTTGTTGCTGCACAATTTGAGTTAATTTAATATTGAGTTTTCTCAACATTCCTTATAATTCTTTTCTCTTCCATGTTGATGGTGGACAATAATTGGCCAATGTTCATATTTTGTAAGGGGAAAATACACTTATTATTATTATTATTATTATTATTATTATTATTATTATACATGTGACGTAAAAAATGAGAGTGAAAGGCAGTTTTCGGCTGGCCAACAGCATATTTAAACGATAATTTCGTTACCCGTATGCTATCATTGTATATATATATATATATATATATATATATATATATATATATATATATATATATATATATATATATATATATATATATATATATAAAATTTGCACAAATCTTGAGTGTTGCCAGTGATTTTTTTTATTTCACCTGCAAAAACTGTCCCTGTGCGGACTAGGAGATAATTTTTTTTTTATTCTTCTGTCTGTAAAGTAAGGCTGTACGACCCTTACTTCATTGCCACGCCTCATTTTAGCTGCCAGGGTCGGCAGCCATCACAGAACACCCTCGCTATCACGTGGTCAAGAATCACCTACATCACCTGAACCGTGCAGTCCAGGTCACCCCCGTCATTGTTATTATAAGCACTTTTACATCTGCATGCTGTATCAAGAGACGATCACATCTCGACAACAAATCTGAGTACTCTGGCCATCCTGGGTATGAGTTGACTTTCACATTGGTTTGGTAGTCCCTGTAGATGACTAGTCTAAAGGTCAACTTAAACACAGGATGTCCAGAGTACAATGATTTATTGTCAGGAGCTGATCCATTTTTTATATAGTGGGCAGATGGAAAAGTGTTTACAATAAATGCTGGAGCAACCAGGACCCTGTGGTTCAAGTGACGTTGGTAACTCACATCCATGTAGCAGCGAGGTTGCTCTGTAAAGACTTCCAACACTGGTGGCTAAAGCAAGGTTTTGCAGTGGAGTTTAAGAGTTTAAAGGCTCTGTTTTACCTCTTGATGCTGTGTTTTGGCCTCTATAAAGTTGGGTTAGGTGAAGGCTTGTTGGTGTTGTTTCTGTTGATTGCAAAATGGCGTGTGCTCAGTTGGTCTGGAATGAAGGGTTTTTCAAAGTTAATGTAGGTTTGGATGTACAGCCAGAATCTTCCAAAAACTTTTCAGTCTTTTCAATTCTTTGTCTGGGAAACGGTATCGCAGGTTGGAAGAATTCACTTAAGATGCTGATAGGTTCCCCAAACACCATTTTGATGGGTGAGGCATTGATTTCAAATTTAGGGTCATAAGTGAGTTAAGAAGTACCCAGGCCAGTTGTGCTTTGCAACAAGTGCTTCTTTGAGGGACTGGTATTTTTTCAAACCATTCCATTGGCAGCTGAGTTATATGATGTGGTGCATGTATGTTTGACCCTAGTGATTTGGCTAAGGCAGTCCATATTTCAGAAGGGAAGCTGGCCCTCTTTTGGAGGTGATGCCGTTGCATATGTCAGTATAGCTGACCCACCTGTTTAGAACTGATTCTTCATAGAAATTCGCCTTCATTTCCGTCTCAGGACTTTCCTCCGGCCATTGTGTGTTTCTTTCTGTAGTTGTGAAAATGTACCTAAACTCATTGGAAGTGGATAGGGGTTCCCCTACATATATGTGGAATGGGCTGAACAGTTGTAGGGGGCGGGGGGAAGGGCAATTCCCTAAAGCCGGATTCTGTGTGACATATCACTTTGCTTGATGCACTGCTTTTCTCACTTTTTCATATCTTTTTTTGCTTTGTCCCTTATGAATATTTCTGTTACCAGTTTCGATGAGCTGGAACACTTCTTTTAGTATAGCTATTGGCACTAGTGTACATGGGCAGCCTTTGCTGGTGTCACGGAGGATTGTTCTTCCTGTGACACCATAGGGGACATATTTCCATTACAGGTTTGATATGGAAGTACAATTGTCATATGGTTTGTGATCTTGTTGTTGGGCATCCCCATGTACTCCGTAGCTTATGCCCAGCTGAACCCAGTTAATATCTATTCGCACCCGAATTCTGTGTTGCTGAGAGTTGGCATTGTTAATGAGCACAGTAAATGTCCTATTCGTTAGGGGGTGAACGATAGGTTGGTGATCTGTTAGAATGGTGAAAGGAATACCCTTTAGAGGGTGTTAGAAGTGTCTGGTTGCTTGGAGTAGGAAAACGAGTTCTGTGTCAGATGTACTGTATCTCTGTTGCCATCAGCATTTAACAGAGGAAACCAAAAGGGATGGTGGCATCGTTACTTTTTTGTTGAATTATAGTGCCTATCACGATGTTGCTTACACACACACACACACACGCATATATATATATATATATATATATATATATATATATATATATATATATATATATATATATATATATATATATATATATATATTTATATATGTATATATATATATATATATATATATATATATATATATGTATATATATATATATATATATATATATATATATATATATATATATATATATATATATATATATATATATATATATATATATATATATATATATATATATATATATATATATATATATATATATATATATATATATATATATATATATATATATATATATATATATATATATATATAGTGTATGTGTGTGTGTGTGTGTGTGTGTGTCTGGCTTCTTTGTTGGATCGAGGCTGAAGTAAAACATATAATCTTTTTAAAAGTTTATTTTGAGTTCTCTTTATGCTGATTCCTATAATTCCGGTTCTACGCAAAATAATTTTCTATGACCACTGTTAGACTGGTATCTATATGTCTATATATATGCACACACATATATATATACATATATATATATATTTACATATTTACATATATATATGTATGTATGTATATATATATATATATATATATATATATATATATATATATTTATATATATATTTATAATATATAAAGTGTAGCATTGGTCATAAAATATTATTTTACCCAGAACCGGAATTATCGGAATCAGCCAACAGAGAACACAAAGTAAAACTTTAAAAAGATTATGTTTTACTCTAGCCCCGTTCCTACAAAGGAGCAGGACACACAAGGTACACACCAATTAGGTAAAATGAGTTTCCTGAAAGCTAAAAGGAACTTTAAACAAAAATGTTTTACCAACAGGCATTTATCTCGTTTTTGTTCATGACTGTATGAGACAAATGAATATGATATACCAAAAAAAAAGAGAAAAAACAAAAATAAAAGAAAATGCACGTGAAAGAGATAGAAAGAGAGAGAGAGAGAGAGAGAGAGAGAGAGAGAGAGAGAGAGAGAGAGAGAGAGAGAGAGAGAGAGAGGCAAAAAAAAAAAATAAATAAATAAAAGATTAAACTAAAAATGTAACGCAGCTTTTTCGTACCATAACAAAGAAAGATTCTGGCACATTTTTCTGCATCTTTCCCTTGACTTCCCTAGGGAAGACGACAGAGAGAGAGAGAGAGAGAGAGAGAGAGAGAGAGAGAGAGAGAGAGAGAGAGAGAGAGAGGGTGGGGAGGTTGAGCAAATGCATAACCAAGATTAATGGCATAAAAAAAGTAAAATAAGAACGGAGGAATGGAGAAGGTTGAAGCTGGACAGTAAGCGTAGAGAATTCTTTTTGTGGGACTGTTGAATATCAAGAAAATATTTCAAGCGTGTTGCAGTAAGCAAGGGGGTAATTTATTCGTATTTCAAAATTATATTTCCTCGTATTGCTTTAGCTTGCACGACGAAATGTAGACTCAGAAGGTAATTATGAAATGTATAAAAGCATATTAATTAAGTTTTTCGACGCGTGACGCATCAACTGATTTACCTGGAAAAATTATTGGAAAACTTTCCATGAATTTCAAAATTTCCCCATCATATTTTATAAAACCTTTAGGTTATACAGCACATGTTATAGAATTCTCAAAAACAAAGAGAACCCTATGGATTAGTGTTTAGTTTTGAAATATTTGATAAAAAAAAAAATCAGGGAAAATCTCGACGACTAAAAAACTAGAAAAACATGACGAAAATTTCTACAAAAATTTTACTGTTAAATACGTTTATAGTTTTCGGAGAAGAAGACTATTGTGTCGGCTTTGTCTATCCGTCCGCACTTTATTCTGTCCGCTCTTTTTCTGTCCGCACTATTTCTGTCCACTCTCAGATCTTAAACGCTACTGAGGGTAGAGGGCTGCAAATTGGTATGTTGATCATCCACCATCCAATCATCAAAAATACCTATTGCAGCCATCTAACCTCAGTAGTTTTTATTTCATTTAAGGTTCAAGTTAGCCATAATCGTGCGTCTGGCAACGATATAGGATAGGCTACCACCGAGCCATGGTTAAAGTTTCATGGGCCGCGGCTCTTACAGAATTATACCGAGACCACCGAAAGATAGATCTATTTTCGGTGGCCTTGATTATACGCTGTAGCGGCTGTACAGAAAAGTCGATTGTGCCGAAGAAACTTAGGCCCATTTTTTACTGTTATTTTATGCAATTCAACGCTAAAATCGTTAAAATCAAATTTTCTTTATCGGTCTTACTAACATCAAAAGTTCCACAGTCATAGAGAAAATCTATACATTAGATGGAATTATTGAATAAGCTGATCTGAAAGAACATGTTTTTATCCACCGTGACTGCTTTACGCTTTCCACTTGATTACTTAATGATAGCTAATGATTAATGTTCTCATTAATGTTTTTCTAATAACTGATCTCCTTTTTCTTTCTGTGTTTCCCATTACCTTCTGTTACTTCTTTCGAATGAACACCTTAATATTCTTTGGAAGCTAGAATTTCAAGTCAGTGGCTCCTGTGGGATTGTTCCATATGAATAGGGGTCACCTTTTGAATAATAATAATAATAATAATAATAATAATAATAATAATAATTTTATTTGATTCTTTTGGGATATATAAAAAAACGCAAACGTACTTTTACAAGAGCACTTAAAGAATTATATTAACCAACAGTCATTCTGTTTTCAGGATCCATAAAGTAAGTGACGATGTAACAGTGCTTTGATGTTCAAGCAACACAGATGTTGAGACACCTGTGTCCAATAACAGAATCGCTTTAGTGAAAGGAAACATTCATTTCCTTTTGGCTTGAAAGGCGTTGTGATGATATTCCAACTTAATAGGATTGATGATAAACAACTCTTCAGATTTCACTCTGCTAGGTTATCGCAGTGGTTTTGGATGGGTGCATATGTCGTTAAGGTTATCTTATCCCGGTATTTCATCTGCCGGTATAATACATTAACCTAAAAACTCCTTTTAATACAACACCCCTACCCACAACCTCCCAACAACACCCCCTACCCATAACCCGCCAACGATCATAAAAAGAGATAAAATATCGTTATATTTCGAGACAATATCTCGAGGACAGGTGAACGGATTTTGGGTGGTAAAAATATTTCACGAACTGTCGCCACGGAAACCATCTTGCCCAGTAATAAAAGATAGGAATTTTCGCTGTTGAGCAATGTAGTTAATCTCTATTTACAACTATTGACGCTGATTGGCTTGGTGGAAGTACTCTCTGTACCGAGTATCCGTGTTCTCAGTTTTTATTTTTTAAGTTTTGCAGTTATACAGTTTTACAGCATATATTTTTATTGGTAGTGAGATCATTATATTTTTATGACCAAGTTTATGAAACTCATAATATACTTATTAAATTGCACGTATTTTGCCAGGCGTGATTTTGATTGTTCAATGCTTCTAGCGTAAACCTATATTTCCTTTATATACGTTTTGTTCTTCCTTTCCTGACAGTTAGGTTAACTTGCAATGTGTACCTCCATTATCTGCAGAAGTTAACAAACTGAAGGACATACGCCAACAGGAATGCTTTAAATTCTTGACGATGTTTAAATTCAGAAAACGATTTTTTTATACGAAAGGAAAAATTAAAGCAGCACAGTACCGCCCTGAATTCATAATTCATGAGCACATACGCACTTGATTTTAGAATTCATGCGCACTTGATTTTATAATTCATACGCACTTGATTTTATAATTCATACGCACAGATACCCAAGGCGTAAACTAACCTTGCGTAATGAACGTCGTGGTAGGTTGGAGTGGTCGGCAACTCCCCATCCTATAAAATATGTAAAGTATAAGGAACTTACCTAAGTTGGGGATTTAGAAGGCTGTACGTTCCCACTACTCTGTAAGTTCGGTTATCATAAAAGTAAATTGGGTAGGGATGTGTCTTGTTGGTATACGATCGTTTAATTTTGATGAGTGTTTTTTTAGTCTCTGTGTTTGGTTAATGGTATTTTTTGTCTGTGCTTTTGGCTACCGGAAAGGTTTTTAAATTTCAGTGAAGAGGACTACAGTCGGAAAAATATGGCAATTAGCTTTCATCTCGCAACAATTGCATACCTAAGGTTTTTAAACCTTTAAGTTTAAAACATTATTTCATAAAAAAAAAAACATTATTTTGCGGTTCAGTATATCGCGATATAAGTGATTACTCTTAACAAAGAAAGTTTCTTACGGCAAAATGTTGTTTTTAAGCTGTTATTCATTTGTTTTGCTCTCTTTTTTTATTCATTACTATCTCCTATAAAACTGATGATCACGACTCGGCCGTAGTCGTAGAAGAAACAACAGCAGGTATAGAATTTGTTTTTGTTTAGTGAAGAAACGTAGTTACAATAGATAAGTAATTTTCTTCGTATTTTTTTTTTTTTTTGTTTATAAAATTTAAGTTAACAACAACAAAGGAAATGACCCCATGATAGACTACAAAAAAGTAATTGATTTCATATTATATATATATATATATATATATATATATATATATATATATATATATATATATATATATATATATATATATATATATATATATATATATATATATATATATATATATATATAATCAGAAAGCTACAAACGTCCTTTAATATCCAATTCACTCTACCTCGGAAATAATATATTTTCATATATGTTACCGAAGGGGAATTTTTAAGTTGATAATAAGTCCACCGTCCCGTGGGATCGAACCAGCGACGGACGAGGAATCAGGACTACAGTGACGCACTAACGAAATCGGCCACAAGAGAGGTATAAGTGAATAACATCTCCCGTCAACTCACCCGTCGAACTCAGGTGTTTTGCGTTTGGAGACGATATCCACCCACCTCTGCCATGTTGACCGTGTAGTGCGTTTGTCGCACGTAGCCATATTATGACTATTTATCACATCACCGTGATTCATATACAATCAGAAAGCTACAAACGTTTGTAGCTTTCTGATTGTATATGAATCACGGTGATGTGATAAATAGTCATATATATATATATATATATATATATATATATATATATATATATATATATATATATATATATATATATATATATATATATATATATATATATATATATATATATATATAAGAAATGTAGTAACAATAGATAAGTCATTTTCTTCGTATTTTTTTTATTTATAAACTTTAAATTAAATCAACAACAAAATGAAATAACACCATGATAGACCACAAAAAAGTAATTAATTTCATATTATATATTTTTGTTTGTAAAATTTAAGTTGAATCAACAACAATGGAAATGACCCCATGATAGACTACAAAAAAGTAGATTATTCCATATTATATACTTTTTTTAGTGAAGAAACGTAGTTACAATAGATAAGTAATTTCCTTCGTATTTTTCATTTATATAAGTTAAACCAACAACAAGAAAGGAAGTGACACCATGATAGACTACAAAAAAGTAATTAATTTCATATGATATACTTTTTCTTTTAGAGAAGACACGTTGTTACAAATAGGTAGGCAAGTTTCTCCGCATATTTTTTTTTTTATAAGCTTTAAGTTAAAACAACAGCAACAAAGGAACTAAACCCGTGGGTAAATTTCCGGCATGCCTATTGCAGGCTTTATGTAGGTATTTTCCTTGCGTTTCATGCGGAATGCCAATTGAGCAAAAGAACTGTTGTTTTTGCGGGGGTTACAAACTGGAAACATTTATTCACAAAATCCAGCACAAAGGGAGAGAGAGAGAGAGAGAGAGAGAGAGAGAGAGAGAGAGAGAGAGAGAGAGAGAGAGAGAGAGAGAGATAAATGCTGTGTTTCACTAGGTCTTTTTGTTTGTTATATCTGCCTCTCCTCACCCTATTGATTTTGTTTCTGAATTCCACAATTCCTCTTTTCCCTTCTGCACCTTTGTCAAAACCTTTGTCAATGTACAGCAATTTCCTTGTCCGGATTACGTGGCCATGGGCAGGGTTTTCTACAATTAAAGCTTTTTGCTCGTCATTATTTGCATATTTGCTTCGTGATGTTTCCATCAAAGATTTATTGTAAAATGTCATTAAGTGTTCTCGTTCTTTCAGAGTTTTCATTCCTCCGTTTTTCGTTTTTAGTTTAATATGTTTGAACACACATTTCCCCATTGAATGTATGCTAAATATAACAACATTGGACATTTTTCCCTTGCCGACAGTTTTGAATAGATTTGTTTAACTGCTTTATGAAACTTACTTTATCCATTTGCTCATCACTGCCCAGGAAGTTTAATTTTCCTTACGTGTAGGTAACAGCTTCGCTCTTTATACCAGTCCTTATCAGATGGGAATATTTTGGAAAATTAATCTCCAAAGGTCATTTCAGAAGTCTAGGATTACAAGTATAAAGTAGTAGTATTGGAAGAATGATTATTTGTATCATATTTCTGGTCGAGTCACCTTTTCGAAAGCCACCTCCAATTCTCCTGAGAGAAGCTTTCAGAATTTTGTAAGAATTTTCCGTACGTACGGAAGTTCTTCACGTATCATTATTACCAATAGATTTGAAACTAATAGTTCCCTTCTGATAAAGGACTTTTACTTCCAACGCGAAACGGCTTCAGATCTAGCATATAAGTTTTGACTTTGCAGTTTGCGTGCACATTCGAAAAGAAATGGGGATATGAGACGAGAATGTTTTCAGAATGGGAGCACGAGTGTATACATGGATCTTTGTTTATAGTGCGCTTGATGATTTGGAGATAGTGGATGAGGAGAGTAATTTGAAAATCGTGGGAGGATAAGCGAAAGGAAGATTTAAACCGACGCTAGCGATGTTAAATGACGTAGACTGTGTACTGTTGTTTACATGTTGCTGATGAGCCTTCTGTATAGGTGTGTTAAGTGGCTGATTCCTAGGAGTAATTTGATGAAGGATTATTTTTTCTTTATTTTTTGTTTACACGATGAATGTGGCACTGACAGGTTTCATGTAAAGAGAATGGAAAAGGGTAGGTAAGGCTTCACAGTGCGGAAATACTGTTGATCTTCTTAGCCACCAAGATCGCTCAGTTGTATTCCACATAAGAAAATGAAAAATGTAAATGGTTACAAATGCGCAACACTTTCGTCCGCCCGTGGACCCCTTCTTGGTGAGTTAAAGGAAACGTTCCAAGAAGAGGTCAGTGGGCTGCCGAAACTGTTGAGCATTTTTAACCATTTACATTTTCATTTGCTTATGGGGAATACAATTCAGTCGGGAAATGTTTGGAATAACGAGGAAATGGAGACAGATATTGCAGGTTTGTCTGGATGACAGGTGTCAGAACGAAAGGCAGTAAGACAGCTGTCCTGAACAACAATAACTAAGGACTAAGGAGCGCGTTGAATGGCGATTGACGTTCTACAAATGAGCCTTTAATTCAGGTGCACGAAACCAGTGTGGATTAGACGTTTACTACGAGGGAAACTCTACGTAGATTAGGTAGTTGAAAGGTGAATGCAGTAGTGATTAATGTCTAGTTTACTTGAGCCGTGCTCTTTGGGGAAAATGGTTCAGTAGCTATCCGTATGTACGGATATCACTCATTTTCTCGGATATCACTCATTTTCTCATATCCAAGAGATTGAATCACGTTGGGCAAATATCACGGCCTTTGTTTTTAATGAGAATGGGATTACAGAAATAGCCCTAAAACATTTAGGTGTAGACGTTTTCAGTAGGAAAACGCGTTCGAGTATTGGCACAATAAATAGATAAGCTTATTATCCTATGCTATATTGCTTATGCTCTTTATTTGTATAATGAAGTGATGTATCTATCTTTTTTTTTATTTTAAATCACCGGTATTATGATTTCAAGTGCTCTTAATTTTTTGAACAGTGTAATGTACTGTACATGTGATCGGAGTATATGCCGCTTCATACGATGTGAAAAATCAGTGTGACATTTTCAATCGTACTTATTGCTTTTGTATTTTGTTAAGCATATCCCATCATGTTAAATGACGTAGATCATAGCGTTGTCGGTGATGGATGACGTTATTTTCGGATCTGTCACTTTTTTATTTCTCATTTACATTGAAAGGTTTATTTTTAGGTGAAGGGTGTGTATGGTTCGGTTATTAGCGGAAAAAGAAAGCTAAATATAGGAAAAGTTTTAAAATTTCTTATATGTTTATGTGTTGTTTTATATAAAGATATTAAAGAAAACAGGGTTTCATGGTTTTCCAGCAGTGCAAGATTTCTTGTAATGATTAACCCTTTGATTTCGGTTGTAACGTATACGACGCATTTAATAAACTGGCCCGGAACACTGTTGTGTCGTATACGAGCACCGGTAATTTCCTTTTATGTGAAGGACTGATGATTGAAATACTGGCCTCTTTTTCTTGATATGGTAACAGTCTGTCAGTTGCCATACGGTGAATTCATATAAATTCACGTGTTTCCCTAAAATTCATTAGTCTTCATCAAGATGTCACAGGAGGAGGGGTCAAGGGTACGACATCCTCGAGTTGACCGCCGGCAGATCGAGAGAAGAGCTCTCGACGAGGATAACTATTTTATAGACCTTCTCGACTCATTTTCTGGATATGAAAATGAATCGGATTTAGAAGGAAATGAAATGGATAATTATGGTCCTGGTACAAGAGACAGTGATGAAATATCAACCGACAGTGAAAATGACGAAAATCTGCCACCTACAAAGGAAAGCCAAGGTGTCAAAAGAAGGCGGAGACAGCGAAGTGACCCAGGTGATGAGTGGGAGTGGGCTGCCAGCAATTTCCAGCCCAGAGATTTCATATTTGACAGCAGTGGCAGTGGCATTACGTCGAAATGTAATGTGAATGAAAATTCAAAGGAAGTAGACTATTTTTTTGAATTTTTCGACAACGAATTTATGGGGCTGATTGCTGAAGAGACAAACCGTTATCAGAGATTCCTTGTTGATACGCTAGGAGATGCAGTGCCAAAGTATTTGCGAAATTTTGCTCAGGTTACTGTGGAGGAAATGATACGGTTCCTTTGTGTGATTATGATCATGTCGCATATAAGTAGATTACTGGACTATGCTTGAGACATTCGAGACAAAAGGAGTGAGAAGGCTGATGGCAAGGGACAGATTTCTTCAGATTCTACGGGTTCTACATTTCGTTGATAATTCACAGGAAACAAGCCCAGATAACAAACTAAAAAAAAATTAAACCCGTGCTCGACAGTGTGCGTAGAAAATTCCAAGAAAAATTTCAACCTTTCCAGGATTTATGCATAGATGAAAGTTTAATGTTATGGAAGGGAAGGCTAAGTTTCAAGCAGTACATTCCATATACAAGAAGTCGATTTGGAGCGAAAATATTTGAACTTTGTGATGCCAAAACGGATTATATTGTCGATTTTATAATCTATACTGGAAAAGATACAGAGATATTGGTAGATGAGGATCTAGGGGTATCTAGTTCTGTGGTAAAAATATTTATGGCCTCGCATCTCGGAAAACATCACATCCTGTATTTCGATAATTGGTATTGCAGCCCAAAACTGCTCAAGTATTTGGGCGACAACGAAACAGGAGCATGTGGAACAGTCCGGAAAAATAGGAAATTTATGCCTAAATTTCCTGATGTGAACAAATCTGAGATTTCGTCTCAAAACTGCAATGGAATATTAGGTTTAAAATGGCAGGATAACAGGACAGTGTATATGTTATCTTCAGTACATGAAAATATAATGGTAGACTGAAAAAAGGTGTCGACCAGGGGAATTTGTGCAAAAACCTGCATGCGTTGTTGACTATAATAAGAAAATGCGGATTGTGGACAAGAACGACATGCTTATTAGTTCTGTGAAGTGTATCCGTAAAACCACGAGATGGTACATAAAACTATTTTTCCGTCTGCTTGATATGATACTAGTAAACTGTCATCACTTGCATGGATTTGTTACTGGCAAGAAAGGGTCATACTTACAGTTTTCTAAGTCAGTCGTTCTGCAGTTGATTGAAAGGTACCCTCCAGCAC
>JANJGK010000001.1:78384089-78391999 GCA_039081455.1 Macrobrachium rosenbergii
GCCTGGCAGGATACCTGCCTTCCTCCGAGGAAGCAGCCTCTGGGTCAGACCCTTCCCTTCAAGACTGCCCTTAAGAGACTGGCCATCCTTGGAGGACTTTGGGCCTCATCCTTGAAGTTCTTGGGCCCTCTCCAGGCCTGCTTCCCCAGCCTGGCAGGATACCTGCCTTCTTCCGAGGAAGCAGCCTCTGGGTCGGACCCTTCCCTTCAAGGCTGCCCTCAAGAGACTGGCCATCCTTGGAGGACTTTGGGCCTCATCCTTGAAGTTCTTGGGCCCTCTCCAGGCCTGCTTCCCCAGCCTGGCAGGATACCTGCCTTCCTCCGAGGAAGCAGCCTCTGGGTCAGACCCTTCCCTTCAAGGCTGCCCTCAAGAGACTGGCCAGCCTAGGAGGACTTTGGGCCTCATCCTTGAAGTTCTTGGGCCCTCTCCAGGCCTGCTTCCCCAGCCTGACAGGATACCTGCCTTCCTCCGAGGAAGCAGCCTCTGGGTCGGACCCTTCCCTTCAAGGCTGCCCTCAAAAGACTGGCAAGCCTTGTAGGCTTTTGGGGCCAATCCTTAAAGGGCTTGGGCCCTTTCCATGGGAAGGGTCAGACCCATAGGCTGCTTCCTTGGAGGAAGGAAGCGGCCTCTGGGTCGGACCCTTCCCCTCACCAATACTCTTTGCTTTCTCTTACCCTACTTTTCAAAACTGACACTTTCTGTCTCCGAAGGCTTCCAGACGATTTGAAGCATCTCGGAGATTGTTCTTGGACACTTTGAAGCTCGGCGCATGCGCGAATGGCATTTCTCTCGTCCTTCCAGGAGCCGGAGGACTGAAGGATTCCAAAATGTCTTCAAGGAAAATCTCGAAGGTTTTAGATCATTTCAACATCGCGATAACCATTACTTGGAGTTCTTTTTCTGGCACATAAACAGCTTCTTTGCTTTAAGGAGTCGTCTTCTATAAACTTATGAGATTCCCTCTTACTGACGATATTGATCATCCCTTCGATTCTTCCTTGCTTCTCCGAAAAGTAATTCTGTGAAGCCAAAATCTTTGAAGTAGTTTCTAACACCTCAGGTTATCTACTTTATTCTTCGTCAGCATTCTTCAGTATACCTCCACGCCGATGTCGTCTCTTTTTTGTTCCTTCTCTTTCTTATTTCGAGCGAAGAACTGCTCCAAGCGGTAATTTTGGGCATCCAAAATCCCCTCTCAATCAGCTTAGAAAACACCTCAAGTTCTCTACCTTTTATTTCGTATAAATTCTTCAGTTCCTCCGTTCCACTGTCTTCCTCTCTTCTTGATTATTTCCTTCCTTATTTCGAATGAAGAGCTTGCGTCCGTGAGTGACAATACGACTGTAGAGGTGCCGAATAATCGCAGAAGGCGGGAACCTCGACTTCATACTGCTCCGCGAAGTAGTCCATATTTTCAGCAGTAAACAATTACAGACTGAAGCTATCTGCCATTCTCGTGATGTACTTTTCCCTCTTGAAAATCTCTTTTAGTCGATCTGCTTCGTCATCCAGTTCATTTTAACCATAAACTTCGCCTTCTTTGCTCACATGCTGTCTCTGAAGGCTTCAAGACGTCTTCCTGGAGGATCCCTGAGATGGCCACTGTAGTCCTTGGTGTCAGTGCACCTATTGAGTGATGGCGCTATACGCATGAGCGGAAGAATTCTAAAACGACTGCAGGAAAAACACGAAGATATTACGGCGCCAGGCGACAATGATTCTTTCTTGCAGCAGAAGGTATGAAATTTTCTTGAAAGCTTTATTGCCACGAAAACATCAATATTTAAAAAAAAAGAAAGAAATTAAAAATTTAGTGAAAAATCATCATCGTATCCTTTTCTCTCGTCGCCGGGAGAAATATATATATATATATATATATATATATATATATATATATATATATATATATTTATATATATATATATATTTATATATATATATATATATATATATATATATATATATATTTATATATATATATATATATATATATATATATTTATATATATATATATATATATATATATATATATATATATATATATGTATATATATATATATATATATATATATATATATATATATATTTATATATATATATGTATATATATATATATATATATATATATATATATATATATATATATATATATATATATATATATATTCATATATGTATATATATTATATACATGTATGCATATATATATATATATATATATATATATATATATATATATTATATACATATATATATATATATGTATATATATATATGTATATCTACATATATTTATATATCTATATATATGTATATATATACATATAGATAGATAGATAGATAGATATCTCCTCCCGACGACGAGGGAAAAGGATACGATGATGATGATTTTTCGCTACATTTACATTTATTTCTTTAAAAAAAATGCTATTTTCGTGGCAATAAAGCTTTCTAGAAAATTTCACCCCGGGGAGGACAAGATCAACTTGGAAATTATTATTATAGATAGATACATATACATAAATATATGTATATATAAGTATATATACATATATTTTATATATATATATATATATATATATATATATATATATATATATATATGGTTGTGTGTGTGTGTGTGTATACACTGGTTTGTGCGTCTGTGTGCGTTAATTTTTCCCAATAGTTAAAAATAAGGTGGTCTCAAGAATTTCTGTTTCCTGAAATGGTCATCACTAGCGCCCAGTAATCCAGTCAGCTTCAAGAGAAAAGTGACCTTTTTTGTTTTAACAAGGCTTCTCCATTGCCATTGATCACCTTATTAAGGGGGAGAGAGAGAGAGAGAGAGAGAGAGATGGCTGCCTCCAGCAAGGAATGATTAAGTTTTTTCGCATAGCAGAGTAAGTTATAAATATATAGTTTTTTTATGGTACCAGCATCAAATTATAATAGTAGATTTTTTGAAGGATACAGAGTAGTTTAAATCGCTTGTCTTATTTAAAGAAAAATTCTTCTTCGGAAAAGAAATAAGTTTTAGAGTCTTCAAGAACACAATTAAAGACGCACGGAAAACTTTTCCAATATTCCTGGAAAACCTGTCTACCATATACTTTGGAGGCTTGTATTTCAAGTCAATGGTCCCTGTATGCTTGTCCCGTATGAATTGGATTCATATTCTAAAAAAAAAAAAATAATAGTAATAAAAAAAATACTCATAGTAGCATGAGTCTTAAAATGAAGTAGCAAATCCACTGTTGTATATTTATCTTTAAATATATGTACATATACATAACTGTGGAATTGCTTCTCCAATAATAATAATAATAATAATAATAATAATAATAATAATAATAATAATAATAATAATAATAATAATAATAATAATAATACTGAGATAATATTAAGCAAACTTTTTACTGATGAAGATGCAATTTTTAATAATTTTAGTAGGACATTTTTTAAACAACTTTTACAGCTGGCCGTGCTGGACACGACCTTTGCCTTCAGTGGCATTTTGTATAAACAAACTGAAGGGATGGCCATGGGATCACCACTTGGTCCAATTTTTGCTAACATCTTCATGTGCTCCCTGGAGGAGCGCATAATAGAAGAATGTCCCATTAGGTTCCGCCCTCTATTTTATCGAAGATATGTTGACGACACGTTCTCCCTATTTCGTCATGAATGTCATGCAGAGTCCTTTCTGGAGTTCGTCATCCGACAACATCCAAACATAAGGTTCGCTATGGAGAAGGAGGTAAATAACGAACTCCCCTTCCTTGATCTTATTATTTCCAGAGGTGACTCAGGTTTTTACACAGGTGTGTATAGAAGAAATACATTTACTGGTTTGGGAATGAATTTTTATAGTTCGTGTTTCTTTCATTTGAAACTGAACTCTATTTTAACCCTCCTCCATAGGGCTTACACCCACTCGTCAAACTGGAAGAGTTTCCACGATGAGATATCCTTTTTAGTGAAATATTTCAATAATAATTGTTTTCCATCACGACTTCTTTTCAGATCCCTAAATAAACTGCTACTACAGAAAATGACTCCGGCAACACCTGAATCGACTGTGCCGAAACTAAAGATGTATGCAAGTTTCCCTTTCGTGCATGATGATACTTTTAGGAGAAAATGCACAGCCATTATTCAAAAGAGTTTTCCAGCTTTAAACCTGAAAATCATCCCGAAAAATCCCTTTACAATAGGGTCTCTGTTCAGAGTCAAAGACCGGCTCAGTCCTCTGTTTTCGTCCAGCGTTGTTTACAAGTACACTTGCCCGGGATGTGATCACGGGATATACATATGTGGGATGCACGAGGAGGCTGTTGAAGGTCCGCATAGATTCCCACAGGGGCATAAGTCATAGAACAGGTAGCAGGTTATCTAATCCTGAGCAATCAAATATACGAAATCATTCAAAATTATGTAAAACTTATATTGACAGCAAGGATTTTTCCATCCTAGGCCGAGTGCAGAACAACAACGACTTAACCATCCTAGAATCCATAATTATCAGGAAGACTGTGCCGTCGTTAAATACTCAATCGTCCTCAGTGAAATTGTTTATAGCCTAGTTTGGGCAACTGGTTTTCCTCACTCTGTTTGTACTTATTTATGTTAGTCTTGTTCTTTCTTTCATATAGGTAGGTTGTTTTAAGATTTTAGTGAACTCCTTTTACTCATTATTGACTTGTCTTGGAATGAGGTGTTTTGTTTTAAATATTTTTACTACATAAAGAGCTGTTGCCATTGCATTAATTTGTTATTGATGTTCGCAAATTATATTATATTTTATAGCCTTGAAAATGCGACTTGGAATTCGTCGCGGAACGTCGGCATTGAAAATAAACTGTAGATGATGAGGATGCCTTTCCCTACTGCTTCCTTCGTGATGTATATATATATATATATATATATATATATATATATATATATATATATATATATATATATATTACTAAAAGGACCTCATTCAAACTGCATGGTATCTATAGATACCATCCAGAACAATTGTGTATGTGATAAAGTTAATATATACGTATGTATACATATATGTGTGTGTTAGTGTGTGTATTAACAGATAGTTAGACACAGAGATAGATGCATAGATAGAAAGATATATATATATATATATATATATATATATATATATATATATATATATATATATATATATATATATATATACATACATATATATACATATAAATACATATATATATATATATATATATACACACATATATATATACATATATACATATATGCATATATATAGTAGGGAGTACGGATAGGAAGAACAGTCAGCTCATCATTGATATATTTATTAATAGGTGCGCTTCGGGATCACCCATATCCCATCTTTTCTGGCTAAAAAGATACAAAAACACTAATTAAAACTGACAACAGAGCTTACAAAATTAAAATGCTTTAAAGATTGAAAAATGACAATGACAAAACAAGAAATAGATTACCTTCAGTAGTAAAGTCCAGAGGATGAAAACTGAATAAGAGTAAACAAGGTTAGCAAGTAAACAAGAAAGGCCGGGGGGGGGGGGGTTACTATAGTACGACCGTTTTAGGAAGAGACTTTGCCCCTCTTAAACTGACCATTAACCTTCTGACTTCAAGCTCTCATTGTTTGCGCCTGTTATCAAGCACGTGTACTATAATAGAAAGTTCTGAATGAAGTTTTGTTGTCCCACTTAAATTTTAGATAAAAAAAAAAAAATTCAATATATGAAAATGATAGATGCAAGAAATTTGGAAACCTAGATGTGCTTTCATTTTCAGTTTTGTTTATTTGGATGCTGTACTGAGCAATGTTCTTAAGTTACGTCATCTACTATAGTTTTTTATTACTGTTCCTTTGCTGTTATCGAAGTCATATAATTGTGATATAGTTTTGAGCTTTTGAATTGTTTTCTTTCGTGTATGCCGTGATCCGTCTTTACCTCCTTGCTGTATCAAGGTTGAATTTTCACTGTGCAGCTATAAAATAGCTCATAATAAATATTCTTTAAATATTGTTACACCCATATATATATATATATATATATATATATATATATATATATATATATATATATATATTATATATATAGGGTGTAACAATATTTAAAGAATGTTTATTATGAGCTATTTTATAGCTGTACAGTGAAAATTCAACCTTGATACAGCAAGGAGGTAAAGACGGATTACGGCATGCAAGAAAGAAAGCAATTCAAAAGCTCAAAACTATATCACAATTATATATATATATATATATATATATATATATATATATATATATTACACATTTATACAGTATTAGATTTACCTGTGCTTTTAAAGCACTGTCATATGATACTCATCACTGCTGTGGCATTTCTGTTATATGTAGATTTTTAAAGATATTTCTGCCACATTCTGTCGAAAAAACAGATCTATATTTCAATTTATTTCAATTTCAGTGTTCAACAGGATATCGCACAACAAGGGAAAGCAATAAATTTATTTACAATCGAAGTATGAGGAGACATTACTTATGAAGAATCCTCGTCAGAGGATAACAAAAGAATCTATATATTTATCAATGCAAACATCTCTTGAAGCGTCATCTCTTTTTATATCTTCGGCATGTCTCACATCATTAGCCCAGTTGTCAGAAGATATGGATTCAATTGCTTCTTTGACCAAAGGAAGCAGGTCTGATTTTTTAAAATGATTCTTCTTTGCCACGTATGATTTCACCTGCGCCCATATCAGTTCTGTTGCATTATACTGGCAGTGATATGTAGGCAGCCTAACCACTATGTCCATGATCTCTTGCCAGTCTGTCAATCACGTAATCATTTTCTTTACATGAATGTCTTTGCAACTTTACTAATTTTTTATTAGCCAGTCTTTAACTTCATCCTTTTTGGCAGACATTGTCGGAGGTTTATTAATTCGAACTGAATGATAAGAAGCGTTATCCAACACTATGATGGCAGATGGCCCTATATTGGGAAGAAGCTGGGTTTTAAACCATTTTTCAAACACTGCAGAATTCATCTGAATTTCTAGATTGCGTATCCCTTGTCAGCTGGGTGCTTGATCATTGATAAAAATATTACCCAGAAATGTGGTTAATATTGCAACCAATATTGTGATTGTGTCTACTTACTCTCCAATGTTATTGATGTACAATTAAAAGGAATAAATCATAGGTAAAAATTTTTATTCTGTCACGCCTCTCTCTCTCTCTCTCTCTCTCTCTCTCTCTCTCTCATTTTTTTTTTTTTTTGCCCAGCTAGTGGAATAGTAAGCGGAACCATAAAAATGATGAACATTCTTTATGATTAGTTTTCTGACGAATATACAAATAATTTTTAACTATAATACACAACTGTGATGTAGCTGTCCTTTACGGATTCAAACAGAATTAGAGAAAATGACAAAAAAAAGAAGAAGACTGTCATCCTCAATCAGTGCAGTGCTTATACCTCTGGCAACACTAAACCCCGATATATAGTACTTATCCTATGTTTATTTATTTGTGTTATTACATTAATTGCATAATATCTATATCACGGATCGCTACTATCACAATATTATCATATAAATAAAACAGGTTAATTTGCAGCAAAACAACAAATACAAACGCTATTACAATGATTGTTTACGATTTCGTGCGTCTGGTAGCATGCTACGGGTGACTACCGTCTGAAAACCCTCCGGATTGTGGTAAGTGTGAGGTCTCATCTCGGCCGTAATCAAAGGGTTAAGGAATACAACCTAACTTCGCCTCTCAATCTGGGGTATAAATGTGTGGCAGTGGTATTAATAAGGATACATCTTAATAGTAGAAATACACCAACCAACAAAGCAATCATGCATGAGGAAAAACACAGAATGGATTCACTCAATTTCTTTTTTAGATTTCCAGGTAAGGCGA
>JANJGK010000001.1:78397099-78429599 GCA_039081455.1 Macrobrachium rosenbergii
AGAACTAGAAAGAAACAGAAGTAAAAACGCGGGAACCATTATACCCTTAAAAACTAAGAAAATTGGTTTTCGAAAATATTTCCTCAGCAGACTTTGGAGTTTCAACTTGAGATGATGGGGTTAGTGAGCACTGCTCAAGGCCCCTTGACATTATGGTGGCAAACCTGAGACCATCTAATATTCATAGAGTGTTAGCTCACTCTAGATAGTCCGGAGCAGGAACGGCGAAAATGATGGTTTGTTGGGCACCCAAATAGTCCTTATGAGGTGGCCGCTATCCCCCTTGATGCTCGTCAAGGGACTTTCTCCATCATGAGGTTAGATGGAAGATAGAAACAGAGAGGGAGAAAAATAGAAGAGTCGATGGAAAAACGGAGCAGGCTCTTGGTATGGAAATGCGAGTAATGCTATAAATGAACAAACTCAATTGAAGTGTTTTCAGTCTGAGAATATAAATGCAAATACAGTGAAAGGGATTATATATATATATATATATATAATATATATATATATATATATATATATATATATATATATATATATATATATATATATATATATATTGAAGTTGGAGGTTGTCGCTGTCGGGGGATCGAATCCCCCAGGTGGTGAACCACTATTAAATATAATTCCCTTTCGCGATTTTTTCTGAGGTAGAGCAAACTGGATATTAAACGACATTTGTAGCTTAATTTTCATCAATATAAAAAAATGTCACGGTGATGTGATAAAATTCACACATACTGTACATACACACACACTATATATATATATATATATATATATATATATATATATATATATATATATATATATATATATATATATATATATATACACACACATAAATATATATGTATATATATATATATATATATATATATATATATATATCCAAATGTTTCCAGAATTTTATTTCCTTTTTTAATTCGTACTTCATACAATATAGCAAATATAGTAAAATCATAAATGAATAATCTGATTTAGTCGCATTAAATTTACTGAGATTAAATTCTATAATAAAAATCCTTATACAAAATCCTCTTTTACCTTGACTAGTTTTTTTACCACGATTTGTTTTCTTCCTCCCAAAAGTTTGTTTAGAATCTATTAAAAGCGTGGGACCGGGGTTCTATTTTGTGTTGAAAGAATATAGCATTTGATAGTTTATTGATCACTTTCTTTCCAGAAGAGACATTGGCTCTCTGGAAACGTAGTCAATATGTCATTGCCTATTTTGTTGCGATTCTTCCTCTTTTAGTTATCTTTGAGTTGACTTTCCTGAAAGTAATGTTTTTTCTTCAGTTACACTTTTCTAAAAAGGCTTGCTTACTTATGCCACCAAATTAATTTGTTTACATTTATATTACAAGCGTCATTCTCTAAGTAAGAAACACAAGGTATAAATAAAGAAAAAATTTGACAGGAAAGGGATCTGTAGGATGGAAAAACCGAATGTTCTAAGCCATCCCCAAAAGCGACATGCTGCCTTTGTTACCATAGAAGTGTAGAACAATCCTAGGAGAGAGAGAGAGAGAGAGAGAGAGAGAGAGAGAGAGAGAGAGAGAGAGAGAGAGAGTGAGTGCGATCGGACTAAATCCTTACCCTGTGGATGAGATTGGAAGATGAAAATAATAGATGTATAGAGAAAAGTCTGCCATTTTTAGATTTACATGAAAAAAGACTAACTTAGAGCCTGAAGGATCTTTATAGAGTGAATCTAAAGTAGAGTTAAAAGTAAAAGTGGCAGCAGGGATGAGTAAGACAGTAGACAATAAGGCACACAAACACACAAACAAAGCAAATTCCAAAACACAACAGAGAGCAAAATGGCTAATTGACAGTCAGTAAGACAGACAGGTTCAGTTTCATTTTTAAAAAAGAACATAAAATTAGAATAAAAATAGAATGAGTATTAGGTAGAAACTACAATGCAAAACATGGAATAATTTCAAGTGTTATTCTCTTACTCATGAATATTCTGGAGTTCTGGAGGTTATACCTGGTATCTGAAAAGGAACATTTGCAATTGAGTCTTGAATGGAAATTGTTTCCCAAAAATACATCAAGAAAACCTAAAGCCAACAATACCGGTCTTACATAACAAGAATAAGCGAAGGAACAAGAAAAAAAGGTGGAGGTATTGAGAAGAAAAATGGCAAAGGTACCCAACTAACTTAAAAGAATTATAAAGAAAAATCAAAGGAGAACATGTTTGTTAAATTATGCAGTAGCCAGACAGCACTATGCCATAGGAATATCAAAGCCGGTGATACTCTATCCCGAATCTGCACTCTATTCGAAAAAGCGATACTCTTGATTTTATTCAGAATAAAATCACAAATATGATTTAAAATATCATGATACGTGAATATACACAGAACTGCACATAAAAAAACCTTGAGAATCAAATACAGAAGAAAGTTAGAATAGATCTACTGTGGAAAAAGCTACTATCTATATGTGTGGGAAAAAACTTCTCCTAAAGTATATATATATATATATATATATATATATATATATATATATATATATATATATGTATATATATATATATATATATATATATATATATATATATATATATATATATATATATATATATATATATATATATATATATATATATATATATATATATATATATATCTGAAATACACAAATAGTTGTCGCTGGAACTGACACATTTTAAGGATCCTAATTATTTTCTCTTTACAAAAATGTGAGTTGCCGACGTTTCCAAGTGCAAAAAAACGTGATAATAATGAAGAATGGCGGTATTGCGGGATATGAAACATACAGCGCTTACCGTACACACACATATCTATACAACATACATATATATATAAATATGTATATATATACACATATATATGCATATTTATTATAAAAAAATTAGAAAAAACAAGAGATATTGAAATTTATGAAGTTTAAAGTGGCTTAAAATGTATTTACCCATAAATCGTCAAGAGGAACCTCTGCCCCTGAAGGTGGAAGGGTAGAACATGAGTGATGATGCAGTGTAAGTTTATGTATATATATATATATATATATATATATATATATATATATATATATATATATATATATATACACACACATCATTATATACATATATGTATATTATATATATATATATATATATATATATATATATATATATATATATATATATATATATATATATATATATATATATATATATACATACATACATACACACATACACACACACATATATATATATATACATACATATATATATATATATATATATATATATATATATATATATATATATATATATATATAGCATCATCACTCATGTTCTGTTCTTCCACCTTCAGGGCAAAGGTTCCTCCTGACTTTTTAAGGGCAAATACGTTTAAGACCACTTTAAATCATAAATTTCACTATCTCCTATTTTTTTTCCTCACTTTCAATATATACCTCACATTGGATATAGAGCCTTAAAGAAAATGTAATACAAAAAAATATGTAATACCATTTTTTCGAAATCCGTTCCCTAATTTTTATATAGTTTGCTAACAATGAATGTTTCACAAAATAGTCAGATTCATTTACATTTGTTGCATTATTGGAGAGAGAGAGAGAGAGAGAGAGAGAGAGAGAGAGAGAGAGAGAGAGAGAGAGACTTAAGATCGTATCTGCATGTCTGATTTTTATACATATATGAGAAGTTACACATTGTGTTTTCAAGTACAGAGTGAAGCGGGGTGTAGGAGTTTCAAGTGAATAAGTGTTTCTGTGTTTTACTGAATCAAGTAAGGTCTTTTATTTGCAATCAAATCCCAATGTCTGACCACAGTTCTTTTTTAGCGCATCTGTGATTCATGACGGCACAGGATTAACAACTGTTTGTACATGGGCCATTTTACAGTATTCATGATCAAACTCTGAAATAAATATTAGCAATTGATCTAAAAGAAATAACACTTTGGTTTTCATTTCACATAAACATCAATACCAAATTATCATGTCCCTGGCAAAACGGCACAGGATTATCAACTATTTATACATAAACCAATTTTCAATATTCATCAAAGTCTTAACTAAATATCTGAAATTAATCTAAAAGATATAACATGTTTGCTTTCATGTCACATAAACAATTATAATAATTTATCATGTCCCTAGCAAAACGTGGATTGGTTGTCATATTAAATCAAAAGATATTAAGGAAATAACACAACTGAAACTGTGTATATAAAGAAATACTTCCTTGGAAGGTTTTCTGAATCATAAGCGAAACAAAGAGCAAATAATCTCATGAATAAGTATTTTAACAGTCCACCCTAAGGGCCGGGTTTAAGTAATTAACACTAATTACACTTCATAATCTCCCGTAAATCGTTTTTCTTGCACCACGGCATTAATGTTCCTTTAACATGATGAGGTTTATTATTTTCAAAAGGGAAAAGTTAAAGGGTACCGGAAGAAGACTCTGAAAAATCGTCATATGTTAAGTAAATTATATATTATCAAATAAATTTTTGTATATTATATCAATAGCTAGCACCTGAATATAGTATGTTAATGTGATTGCATTAAACGGCAGGTCAAGAGATAATTATAATCTGCTTTATCAGTTCAACCATTTTTATCCAGTTTTATCTGCAAATAATTTAAGTTGATTTATTAATTGCCTCAAAGCAATGCCCGTGCTGGCATAAGGCCACCCTGATCCCGCAAAACAAAGTTTACGTTAATATCTTATTAGTTATCTCATTGTTCTTCTCTATATTCAGCAGTATATGTGCTTTATTCTTTTTGGTCTTTGTTGATAATGGCTCAGATCTTACTTTTAAGATAATGTTGATAACGGTACAGATCTTGCTTTTAAGGTAATGTTGATAACGGTACAGATCTTGCTTTTAAGATTATGCTGATAACGGCAGATCTTGCTTTTAAGGTAATGTTGATAACGGTACAGATCTTGCTTTTAAGATTATGCTGATAACGGTACAGATCTTGCTTTTAAGATTATGCTGATAACGGTACAGACCTTGCTTTTAAGGTAATGTTGATAACGGTACAAATCTTGCTTTTAAGATAATATTGATAACGGTACAGATCTTGCTTTTAAGATAATGTTGATAACGGTATAGATCTTGCTTTTATCTTAAAAGCAAGATCTATACCGTTAACAGTACAGATCTTGCTTTTAAAATTATGCTGATAGCGGTACAGATCTTGCTTTTAAGGTAATATTGATAACGGTTCAGATCTTGCTTTTAAGATGATGTTGATAGTGGTACAGAGCTTGCTTCTAAGATAATGTTGATAACGGTACAGATCTTGCTTTTAAGATAATCTGATAACGGTACAGATCTTGCTTTTAAGATAATGTTGATAATGGTACAGATCTTGCTTTTAAGATAATGTTGATAACGGTACAGATCTTGCTTTTAAGATAATGTTGATAACGGTACAGATCTTGCTTTTAAGATAATGTTGATAGTGGTACAGATCTTGCTTCTAAGATAATGTTGATAATGGTACAGATCTTGCTTTTAAGATAATGTTGATAATGGTACAGATCTTGCTTTTAAGATAATGTTGATAACGATACAGATCTTGCTTTAAAGATAATGTTGATAACGGTACAGATCTTGTTTTTAAGATAATGTTGATAATAGTACAGATCTTGCTTTTAAGATAATGTTGATAATGGTACAGATCTTTCTTTTATGATAATCACAGACATTTACTGTTGCAATGAATATCCTTACTAAAAGATGCACACATTTAAATCCAACAACGTAAAATTTCCACATACTCTTTATTATACTGGTCGGCTGGTATAGTGGTTAGTATCGTGACATATCACTCAGATGCCGCGGGTTCGCGACTCACCCAGGGCGATGAAAAATCACTGGCTCTGTATCATGATCAGTTACTGCTGCAGTGTGGGGTCTGCGGTGGGAGGTTGAAATCAACATGTTTTGGAAGCTTGAATTTTAAGTCAATGGTCCCTGTGTGCTTGTTCCAAGTGAATAGATTTCATGTACTGAAATAATAATAATAATAATAATAATAATAATAATAATAATAATAATAATAATAATAATAATAATAATAATAATAATAATAATAATAACGGTTAATTTGGTATGTAGATATGAGCTCATTATCAGATTTATAACAGACCTTCGAAGATATACACTGTCACTAAACACGTCTCTTAAGCAAAATATTTATTAGTTTCCTTGACGAAATATGAAAAAGAGGATATGTAATGATAAAAATAACGGTCGGTGTAGCAGGTACAGGAAAGGAGAAAAAACTGATGATGTCGTAAATTTCCTACATTAGCCAATTGAAATATCTAAAACTAAGATAAAGATAGGTATCGTAATTTTTTGGAGTAGGAAATCTGAAACCCCGTGAACTGAAACAACAGGCGATATTTTTATTATAGTATTTCATAAAACTTTTCCGATGTCACAGATTTACAACAGTCCCCCTTGATTACAATAAAACAAACATATTTCTTTGGAAATAAAACGAAGGAAAAATTCATTCAACACCAGTGTTATTATCTTTTGCCCAAAAGAACACACAAAACAATTCTTTAAAAAAATAAGAATAAAACCTGGATTTAGAGAATATTTTTGTACATAAAACAAATGATTAATCATTTAGAATAAAAGTTTAAGGTTAAGTCTTGAGGTTATAAAAGAAAAAAACTATATTCTATTAGCTTTAGTTACTGATGCTCTGCAGATGAGAGATTCAAGGCTAACTAAGAAAGCCCATGTAGATTAGTTTCAGTGTATGATGTTTCTTCGAAATGACCACAATTATATTCTTACTCGCGGGTGAGAATATAATGAAATTCCTTAGGCTTGCCAGCGAACTACCATCTTCATTTGCCCTACAGAAGAGTTGTCATATAATTTTATTCTAAATGACAATTCTAATGCTAACAATATCGGAAAAAAATCTGTGTAAATGAATGAACTCAGCGAGTGTTTTTAAAAACTTTCATTAGCAGGTTTTGATCTAACTTTAATGTTTGGTCTCATAATTTATCACAAATAACTAAAATGTTAGCTATTCATCAGAAAATGTCAAGAAGATTTAATTGAGGCTTCATTATCAAATAACATTTAGAATTACTTTGTTAAAGCTCAGTGCTACAATAAGATGTACCTCTTGAACACCACGTATGAGGATTGTTATTGCACTCATGCATAGCTATGAAGCCTACATGCAAGAGCTTCCCTTTAAATCAGCTTGAACATGTAGCTTGTGCAGCCGAGCCTGTACTGTCAGAGGAAAGAGGAGAGGTCTCCTATTTTTAACCTGGATAAAATTACCCTACTTGCAATGGCTGAGCTAAGCAAGCTTCGCTGTAGGAAGGGGATAATGAGTGTTAGATTTAGCTCCTCTATTTTATTTTTCAGAAGCACAAGCACACATTTATATAATATATATATATATATATATATATATATATATTGTATATATATATATATATATATATATATATATATATATATATATATATATATATATATATATATATATATATATATATATATATATATATATATATATATATATAAACGTTTGAGTAAGTCTTTTAGGATGATTTTAAAAGATAAAGTAAAACATACAACATTTCTACAACAACGTGAACATCAGTGTCGTTATCGTAAATATTATAAATATATATATATATATATATATATATATATATATATATATATATATATATATATATATATATATATATATTTGTGTGTGTGTGTGTTGCTAGAATATCTGCCCCAAGTTATGCATCGGGTATTCGTGTTTTCTTTTTGCGTCCGTCTATTTATTGAGATTTGCAGTTCTCGCTATCATTTGACAAGATAAATAGCATCTGTTTATGACTTAAATTACATAACCTATTCTTCCTTCTTCCACTGATGATGATGATGATCATCATCATCATTATTATTATTATTACAACAGGAAATGGTAAGGGTACTACTAATGATGACACATATTATGGATTTTAATATTATCAAAATTACTATGACAAAGTTTATAAAGAAAAATAATCGTGGGTAGTATAATATATAATTTAAAAAAATATCGGATACTTTGGCTAATATGCAAATGAATGGTTGATGTTGTCCATAGGATAAATATTAAGGGGATATACGATATATTTACAAAATTATTTCTGTAGGTTCCTATGCATAATGTATAACTAAATAAAGGTTTTAATTCAAATTTGTAACACTATATCGAACTGAAATTAACCGGAAAATACAAATAGTTCTGTCGACCATCAATCGTTAAGGTGACAGACTCTTGTAACTTATCCTAAAAAGTACAACCTCAGGTGGATATCGCTACTGAAATTCTTCTTTTTATAAAAGAATTTTGTGAATACCACAGCTTCAAACACGTACTTTTCTCGGTGATGCATATCTTTTTTCCAAATTAATCTGTGTTCCTATCTTCCTAAAGTCATGGCCATAGAGAAAACATGATAATTAAACTTGCAATACAAAGAAAGTAAATCTTAGAACATTATGCAGCTATTATGATCCAAAAAGTTCAAACTTGAAGCATAAAGAAAATTAAACGCAGGTTGGGTACAACTTAGATATTTATGAAATGCAAATGACGTATTGCATTTTACATGGGCAGAGGTCAACTCGAGTAAAAGACAACCCGACTGCTTGCATTCTATGTTTCAGCTGAAAGGGAATGATAACGGAACTGTAAACAACCGTAAATTGTCTCTCTCTGTAGATGGGGGAAAAAATTGTTGAGTGATTGCGATATTCGGTAACAGAACCATCAAACAAATATTCGCAGTAACGGAGGCAGGTGTTCGTTAAATTGGCTTTACTGAATTGGCTGATTGACATGATAATTAGGCTATACTTTCGTCTAATACAATTTGCCATTCTCTTTACCCTTTTAATTTAGCTAAAGCCTGTTTGAAGTGAGTCATTGCACACAAGAAGAATGCAAATGTGGCTCCAGAGTTAGGCTCATTTTTATCTTTATAGTAATAGACGAGTTTATATAATTGTGTTTTTAGGGATGGTTTAACTCGAGTATAAGGGTTATAAAATTATAAAATTAGTAGATGTGAGGAGAGAGAGAGAGAGAGAGAGAGAGAGAGAGAGAGAGAGAGAGAGAGAGAGAGAGAGAGGCTAAAGCAACAAAAGAAAGATATTTCAAATTCGAACTGTTCATTAATAGATTAAAGGAGAGAGAGAAAAAAAAAACTATTACAAATTCGAACTGTGGATTAATAGATTAAAGGAGAGAGAGAGAGAGAGAGAGAGAGAGAGAGAGAGAGAGAGAGAGACAGAGAGAGACAGAGAAACAAAACAAAGATATTACAAATTCGAACTGTGATTAATAGATTAAAGGAGAGAGAGAGAGAGAGAGAGAGAGAGAGAGAGAGAGAGAGAGAGAGGTTAAAGAAAGAAAACAAAGATATTACAAATTCGAACTGTGGATTAATACAGTAAAGGAAAGAGAGAGAGAGAGAGAGAGAGAGAGAGAGAGAGAGAGAGAGAGAGAGAGGCTAAAGAAACAAAACAAAGATATGACAAGTTCGAACTTGTCATATCTTACCATAACCAGCCTACGAGTATTGAACATTTCTTAATAGTTTACGAGTTACTTGAAGTAAGATTTTCTCCTCCTCGCCCCAGAATCTCAAAGGCCGTAGAGGCAGCCACATTCACCCTCCTATTTACCTTCAGCTTAACATTTCCATCACGCCACTGGGTTGTCACTCTATCTCTACGTTGCTCCCCCGGGCCCGTTTCCCAACCCCTATACTGATCGGCCTCCTCCGTGCCCCGGCCAATCAGTGGGCGACAGAGATGGATATCCTTCCAATGGGTCCTGCCCAAAACTGCGAGGCCAATTAATCAACGTAAATGAACCTCTGTTTAACCAGTTCCGCGGAGCAGATCTAGAGGTGGCAACATTCAGGTGTTTGGGGAGAGAAGGACAAAAGTGGAACGAGTGAGTTTATTTATTTATTTATCTTCTCGTTTGAATGATGATGACTATTGGTTCGATTTTTATTATTTTTGTAAGAACGAAAACTAGTTTTGTTGGAAGGATGTGAAGGCCCACTAATTAAAATGCATAATGAACGCGCATTCTTTGGTGATATTGAACGCACAGACTAGGTTTCTTAGATGAAAATGTCCCTGAGGACTAATATTGTCCTTGAATTTAAGGTCTCTTTTGATTTTGTTTTCCTTAATTTATTCGTTATAATTCCATTCTATACAAAACGCGTGATTTAAGCTATATCACAAAATTTAAGTTTTCCAGATTATCCTAATTAATTTTATTGTATTATTATGTATATTTTTGTTACTGGTATATATATATATATATATATATATATATATATATATATATATATATATATATATATATATATATATATATTTCCTAATGAAATATCCCATCTCAATAGATACTTAGTTTCCCTTTCCCTTTTGCTGCGTAAAAAGGCATCTAAGTAATATAATTTGACATGAAGCTTCTTGTACACTGAGCAGTCTTCAAACGTAGTGCTTCTTGCTATAAACATTCATCTTTCCAGTTTTATTTTCCAAGTCACCTTACAGTTCTATGAACTGTTGGCCATAAATTTAACTATCAGTATAGAGGAGAGATAAAGAGTCGTATAGGCAGGGAAGGAGAAAGACAATAGGGCTCACTCCTAATCGTTCCCTTGAGTCTCTTCAACAGACTTATTGTGGGGAATTTAATTTTCCCGGTACAGCGTTTGGAAAGATCACTGGTTCCCTAGTCATTAGGTGATGATATTCACAGCCATATCATTACAACAGGATATCACCTCACTGGACGCGCGTAAATTAAGGATAGGTACCTGACTCATTTCTTAGGAAATACACAGTAAGCCAAGAAAACAATTTACTCTTGTGAGCCAAGAAGAGAACCACAGGTGACATGGCGTTCGTCTTGTATACGTTCCAAGGTAGCAATGATGTGCACAGTGACTTGTCACCACCAGTTAGATAACCCCTCAGATTACCCAGTGATCACCAGGTTGGTGTGAAGGTCTGCCAATAAAATAGATTTTAAAGCCTGTACATAACCAAAGATAAGCAGTGCAAGTGAATTCAAAAAGAGAAAACCCTCTAACCTACGAAATGGGCTGTAATTCAGCCGAGTTTGAAACTTCTGACAACCACAGTAGACGTGGTCTGCCAATAAAGCAGGTTTTAAAGGCTGTACATAACATAAGACAAGCAGTGCAAGTGAACTCAGAAAGGGAAACCCTCTAACCTACGAAACGGGTTGTAATTCAGCCCAGTGTGAAACCCTTCTCACAACCGCAGTATACGAGAGTTGATGTCTTACCTTGTGCGTGTGCTTCTTGGGGAAACTGAACTCAAGTTTTGCCACTACTTATAGGGCCTATAGATACCCGAATCACGCCAGTGAAGTTAGGACAAGTATGATGACCTCAATTGTGTGTGCACTTATGTACCATAGACCTCAGTCATCGAACAATGTTTTCTTCATTAATTGACTACTTTTGTTGTCAAACAAAGTGTTGCGGACTTCTATCAGCACTTAAAACTGGTTTCATAAATAGATATTACACTATCCAAAAATATTCACCCTAAACCTAAGATCTGGTATAAAAGTGTAAAATCAAGAGTTGGGACTAACTAAAAAATCTTATAAAGTCACTTTGAATCCATATTATAACCATTTTTTTCTGTCTTTTTGACAACTGCCCATTGTTGATTTATTATTCATTACCATTGTATGTCCTTATTCATACACATTGTTTTTGGAAATCAAATAAAATTTTTTGGAGCTCGAAATTTTAATGTGCATAATACTCAGAAGTATCCATTTCTTTTGTACTAATTTTAATGATCAGTTATTCAAAGTAATAGTCTTTTCTATACATGACTGTCTTCCTTTTAATTCGTGATCTCTTATTTCAAAGAGGTTTAGAGATTGAGTAGTCAAAATAAATTTATGATGATGATATCAGCATAAAGATGCAAGGCTGAGAAAGAATATATTAATCAACAAAATAAGAGCACAGTTATGAAGAAGTTAGCTTTAACACGAAATTCTTGCTTAATAACATGATTGAAATAAAAAAAAATAACAAAGTTCAAGTGAAAACATCGCTTTCTCAAAAATATGTTAACATTTTGTATGGAAACGGAAAGAAAACAAATCTTTTCAATAAAACCATTCTAATACTGTATGGGAAAACATGATTTTGAAAATAATGGTCCATCGTTACCTTTGAGTGAGGGGGAGGCGTGGAATTAAGGCAATTTGCGTTACGGTTCAGGACATATCGAAGTGATTTAGGACGAAATGTGGCCGGAATTAAACGGAAAACAGATTTTACCTGGACGTTGCCTAGTCTTCGCAGGGGGATTGTGATAGCCAGCGTTTATATTAGAAGCTATCTTTGAATATTGCAGGTGCGTAGATTTAGTAATTTTCTATACAAAGATAACAGTGATACTACCACGTTCATGTTTTAAAAAGTGAATCGTGGATGAAGCTTTCACAAAACCAGCATCTTAATACTCTTCCCTTCTCCATAGTCTGTGGCAATCACATTTTTTCCACTAACTCTAGCGATTTCTTGATATCAAGGTGTTTTCTTTACAATACATGCTTTACTTCAGCTATCCAGCGCTTTCCTGGGTCTTTTCCACCTTCCTACAAAAGCTTAAAAAATATATACTCTTTACACAGGCCATCTCAAACAGTTTGATACCAGTTTTTATCTATTCAAATCATTTCAATACTTCTGTGGATATCCATGTATGCTTCACCTTTATAATTTTGTGACTACGTATATACTAGCCTAAAAATTTGTTCTCATTCAACGTCATTTCAGTTTTATAAGGCAGACTTGGCTCAGAAATTCCTTCCCTCAGACACATGCTTACACTGGCACAAACACACATTATATATATATATATATATATATATATATATATATATATATATATATATATATATATATATATATATATATATATATATATATATATATATATATATATAGTGTGTGTGTGTGTGTGTCTGTGTGGATAGCACTGTAACAGGGGAGTTTTGTTTATTGAAATATATCATTAAGGCACTTGCCTAAACGTTTTTTTTCTATTTTCAACTACTCGTGTGCACAGACATCAAAGCATTGCAACAGACTTTTATGAAGTAAGGATTGGATATGGGAATATTTAAAGAGTGTTTAAAACAATCATAGTTTTTCATTCATTCTTGGAAGAAAATCTTTTCAGGGCAAATCATCCATAATGATTTCAACCTTCATTAATGAAAGAATCAAACTGATGGCCAAACTGTATATGAAACAATGGTTATCAAACTAAATGGTTGTGTTTAGATCGTTGAGATACCCTGTTAGGACCTAAATAGTTTCAACATTCGATAGAATGATTAAATTATTACTGACGGCATAAGCATCCTCAGAGCTTCAACCCATTTCGTGCGAAATGATTTCATTTAAATCCTCAGCTAGTTGATTTAAGGACCAAATAAGCTAATCTTCGAATTTCAGCGTGAACCCTCCCCCGTATGGATAATGTCATTCTCTCTCTCTCTCTCTCTCTCTCTCTCTCTCTCTCTCTCTCTCTCTCTCTCTCTCTCTCTCTCTCTCTCTCTCTCGTTGACGGTCGAAATGTCCATATTTTCAGAATGAGGGTAGGAATACCCGAACTGTGCAGTTTACTTATATAATTCCTACTGGTCATTAAATTGTTTTTTCTCGTCATATCTTTTAACTATCAGGACCAAAAAGAAGCGGCAGTTAAGGCTAGACCTCTCAAAAGGTATTATGCGGTCAACAACGCAAAGGTAACCATTTCCGGAGCGACTAGAAAAAAAATTTCATTATTTTTTACAGTTAAAGATCATTACTGCAATTTTGGAGTGCCTCTAGCTTCGTGATAGAAATCGATATTCAGAGCCATTTGGTGTCACCGAAATAAACGAGAGAGAGAGAGAGAGAGAGAGAGAGAGAGAGAGAGAGAGAGAGAGAGAGAGAGAGAGAGATCCGGTAAACCCAATTATTGATGGTGAAATCCATGGCCGCCCATATAATCTCCATAAATGTCCTCTCGAGTTGACAAATGCTCTTTCCGGCGGCAATGTCTTTCCATTGGCGTGTCGACGAGGACTACACATTGATTTTCACTCTTCAGGAGATTGGGAAATGACGAGCGATGAGGATATGGAGTTGAAGGTGTTAGAGAGAGAACGAGAAAGAGAAAGAGAGACAGACAGACGGACAGAGACAAACACAGGGACAGAGCGAAAAAGAGAACGGGTAGGGGGTGACGGTAAAAGATTTCGATAGGAAAGAAAACGGGATGGGTACACATTGAGATCGCTCACAGGGCGAGTAGGAATTTCCTTTATCTCTTCGTAGGACCAGAAGGGATTATTCTCCCCTCTGTCTGTGTGGAGAGATCTTCAGTCAAGAAGAAAGGTTCAAAGTATGATTGCCAAGAAAGATTTCATGGCCGACAATTTCTCTATCGAGCTGGGGACTTTTAAATGGTTAAAGACATCCAAAGTTTTCAGATATTTCAGAGCTCATCATTCTCCAGAGCAATTTCCATGAATAGGGAATTAGTGCGTAGGCTTGTGTATATGACTATGAGTATTTTTATTCTTTGCATAACCTTTCGAAATATATATCCTAAATTCTAAGAATCTTAGACACTCATAAATAATATTTATTTTTATTTCGTATATAATACAAGCACATATGAATGTATTATCTTCTTAAGTTTCTACTCTTCGTTTCTAGGTACAAAAGCCAATGCTGGCATAAGGCTAATTTGATCTAAACAACATCATCTGCTTTATGGAATCGGAAGAGTGGTTAATTTTTCGTTTTCAGCGTCTAGCCTTGGTGAAATAAACCTTAGTTGTCAAGTACAGCCATTTAAAGGGCAATTATGAACAAAGAAAGATGAGAGCAAAAATGACTAATTCAAATACCCTGTCGAACTGAGAAGTTGAGTAATCAAACCACGAGTGAAAAAGGATAATTTTCATGGTAGATGGCATAGACCTTATTAAGACATTGTGACTTTACCAGCACATGATAAGTTGACCTCAGGGTCACAAGTATCATAAGAATAATCGTTCCCATGAGAAATGAATAAGAAAGGATCATCTTTCCTGATGGATTTATGGCATGGGCAAGGCTTAATATAAGAATGTCTTTAGTTTTCCATTCATCGAAACAAGATTCATACCGTTTAAATGCATCACCTACATTTAATACATTTAATACATTTAAACATTTAATTACAGAAGTATTCTCAAGTTGAATTATGACCCTTTTGCAGTACATATCAATGTTAATAAGCTACTCTGGAACTCAGACATGAAAACAATTTACAGTAAAAAACTTTTTCAATATAAAAATATATTGTTAACTTATAAACCTGGTTAGTTGATTTACAGGACATTTTCTTCATTCCGTTTAAATTGTCATAATAGTGTTCAATATTCCATATTTGAACCACATCTGCCCGAAATTTCCAGTTTGATCAGCTGAAGGAGTGAAACTAGACGATAACGCACATTTTCAAGGGAGAAAATAATAAAGTTTAAGTTCCCTTGCAAGACTGCTCTAGTAGTTGGGATCTTTCTGTCAAGACTATCTTGAGCCGTTTTTACAAAGCTTAGGGATTACGAGCACAATGTGATTGGCTTGGAATTTGTCAGGGCGTTGCAAGTGTAGGTTGGATTACATTCTTTAACAAGACTAACAAATGTATTTCCACCACACACACACAAACACACATTCATACGCACACAGACACGCACAAAACCCCCTCACACAGACACAAGGGAGTTTGTGGGACCGAGATGAGATTTAGATTCATTTCTTAGAACGATAAATAATGAGACTAGAGTAAAACGAGTGGTCTTTAATGTACAGAGTAGTTACATATTCTATGTTGTTTAAAATAATCCACTGAATTTCTTATCATACGAGGAATTGCTGTTCCCTCTAAAATAACCCACTGAATTCTTTATCACATGAGGAACTGCTGTTCCCTTTAAACTTCTACAAACCGAGTTTGCTGGCCAGCCCTGTGGGAGATAAGATTTCCAGCTCTGTAAACTGGTTAAACTGCCTCTTAAAACCGAATGATTTAAATAGAAGCTCTTCAGGTACTGATAAAGAATACAGAGACGTCTACGCAGCACACACACACACACACACACATCATTAACTAGAAAATAAAACACCTCAAATCTGCAATGTTATGCAAACACGAGGAACTATTCGCTGCCGGCGAAGGCAATAAATAGCCCCTAATGGGAAATAAATTGGGTATCAGGGGAAAAATTGCGTTACGTAGGCAAATTAAGAAAGACGTCGCCCGTTGCAAACATCCTTCTGGCCTAATGACCTTTTGGCCGGGACTTAATCGAAGAGCCTGACTTCATACCACGTTGGTGTGTTCGAATCCAGGGGTCTAAAACGTGGAAATATCCAGATGCCTTTCTTTTTACTTCTGTGGCAGGATCGAGTTATTTTGCTTAGATGTATGAGACCAAAATTGGCAAGGAAATATAATTTGATGTACATAAGAAAAGGTAAAAAAAAAAAAAAAAAAAAGGCCCCCGGAGGGTCTTAAGAGCAATAACAAAAGCACACTGGAAATGTTCCGGACACAAGAAAAAAATCATCGAAGTAACCAATCACAGAAATACTAATCTTGGTGTAATGTTTTTTTTTTTTTTTTTTTTTTAAGATAACGCTCTCTGGCTGGTGTTACGGTGTCCTGAAAACTTCAAGAAGCCAAGGAGTTTGCTGTAGATTTAAATTTAGCGCTGGGAGCACAACTATTAATACTAGAGAAATAACTCAAGTTCTTGTACCGTCTTGTTTAACAAAGTCATGATATCAAAACTTGGAAATCAACAGTAGGAAAGCCGTCGCAAAAATTAACAGAAGGCCAGTGGAACTAAGAAAACTTTAATGTATGAAAAGAGATACGAGAAAAGACAATAATTAAACGGTAAATTGAGAAATATGGATCATAATAGCAAGAATTTTGGCAGGTACAATAATTTTTACGTATGAACGTGTCATCAAATAATGTAAATAAGAGATATACAGATTACCCTGTATGTTTGCCATTACTAAAAGGAGTAAGATAAACTCAATCAGATAAACCAGAAAGGCTATTACGATTATAAAATAATGCCCAGTACTTGCTTAAGTATCTTCAGGAATATTGAAAGTCATTTCAGTAATTCAAATAAACTTGTCAAGAAGAAAGAATACTTCAGGTAGACCGAGGGAGAAAATAGATTCAAGGACAATTTCATAAGTAGTTTATCTTTTATTATGTAGAAGGCAGTGTTTGTATCGTTTGCTTCCCCAGTTACACAACTTCCCACATAATACATTCAGCCTTAGACGTTCTGACAGCATGATTATAAGAAAAAAGAAGTAATACATAATCATATATGGATGAATTAGGTGCTAAAATCCTTCATTCCCTGACAATTACTGAAAATTAAAATGTTAACATGGGTCCTTTCAGCTTAGACTGCAGCACTAAAAAGAGTTATCAAAGCTTATTCATAACAGGTGGTGATGATTCAGTGCAAAATGCATAGAGAATTTAATGATACGGATCGAAGAAAATCATGTAAATTGTTACTTTGCAAATGGAGTGCGGAGCCTTGTTTATACTTGCATGTGCCTGTCAATCTCTTTTCAACAAGGTTAGATCCGAATATTAGAGCTCTGAAAACTTTATGATTATTACACAGAAATTACTTTTAAGTGGAGTGTAGGAAAAAATTATCTCACATTCAGTATCAAGGAAACTAGATGACTGTTGAAATTTTGACTCTTTTTTTCACATAACTGTTAAATTGGGTATTCTCCATAACACTACAGTCGGGATTCGCAAGGTCCGTGGTTCGATCCTGGCCCATGGCCACCAGTCTATCCATCTATGAATGGGTAGTAAGCTTATCTTGGAGAATTAGAAGGCTCTAACCTTCTGATGCCACCCCTGTTATTATGAGTAAAAGGTATATGACAAAAGGGCGATATATATATATATATATATATATATATATATATATATATATATATATATATATATATATATATATATATACATATATACTGTATATATATATATATATATATATATATATATATATATATATATATATATACATATATATATATATATACATATATATATATGTATATGTATATGTATATGTATATGTATATATATATATATATATATATATATATATATATATATATATATATATATATATATATATATATATATATATATATGGAAGGGTTTTTCAACTTTACGTTCACACTTTTGACGCAACGGTTACAATACGCTCCTAATCCATTCAGTTTCTTCTTAGTCGAAACTCCAGTCAAACCTTCTGTCATTAACTTTACTGCATCTATCCTCACCCGTTCACATAGCTATGCTGGTGTACAAAGCAGTTTAAGACTCTATGATATTTTTACACTTAATACTTACAACTTGTACCTCTAACAAAGGATAATTATTCTATAAATTTATTTCATAGGTATATTTCTTCTTAAGCGGATGACTCGCGAATGTGTCATCGTGTAAGTTATGTATTATTAACTCCCTATACACGAATATCATCTCACAAGTAATTTTATCAACTCCTTGGGACTTATTGACTTTTGAACAATCTTCAACATTTCTTACTTCCTCAACATACTTTTCAGAACCTCATTTACGTTAAATCGCTTCAACTTTCGCATTATTCAGTGCCGTCTTTCTTCTTTCTTTGGCTTTCAACAAACTTGCAAAAGACTGACTCAATCAGCACAGTTCTGTGTTGTTTTCTGGTATCATTTCCATTAACTCTGCAACTCAGGAAAAATTTTCGATTTTTCCCAGAAAATATTGTTTAGCTTTTTACAGTCCCCTGTCTCTTTAACTTTTTACTTTCTTCTTGAATTCAGTCTTTTTACTCTTCAATTTCCATACGAAACTTCCCTGAAATCTGCGAATGTAATTTAGTAAGTTAACTTGCTATTTCTTGCTGTCTGTTTTTACCCGGTATTTTTACTCTTACATAAAAAAACTTCCTTGAAACCTGGCAGTGTAATTTAGTAGGTACTTGGCTAATTTTAATGATTTTAATTATTCCCTAACTTATCGTTATCCTTTCTTTCATTGCTAGAGTGAGGCAGTAGAATATCAGCTTTATGATAAGGAAACGACAAATGAAAAATGGAGAGCTTTTCAAAATTCCTACAAACATTTGCTTTGAGGAGATTACCACCTTTCCGCACTAATTGTTAAATATTCGGAAAAGTATGCAAGGGTATTAATTCGTTTATAAAATGTGAAAGAGGGGATTGAAATCTTCCTTGTGAATCAATGTTATATATAAATATAGTTCAGTATGTTGGAACGAGGTTGTCGAAAAATGAGTATCCATTATGAAATGCCGAGGTCTGTTTCCAGTAAAAGCTTTGGTAACGTTCGAACGAGGGAAAAATTTTTTTTTTTTTGAAGCACCGTATTTCTTTCTTTTTATCCGCGATCGGTTTATCTCAGAGTAAACCTCTATGGGATATTTCCCAAAATGCTAATTGGAACTTAAAAACAAATGTTATTTTTTCGTAATCAAGACTGTGTACACATGTTTATTCAAGCAGAATTCTGAGTACATTATTCGCATTGCCTAATGTCTTGTCAAATTACAGAATAAATATACAAAATACACATATGCCCGCAACATAAAGATTACACAATCCTAAATATACACAGAACTGGTAAAAGTATTGTAGAGTTATTAATATTTAAGGAGTTTGTTGCATTCCTGTCGTCATAAATAACGGCTTTAGAGAGAGCCTGTGCGCAATAACAATAAGTAAAAAATCACCGAAGTTTCTTCGGCGTAATCGAATTTTCTCTACAGCGTATATTGCTGCATGACACTCTCTATGTGCTGCAGCATGAAACTCTCAGCCACGACTGGACAGCGCTCAGTTGCTCTCCAGATGCAGTCAAGTGAAGAGGCGTCGACTAGCGGTGTGCCTGACGCACGATCCACCGCTAACCTTAAGCTTAAATAAAATAAAATCTACTGAGGCTAAAGGGCTGCAATTTGGCAGGCTTGATGATTGGAGGGCGGATGATCAACATACCAATTTGCTGCCCTCTAGCCTCAGCAGTTTTTAAGATCTAAGGGGGGACAGAAAAAGTGAGAACAGACAGACAAAGTCATTCAATAGTTTTCTTTTACAGAAAATAATATTCAACCACAATATATTTGAAATTGAAAAATTGTCTGCCCGTTATCTATCACTACCTTTGTGAAAAAAAAACTATACACTCGAAACATACATACTCACAAAAACACACTTTGTTTATGTCTAACAGTTTCCGAGTTCATTCGAATGTTTTCCTGCGTAGGTATATGAAGTGGCTGATACTGGGGACATTATTTTTCTACCTGGATTTACTTTCCATTCAGTTGTTAAAGGGTTATTGAATCAGGGAAGGTTTTCGTCTCTTGTTGCTCACATATATATATATATATATATATATATATATATATATATATATATATATATATATATATATATATATATATATATATATATATATATACATTCATATACAATATTATATATATGTATATATATATATATATATATATGTATGTATGTATATATGTGTGTGTGTGTGTGTGTGTATTGCATACGGATAGGTATATCGACAGACAGACAGACAAAGAGATAGAAGAGGAGAGAGAGCAGTGACAAGTTAAAAATGCCACAAAGACATACCTTATCCTCTCTCTCTCTCTCTCTCTCTCTCTCTCTCTCTCTCTCTCTCTCTCTCTCTCTCTCTATATATATATATATATATATATATATATATATATATATATATATATATATATATATATATATATATATATATATATATATTATATATAAATGTGTTTATGTATAGTGAAGTGGGTAATCCCTTAGAGAGACAGACAAACATATAGACAGACAGAGGTAGAGAGGACGCGCCGACAAGTCCCAGATATTATGAAGACAAACCCTATCCTCCCCACCTCTTTTCCTTTCCCTATGAATCATCCTCACTCCTACGTGACATCCATGTAAAACGCGAACTGACTAACATGTCTCGAGTTTTCCTGACTTCTCATCTCCTTGGAACGTGTCTTCAACGCTTTCTGGAAGATTGTCTTGATTCCTGGAAGAGGTTCAATGGAAGCTGCGATACCAGCACCTGACTTTTTTGGTTATTAGCGATTACTTTTATACGTTTTCTTTAGTCTCTCTCTCTCTCTCTCTCTCTCTCTCTCTCTCTCTCTCTCTCTCTCTCTCTCTCTCTCTCATGCACACACGCGTATCCTGAACTTTTACCCCAGTTAGCTGGTTCGGGTCTCTCATTCTTTATCCTCCTCTGCCACTCTCATTTACTTTTTCTTCTTCTTCTGCAACATTTATTTCCCCCCTTTCCCACCTTCCCCTCCTCCTTCCATTATCTCCTCCCTCTTCCTCCTACGCACATTCCGTCTTTCCCCCTATTCCAAATCTCTCAATCCAATCGTTATTTAGTCTTAAAAGATGAATAATCGAGAAGACACCTAATTCGCCAAGAACTTCTGTGCTGAAAGGGTAAGGGGTATGTGGGAGGTAGCCTAGGTAAAAAAAATGTTCTTGTAGCTCTTTTTAATTTACCAGTATATTTAGCATTCTTTCTTTATCATTAGGGAAGTGCTTTATAATAATATTACAATTATTCACTACGTTCTACGTCTGTGAAATGACCTCAAAATCTATACATATATATATATACACACACGCGCGCGCGCGCGCACACACACACACACACACACACACACACACACATATATATATATATATATATATATATATATATATATATATATATATATATATATATATATATATACAGTATATGTGTGTGTGTATGTGTATGTGCTTGTGTGTGTATGTACGTATATAAATATATTTAACCGACGTTAACATACATGCGTTAATATCTATAAATTTCAATACATGCACTCGGGAAATGTTAAAACAAAAATTATATGAAATTTAAAACTGCAGAATTTGGAGTTGCCACTTCAGCCACGCACACTAAGAGCTGAAAAGTCACTTTGATACTGGAAAACATTGTGGTACTCTGTGCTACTATTACAGTGTTACTGTATATTATTAGAAAACCATGATTTGAAGTTGGACCTTCGCCCTTCTTTACCGTTGAATGTTGTAGAGGCAATCATTGTTATGCAAGATTGAATGCTAGGCATACTTTGTTAAATTCTATCATATGTAATGGAAAATCCAGTGAGAGAGAGAGAGAGAGAGAGAATAAAATTATATTAATTCCATCATCTACAGTATATGCAAATGTCAGACTTAGCCAAATTAATTGCTGTAATTATTGTTGTGTAAGGGTAAATGTCATACTTAGTTCAGTGAGTTATTTAGTGACTAAAACTCCAGCAAGGGAGAAGCAGGGAGAGATGAATTTATATTTTTTCCCTCATCACAGATGTCATTACATTCTGTACTAAGTTCTGTTCCAGGTCATTGTGATATGTAAGAAAAAAATTAAGTAATATACAAAAGAAAATGTTAGGTTGTTACATTGTTGCCTAATATATATATATATATATATATATATATATATATATATATATATATATATATATATATATATATATATATATATATATATATATATATATATATATATATATGAGTGTGTGTGTGTGTTGTTTGATTGTGTATGTCAGTGCGGGTCTATGCGTAGCAGAGTGAGAGAAGCAGTAGGAGTGAAAGAAGGAATCGAGCTAAACATCATTTAAGCCTAGTTGTCTCAATTCTTTATAAATGACTAGAAGTGAGTGCTCTGAATCAGGAATAAGCAAAAAGTCTCTGAACGAAAAAGAAGAATATCAAATGACACTGAAACTTTCTCATCCCAGTATTCATTTCCCCCCAAAACCTACGAATTTTACTCCATCAAATGTGGGTAAAATGCCCCAATAGAAAGCAGGCCAGGCTTTTATAGGAGAGCAATTAAAGTCGTGATGGATGGTAAATCCTCTTTACGGCGGCCCACCGTCGCTCTGCGTAATACAGTCCGTAACATAAAAGACATTTCTTATATCTTAATGAAATGTTCACTTCTCCGGTCACGAGATGCAGGTACTGCCTTAAGTAGTAAATGCAATGAAAACGTTCTCCTGTTGTTTTACTTTAACTTTTTACTTAACTTTTTTAGGCAGGTCGATCAATAAGGTTACGAGCTTAGGAACTTGAATCTTATTCCTAGAAAAGAGGGAGAATGTATAGAAAGTTAGTACACGCGGACAAGGAGATAATGTACTGTTGCTTTCATTACCATAAGCCTGGCTATATGCTCTTTGTATGAGGAAGACGTTATTACGTCATGTATACATGAATAAGCAGCAGCATAGAGTCTGCGACCCGTCCCCCATCCTCTCTCCTTCCCCATGGCGTCATTAATTATCCTCCGAGTGTTAATATTCCTTCATCATCTCAAGCTGCTCCTCCGTCTTAATACGCTAGTCTTCGAAATTCCCTTTCTTCACTTCCCTTCTCACGTTTCATCTCCTCCGCGTCTTGCCACAGTCTCTCTCTGTTCTTAGGCCTTCCTCCTCCTCCTCCTGCTCCTCCTCCTCCTCCTCTCATTACAGGCGTAGCAAGGGTCATGAATCTCTTGTAATCCCACTAATGCCAGCATCAGTTCATAATCCCAACAGCTCGGCTGGGGATAAGCCGAGTGTTGGGCGGGAAGCGGTGGCGGGTCCCGCTCAAAAGCTCTCTCTATAATCTCCGGAAAGCCTTTCACTAACACATTGCTGACATGATACGTGTAAAAGATTGTTGGCGCGTGTGCGTGCGTTTGTTTGCATACGTGTGGATGTGGAGTGGATGCGGGTGTTAAGGAGTCGTCTGTTTCACAATGTCTGTTGATCTAAGATTAAGAAAAAAAAAAAAAAACTAAAAAACCAGGACAAAACCTCAGTTATCGTTATCAAGTGGTTGATATTGTTTGAGTAAGATCAAGGGACCATCATGACCGTAAACAAAAACACTACACCTGCTTTACATATTTACAAAACAATGTCCTTATCAACACCTGGACGTCGTACAGTTTTTTTTTTTTTAAACACCCATTGGGGATATCAGCAAACGCCTCACCAGCCCACCAGCACGCATGCGCGTTATCTCTGGACTAATGCGTACTGAAAACACGACGTCAGAGGCAATATCCACCTGGTAGTAATTTCAAGAAGCTGCCTAGGCCAGGGGATGGAGGCAGGCGTCGACGGTAAGGGAGGCTTAGCATCTTCGGGAAAGGAGTAGGGTGGGAGGGAAGAGTGGGTGTTGGATGGAGTGGCGGAGAGATTGGAAAGGCTTTCTAAGATAAAAAGGGTGACTGAGAAGCGTAATTAGAATTTGGTGTTATGGGCTCATATTGTTTACCGAGCGTAAAGGGAAGAATATCGTACGCGTTAAAAAATGGAGGAAGAGTTCTTAATATTTTTGTTGCTGTTTGTAGGTTAAGAATTGCCTTTTCTTTACTGGGCTGTAGCTAACTGTTATTTCATTCCTTGCAACAAACTTACTATGAAAAGGGTCGGCTCAAAATCAACGAAACAGGGGTTAGTTCCTTGCCTATGAAGGATTTTTGGTAACGGATATTTGTATATGAGGGAGATATATATCATATTTCTTCCGTGTTACTTAGTAACAAGCGACGATAAATGTAGCAAAGACCACAGGAAAGAAATGAAATTTAGGAGTACAGCAAACGCATAAGCACTCTGCACATTAATTTATTTCATTCTGGCGACCTCTGCTATATCTTATTTCATTGTAATATTATTCAACGGGCTATTTAATTATGCCTTAATTAGGAGGAACTAACGCGATGAATATTATCAAGAGAGGGATGCTGTAGCCGGAAAAAAAAATAATAAGAAAGTTTACCATGAAAAATGTTAAGGCTACTTCACAACAGAGTCAAGAGCCCAGACCTGGAATATACTAACCGTACAATTCTCTTCATTGAACTCTATTATACAATACTCGATTTCCATCAGTGCTGGCTGTACTAAGTGACAGTTGTAAAGTAACGTGTCCTTATCTTCTCTTTGGTCTTTATTCTTTATAAGAAGACGACTTTGTTATACCCTCCCACATTGAATTCCTCGTCGAGGCCACTCGAACAGGACGCCAAAATCCTTTCAGAACGAACGTGGGAAGCCGTAACGACCTGAAGGGCCCTCCAATCGCGGGAGAGGGGCCTCCCTTTGCACCTTCTTAACGAGGTCGAAATTAGATTTTGTCTTTACTTCGACTTGTTTTGCCATAGAGTTGCGTTAGTTTGTACGTAATTGAAAGTATATTTACATATGGATGTATGTGTCGCTCTCAGCACTAACACGAAACACATATGCCTATATATTCATATATATATATATATATATATATATATATATATATATATATATATATATATATATATATATGTGTGTGTGTGTGTGTGTGTGCGTGTGTTTATACATACACACACACACACACACACACACACACACACATATATATATATATATATATATATATATATATATATATATATATATATATATATATATATATATATATATATATATATATATATATATACTTATTAGGAAATAAATTTCAGTGGCATACAAGAAGAAAGATGAAAATGAGGCTGGGGTTAACAAAATGTGAGTCCATGAGGAATATGCAGATTCAGTCTTGTGGTGGAAAGTAGGCTAAAATGAATTATATATGTTGGGTACATTTCTATAACAGGAGAGAGCCACTTGTGTGCAAATATACAAGGAAACAGATACGCTGTTCAACGGCGAAGCGAGTGGTACATAATAAATTTTTAAAGGTTAACCTGAATGTGTCCTTCAAGGAAAAATGTTTTATTCTGAAAAATAGAGGAAGGTTAAAACGGAACTAGGGGTTGAAATAAAATATGCAAATAGATCCATGCCATTTAAAGAGAATGCATTCCTGTGGAAAAGCACCAAAGGTCAGTGGGGTGAGAATGAGATGCTTGGTTGTGACTATTATTAAACGGATAGCCAAGATACTTAAGGTATGTTTAGATGAGGGAAAAACTCCAGGGTAATAGGTAAGATGAATAATTGTTCCTTCGCTTAATGGGAGAGATGATAGAAGTGGATGTAAAAATTATAAGGACATTGTTTTGCCTATTCCAGCGGGAAAGATGACGTTAAGATTCAACTGCTACATTAAGAGTTTTCTCTTTTTGATAGAGTGGTTCATGGTGGTAGATTTCTCTTTCCTAATAATGTCAAGTTTTCATAAGTTGTATTTCGGCAGAGATCTTTCACATTCACAATTGATCCCTGATCCTCATTCCTTGCTGGGAGAGATCGCATTTGCTGAACAGCAGCAACGATATGCAGAAAATGTGCCTCTCTGTCGAACTTCTTAGTTCCGCAGGTTTTTTATTCCTCACACCGTTGGACTGTGGAACAGCCTCCCAGACGATGTTATACAATTGGAACTTCAAAAGTTCAGTCGAAGGTGCAACGCATTACTACCCTAAAACAATTCTCCTTGTATTTTAATAATTTTCTTACGCTTGTATATATTTATTAATTAATTTGTTAATTCAGTTTTTCTTATTCTCATAATTAATCTTTTCTTTCTGTATTTCGTATTATCTTTTGTTACTCCTTTCTAATGAACACCATATTCTTTGGAAGCTTGAATTTCAAGTCAATAGCCTCTGTGAGCTTCTCCTATATGAACTGGGTTAATCTTCTCAATAATGATAATTATTAATAATAACAGAGACAGAGCAGATTGAGCTGAGATAAGGGAGTAGACGTGTACCTCAGTTGTTCATTAAGGGACTGAGCTCAGGGTAAAGATTAATGAGGCAGTGATTTGGGGCAGAAACTGCAAGAAAGTAAATTCTATCTCTTGTAAGCTCATAAGCTTCAGTCGTGTGATGTTTGGAATTATCATTAAAGCATTAAAACTCTCGGTTTTCTTGAAGTGAAAAGTGTAACTCATACATAACTTTCTGTTTAAATTATGTAAGACACGAAGTCTTCCATGTTTACTGAACCGTTGTGATTTCTTATTTATTTGTTTACTTATTCCTTGGATTGGGAAGTTTTAGTTTACACTTCATCAGAAAGACAAATAACGTTATCAAGCAGTAGTGGATGTTCAGAAAAATGCAATTATAATTTGTTTTGAATTGTATTTAAAATTACTTTTTAAATTTATAAAGATAAAAAAGACAGTCTAGATAAGGAAAGTTTTCATCAGGGATAAACTTATTAAAAAAAAAAAAGACCGGAAGAGAGTTGCTTGTGGCCTCTTCTATCCGTACGGTACGCACTAAGGGGTGTGTGGCTCCTCTTGTTAATTCTGATTATACTTATTAATACTAATTACGTCTAATTAATTGGTAGCTGACGCCGTGGGACAGGTGATTACAGCCCTAATTACAGTAATTAAGACGTACGTTGAACATGTTGCCAGAGGAAACCTCGGCGAGCTGACAACAAACATTTAGTTTCTGGAAAAAACAGGAAAAAGAAATGGGAACATAATAGCATTTCTTTTGGCCTTGCGAAGTTCCGTGTGTTTTTCTTGATATATATAACTTTTGTTTTGTGACAAACAAAAATAAAAGATCGATTGTCATTTATAATAAAAAATTGCGAATATTACTAAGTAGTCCTTAAGAAAACCAAAGAAACATACGAGAATAATGGTATGTTTTGTTTCAAAATTTCTTTTCTTCTTTAATAGATTAAATCATAACACCGCCTCTCTCTCCGTCTCTCTCTCTCTGTATATGCAGTATGTATATATATATATATATATATATATATATATATATATATATATATATATATATATATATATATATATATATATATGTATATATATATATATATATATATATATATATATATATATATATATATATATATATTTATATATATATATATATATATATATATATATATATATATATATATATATATATATATATATATATAATATATATTTGAGAAACATCTTCATGCACTATGTTTGACCCATAAAATCCTGAAGAGGGGTAATCAAGGGGTAGAAAGTTTGATTTAGAACCGTAAATTTTTAGGAAGGCACTCGCATTTAAAGACTTGTTCATATCTGATGCCTGACAGTGATAACTGACCAAATTAACAATATTATAAATATCAAATATGATTATTTCACTAACAAAAATAAGGCGGCAAACAACCAAAATCAAGACAACGTTAGGACTGGCTAACATAATCTGACGTCACTATTTATCTTTGCCAATACAACTGCGGTAAGGAGCGTGACGCAAACTCGAAGTCCTCCGAAGCTAGTGTCTAAAACATGGCGTTCTTTTAAAAGAACACCTAAAGAAACAGGGCCAAGTTCCCATTAGTAGCTGGTAGGAGGAATGACTAGTCTTCTTATCAAGTAAGATGCTTCAACGACAGTAGCGTAGAATCTGCTTGACTCATATTTTAAATATCCCAAGGTTGGTACAGCTATGGACTACTGCATGGCCTCTCTGGACCAAAAACGCAACTTATAGATTCTCGACAATGAACAAAGCTCAAAAAATTGTATATTCAGATGGAACAAGACATGGGGATGGCCACGTCTTCAAAAGACAGGGTTAGTGTGTCCATGGTTTTGAATGGGAGGAATTCGGCAGACAATGACAAAGAACGAGTATAAGCAAAAATGCGGGAAAATCAGCATAAAAATTTTCGCTGTAGAATATACCGATCACGTGCACCAGATCTATGCAAGTACAACGGTCACACTTAATGAGCTCTTAAGTTCTGACATCCAGAATTTTAGATACGCTTTCCAGGGAAAACTCTGAAATCCGTAAGAGAGAATGACAACAAGAAACTCTCCTTCCATGTTATCATTCGACCTGATGTACGGATGGGAAACGAGTCAGCAGTTGTCACCGCCAAGTGATACTATGAAGCGTAACATATATTTCATCTCATTTGCATATATTACGTCAGTCAAATTCAAACGCATTTCAATTTAAATGAAAACAAAAATACTCTATTAACGTGTTTTTAATTTTGTTTCAGTTGTTGGCGATAATTATATGGAAAAAGCTGCAATTTCAACATTGTATCAGTTAATACAATAATCATGTTTTTCAAATATGCTCACAAAAAGAAGTAAAAATGTTGCCGAAAAATAAAGCCGAACTACCAAGCCAGTTTCCAATAAAAGATGAACTGAACTGATCTACTCTTTGAAGTTCCAACGAAGCTAAGACAGAGACACTTCAAATTAATATGAACTATGATGGTAAGAGTCATCCACATTCAGTACTCTGTAAAATTGACAGTACATGGCAAAGAGGAGATTCATACTCATGTGTGTAAAAGCGTGTGATAAAAATGAAATGTATAGCAGGCTACAATGGGAAATAAATTTTAAAGGTGAGTGGCACAAATTCTTTGGACTTATTGACATGATCAGGCTCACAATAAAATAAAAAGTTATACATCAAATTTATAGCAGAAATGAGTTACTTAAGAAGTAAGCACTTGAACAACTTCAGGTATACTGGCAAACAGAAAATGATGTATTGCTGGAGCATTGCAAAACAGACCAATGCCCGTATTCAAATTCCGGGGTTATGCACAGGCAATTGTCACAGATTCAAGGAGGTTTGTAAGGGAAAAGTCAGTAATATGGATTACTGCGTCTTTCTTTGCTTAGTTCATTCTATGGCCGGAGTTAAGCCAACACAGTTCTATATTTTTTTTATTCTTGTATATAGACGTCTAGAAGTTTTGGCGTAAACAAAAAATTACTGTATATTCTTAGTATGGGATATTTCAAATTATATTGCAGCTGTTCATATGACTATTTTTCATTAAAGTATTTTTTAATTTGGTTGTTGTATTCAACAAGATCCACTTATGTATTTCTACTTTCTGTAGTTCATCATTATAATAAAGGAAGAAAGCAGACAAATAATCATATTTCATTCAAAAAACATCGGCCTACGTTTTTGAGGGTCGATATGTATTTGTTAAAATATAATTACTAATTCATCTTTCTTTTTTTTACTATGGGCCTTAATACATACAAACATGTATGTATGTATGTATATATATATATATGTATATATATATATATATGAAAATAAGAAGGCCCATAAAACACTATTTAAACGTTGAAACCATATATTTCGGGCACTTGTTTCTGTGCCCCTGTTCACTGGTAGAATATGGACAGGTGGAAAGTTACAGTGGTATATATACAAAAACATGAAGGTGTGGCCTTAGGCCTCCGATGTTAAGGAGGTGGCGTTTCTTAAGAAGGAGGAGATTGACCAAATTCCCTAGTGGTTTTTGGCCTCATTAGCTCCCGTTTGGCGATGGATCTGGCGGTCGCGTTTCTTGGGTCATCTTCTTCAAAAGGGGTCCGAGGATTAAGGTGTCAATGGCGTCCGATTTCCAATGTCCTCCTGACAGGTTCATATTGTTGGTTTGATTGATGATAGCAGATTCCAGCATCTTTCTTTTGTACGGACAGCTACTCTTGAAAACCAACTCCGCCCCACTCCAGTTAATGACATGCCCTGTATTTCTAATATGTAGGAAAATTCCCGAACTCTCCGAAGCGTAACGTACTGATCTTTTGTGCTCTGTTATTCTTTGCGAGAGCGATCTACCTGTCTCGCCTACATAGATGTCATGACAATTACTACACGGTATCTTGTAAACTCCGGCTTCTTCCCTTTAGTTATTTAAGTATACGTTAACGAGCGAACTCCCGATGGATTTGGGATAATGGAAAATGAAAGGATTATTAGAACTGAGTTGCTCGGTGGCCTTTTGGATGTTTTCATCGTATGGAAGCTTTATTTTGGTGTTGAAATCTATTTGTCTGTTGTGAGTGGGACCTCTGTAGTATATTTTATTTGCTTTATTAATAGCCCTCTCGATAATGTGTGGTGGATAGAGCAGTTGCGTTAGGTGTTGGCGGATCGTGTTAAATTCTTGATCCAGGTACTCATTTGAACATATCCTAAGTCCTCTGAGGAATAGGTTGCACCCTACCATGATTTTTACGGAGACGTCGTAGGGTGCAACCTATTCCTCAGAGGACTTAGGATATGTTCAAATGAGTACCTGGATCAAGAATTTAACACGATCCGCCAACACCTAACGCAACTGCTCTATCCACCACACATTATCGAGAGGGCTATTAATAAAGCAAATAAAATATACTACAGAGGTCCCACTCACAACAGACAAATAGATTTCAACAACAAAATAAAGCTTCCATACAATGAAAACATCCAAAAGGCCACCGAGCAACTCAGTTCTAATAATCCTTTCATTTTCCATTATCCCAAATCCATCGGGAGTTCGCTCGTTAACGTATACTTAAATAACAAAAGGGAAGAAGCCGGAGTTTACAAGATACCGTGTAGTAATTGTCATGACATCTATGTAGGCGAGACAGGTAGATCGCTCTCGCAAAGAATAACAGAGCACAAAAGATCAGTACGTTACGCTTCGGAGAGTTCGGGAATTTTCCTACATATTAGAAATACAGGGCATGTCATTAACTGGAGTGGGGCGGAGTTGGTTTTCAAGAGTAGCTGTCCGTACAAAAGAAAGATGCTGGAATCTGCTATCATCAATCAAACCAACAATATGAACCTGTCAGGAGGACATTGGAAATCGGACGCCATTGACACCTTAATCCTCGGACCCCTTTTGAAGAAGATGACCCAAGAAACGCGACCGCCAGATCCATCGCCAAACGGGAGCTAATGAGGCCAAAAACCACTAGGGAATTTGGTCAATCTCCTCCTTCTTAAGAAACGCCACCTCCTTAACATCGGAGGCCTAAGGCCACACCTTCATGTTTTTGTATATATACCATTGTAACTTTCCACCTGTCCATATTCTACCAGTGAACAGGGGCACAGAAACAAGTGCCCGAAATATATGGTTTCAACGTTTAAATAGTGTTTTATGGGCCTTCTTATTTTCATATTACACTGTAGTATTACAGGAAAAGACATTCATATATATATATATATATATATATATATATATATATATATATATATATATATATATATATATGTATGTATGTATGTACCATATATACTGTATATATGTATGTTCCAGCATAGCTCTGAAACGTATCGAGAAATTTCAACCAAACTTGGTATACATATGACTTACTATCTGGGAAAGAACACTGTCGGAGTAAGACATCACAGGCACCAAACGGGGTGCGGTGGGA
>JANJGK010000001.1:78432099-78467099 GCA_039081455.1 Macrobrachium rosenbergii
CATCGAAGCTATGCACAGATGAAGTACAGTCAAATTTTCTCTCATATTAGTGAACACAATTGAAATATCATTGAGTAGTTTTACAAAAAGAAGGCTTTTGTAAGAATATTACTATTCGTCTAAGTATGCATCAACTTGATCTATTACTTTATAAAGAAATCTGTAAAATGTATAAATTTTACAGAAGATAGTTATCATGGACGGGAAAAAGAGTAAACAGCCATCTGCACAGATAACTGGCGGTTCCTTCCACAAACTGATATATGCGTTATTTCAAGAGCTCTTCATCCCTCTCATGCCACGTCATGGCACTTTTAGTGGAGAAGTGTTTATTTCGGTGTTTTAGGAATATGTATTTACTTACTTATACGCTAACTCTTTCTCTTACCATAACCATCAGATAAAGAGGGCAACAGCATCACTCAGGAGAAAGAGTCACTAACGTTATGTATGGCCCAAGTACTATTCAGTAATGAAGAGGCTCACAAAAAAAAATAAGAATAAATGCCCTAAGATAAATCGTTGCACTGTTTCATAAAATAGTAAGTTATATGAAGGCACCACTTTCTTGATAGAACTCGGAATACTTAATCCTTTCCGTCCTACTTCAATGGCCTTTCTAAAACGTACAAAGTTAGAGTCCATCTACGTTTAAAATATCAAATATCCTTTCTTAGATCTACAGAACATAGAAACTGGTCGCTAATCTCTTATCGTATCTCCAAGGACACCTCAATTCCGCCAACGTTCAACAGGTGACGGATTCTATTTCTGAACTTAATAGCCCAAAATTCTACTGAATTACATAAAACCTCTCAGTCTAGACTTGGAATTAAAGCTCAATAAGATCCGGATATTTGATGTATTTTTTTTTCTTTCGAGAGACAAATTTAAAAACCTCGAAGAGTTTCCGCCAGTCATCTCAGCATTTATGTTTCTAATGACAGCTTTAAAATCAAACCTACGGCTGCGGTAAAGTCAATTTCGTTTTCCCCCTTGCTGGTGAAATAACATGGATATTTCGATTAAAAAAAATTGTCCCATTCATTAAACTTCAAAAATTACTTGGCCCATAAAGCTAGATGATAATAATGTTATCGTTTCTATGACAAGAGTTCTGGAGATTCTGCTGAAATTTTATTATACCAGAGGCATATAAATTAACACCTGAACGAGATAAAGACCGCAAATAAGCCTTTCTGATTTGGTTGAAAAGTAAAGAACAGTAGATGTATGATTTGGCTGATGATAAATATCTAGAAAAAAGATTTTGATGACATTCATCATTAATTGCTAAATTACTCAACACCTGATATATTATCGAAAAAGCTTTCAGTGAAGAGAATAAATTTTAATTCAGAAATCCCACGAAGAGAAGGAAAAAAATCTCACCCACAAAATAAAACTCAAATATTTTAAAAGCATGAAGAGCGTCAGCGAGCATCTCAAATCTGATAACAGTTAAACTTTTACTATTCGAAAAATATCTGGAGTTCGTTCACGGATGCATTTTTTGAAAAAGGAAAAAATGCAAAATTTTAATGAAGTTTATGTCCAAAAGACAGAATACACTAGTCTTCAAAGATTCTCGGAGGACATCTACAATGTAAGAGAGCTCTAGGATTTTTGTAGAAAGAAAGATTCGGGGTAGATATTTTTCAAGGCCAGGATATTTTCTTAATGCTATATGGCCCGGGAAAAGGTTGGAAAACGAGCCCACTTGTCATAATAAAAAGCCGAAAATGTTTAAACCTACTGTTTTATTGCAGCTGTAAACTCTATCCTGGTTACTGTTATAATTATTTAAAATTCGCTATCAGTTCTCCCGACTTTCAGTTCCCCTTCCCTCCAAAAATGGGTCCCGGCTAATTGCCTCGTCTGTCAAAATGAAAAACTGACCCTGTTGGAAGCTAGATTTTATTGACGACGCTATCCTCCGTTCCGTTCGCAGTGATTCTTCAACCTTTCATCCACTTGGCATCAGCGTATCTCGGATGCAAGGAAATGTAGGTTCAATCAGTTGGCATATTTTAGGCTTTTCACACACACATGTGTGTGTATGTATGTATACATATATAATTTTTTCTTATAGAGTCTCAACATATTATAGACATGTACATTAGAAAGCAAAGAAAAATAAAAATCAAGTAAAAGCACCTGTTAGACCAAAAGTTGGAGACTGAATGACCAGAAAAGGAGAGAGAAGCAACGAAGGAACCGACTTAGCCAGATACAGTTGTGCACAGGAGGTGTGTGAGTTTAACTTGGGCACTAACTGCTTAATGAATAATGATTCTAAAATGTCAGAGTATTCGATATTGGCTTTACAAATTTTAGCATGATTTCTGATGTTGGAAAATTAAGGATTGGACAGTCTGCAACCAGTGCGATGGCTAACACCTTTATGTGAATCAGCCCTGACCCTCAGCAATCGTTTAGTCGATCCAACGTATGTCCCCGAATTAAATCTGGGGCACGTATATTTATACACGACTGAAGATCGCATTATTGGGCAGGGTCTATCTTTAAATTTAAAAAAGCGACCCTATTGTAAAAGGGTTTTTCGGAATGAGAATGACCTATAGCATGTTAAAAATTTTTTTCTATTGCAGACTTAGTACTTTTTCTAAATTTATCGTCTTGAATATATGGTATACTGGCATAAAGTTTCTTCCTTGGTACTGTACTAATAACAGGAGGATCAGATAGTTTCCTGTTTAGGAAATTCTTGCAGTATCTATAAAGAATGTGAGATGGAAACGTACACTTTGCCAGTTTATGTACTTACAAACACACCTCAGGCGGAACCGGGAGGCACTCAAAGCCCAAGGCTTAAAAAGTCAATCATTCTAAGCCAATGAAGAAAATAAAATGAAGCAAATAGACGTTATCAAGTCAACGCTTCTTCATCCTCTCCCAACATGCTTACAGAAGGGCAATGGAAGTCAGGCTCCGAGATATCGTACGAGTCACGTTCTGGATTACCGGTGGACTCTTAGGCTATTCCTTCACATTTCCAACTTACATCACAGCCATTATACCCTGAATGTCGCGTTATAGCACTTACGTTGTTTGAATATCGAAGTGAATGGTCATTTTGCCATTTATTAGCGTTGTTGTGAACTACAGTTGTAAATAAAAATGGATTCTTTTGCGTTGTGTATTTAGATTTTCTTATAAAGAAAATACCTTCCCAGGAGATAGAGCACATTGACACTTTTTTTTTTGGCATTTAATGGTTTATCCATATTATCCCCGTCACGCTGTGATGACCACGTTCTCAAATATACAAAAAAGTTAAATAAGGATATCGTATAACTTCTAATACTTTTGCCTGTCTATTTTAAAGGTAATGTATAATAAAACGCTTCAAAAGAAATTGCAAGCATCTTTGAGGTTACATGCAGCCATAGAGGCTAGTGCTTTAGGAGAATCCACGATTGTCAGATAAATCATTATTGATTTATATCACTCGGAATAGAAAATCGATGAGTATTTCAAGAATACTCCCCGGCTTTTGGGCTATGCTACTAGTGAAGAGATGACAAATTAGAATTTAAAGCCTAAATGTTTTATATTTGATGTTTACAAATTCTCAAATTAAAAATAATTCTTTAAGTAACGGAAATTCAGTATTCGTCTTGCGGGGTTATTGAGAGTTCGACTTTTTGTACCATATTCTTTGAATTTTAATCAGAGAACATTGTTTTTAGTAAAATCTTTCTGAACAGGTGACCATGACGCTTAAAAAGAATTGAAAATCACATGTTGCTGGATAAAAAATTTACATAACGTATGGCAACCCACGAGATATAAAGTTCAACATCTGTCAGTGATCCATTTGTCAGCAGCATAGTTGTAAAATGATAAATATTTCCTTTCAATTGTAATAAGTGAATTGATTTCTGAATATTTATAGTACTCACTCATGATTTACATATTTACAAATTACTGGTTAAAGGGAAAATGTGAAGTAATATCATCTTTTCAAAAGGTTGCTTTCGTTTAGAACATTTTGCTATTACAGATTTGTTGCTTGAGAGCTGGATGGACAGCAAAAGCTAGATGGATAGATAGATAGATAGATAGATAGATAGATAGATAGATAGATAGAAATAAAAATTTCTAGTTGAAAGGAAAACTTACAAGTAATATCACCTTTCAAAAAGGTTAGTTTTATTTAGAACATTTGCTACGGCAGTTTTGTTGCATGTAAAACGTAGATAGATGAGTATATAGATAGATAGACAGACAGGCAGACAGACAGATAGATAGATAGACAGATGGATAGGTAGATAAATAGATAGCTAGATAGATATACAGACAGACTGATGGATAGTCATTTGATAATGAGCTCCAGGAATCAGTTAATGCTGAAACATGTAAAAAGAGTATTAGCACGATATATCAGAACCGAAATCCGGCAGATTAACGGTCAGTTCATTATCGGCCAGATTAAGTTATTCACGCAATTAATTCCCTGATTAATTACCGCCATATTCTTAATCTCAGAGCTGCTGCTTTTGCTGCTTTTATCTTTCGTGATAGGGTGCGATAATGAATTTGTAATAACTAAAGGAAATATGTGTTCCATATATATCTCTTGGAATGCCAAGGTACTGTTTTATTAGCACATGCATAAGTAATGAAAATGATCTTTTTCACTAGTTAAATCAGTATTTTGTTTTTCAATTCAAGTTATTTATAAGTCGGTATAAACATCAAGACTAGCTATTTTTCGGCATCTGACTTATACAGGAAAAAACATGAGTTCGCCATCCATAGACCTCATAATTAAATCATGTGCTATAGCAGAAAATAGTCAATGGTTAAATCAGTATATTTTACAATTCATGTTATTTATAAGCCGGACACCTGAGAGGTTATATACTATTAGATTTGGACAGGGAAATCGTGAGTCCACCATGCATAGTTCTAATAATTAAATCATGTGCTATAATAAAAATGCAAATTATATTCATATACGATAAAAAATGAAAATAAGCCTGCATGTGTCAACATACTTGTAATAGGATTTTGAATAAAAAATATCAAGGAGAGATTTAAATAACAACAAACATATGAAGATATAGAAATGTAATAAGTGATTTTTGCCTTAAATGGATACGTTTTGTATTTATTTGATTTATTTATATTAAGTTCTTTTTTTTATTTAATGAACGATGGGATGTGCTGTTTAAAATAATTGTGAATGAGTAAGAAATACGTTTAGGTTACATACGTTATGTGTCTCTTCAACGGTTCTTGTTTATTTCATTTTATTTGCTAATTCCCTACCATTGTAGGATTAATTAAGGTTTAACCAATCACTTTGGGCCATTTTAAAACTAAATTAGTGTATTTTTTTTTAGCTTACTATATATTATAAAATAAGGAAAGATAGTGTTTAGTTACGTAGTGTATATTAATTTCTTTAAATTCTGGGGCACCAAGACGTAAATCGTAGAGTGAGGACTTGTGTAACATTATTAAAAATGCGTATTATTATATAATCATATATATATATATATATATATATATATATATATATATATATATATATATATATATATATATATATATACATATATGTATATATGTGTGTATATATATATACATATATGTATGTATGTATATATATGTATACATACACATACACACACGCACACACACAGATATATATGTATTTATGTATGCATGTATGTATGTATATATGTATGTATGTATGTATGTATGTATGTATGTATGTATGTATGTATGTATTTGAAACGTTATCTTTACAATACGAGAAGAGTTTACGAATATTCAGACATCAGAAGTAAAATAGAAAGCATTCACGTCCGGTTCATAAGAGCAAGATTATTTAGGTTTCGTATTCAATCTAATAATAATAATAATAATAATAATAATAATAATAATAATAATAATAATAATAATAATAATAATAATAATAATAATAATAATGAGTATTATCATTACTCTTACTGTACTTATTTTGAATTTGTAAATTGCATGTAGGTCTCATCATCAAGCGTCTTCAAATTGATCTCCAACATATTATCGAAAATATTTAGTGAACTGGATCTGGACTCAACATTGTATTTAAATGTTAACAATAAACAAGTAAGTGCGACCTTCATGTGCATATTTGGCTGTGTTCCAGATTAATCCTTTCAGGGTTCATTTAGCAATCATCCAACCTTGGATTTCATTGGTTAGATCACATATACCGAAAATTCATATAGGATATTGGTTCTACCACAACCGCCAAATGGTAAATCACCCTTGTATAAGCATCATTCTCGCCTTCAGATTAAAATATATGGAAGTTATAGAAAACAAAAGACCGTAAATATCCACATCTCACTGAAAATATGCTGAAGAATATCGACGAGATTCATTGGGAAATTTTTTCTCCATAATTCATTTGGACAGGCATTTATACCAAAAGCAATTTATATATATATATATATATATATATATATATATATATATATATATATACATATATATATGTGTGTGTATAATATATATATATATATATATATATATATATATATATATAATATATATATATATATATATATATATATATATATATATATATATATATAACTATATATGTATATATATATATAATATACATATATATATATATATATATATATATAATATATATATATATATATATTATATATATATATATATATATATATATATATATATATATATATATATATACATACATATACTGTATATATATTTGTGTGTGTGTGTTTAAGCTAGTTTGCGCGCACATGTAAATTAATATAAACAGCTCGAAATATTTCGTAAAACACATAAAGTTGATATTCAAAGGCCCTGATTTCTGATCTGACGGAGTCATGAGATGGGAATAGGAATGTGTTGGTGTCCGACCAGGAATTTCTGAATCCGCTCCTCGACAAAGGCTATAACCGCTATTGAGGGCAGTTAGGACGATGGTCCGGTAATTAGTCTTGAGCTCTGCGTATGACGTCCTCCATTATCTCTCGTTCTCCTAAATGATTAGCACCAATTGCAACAGAGCTCCGTCTCGGCGAGAGCCACGCCCATCCTCCGGTGATTACTGGGGGATTACCGACCAGTCATATACGGGACGTGGATGTATGTTATTCAAACCGTTATTATTCTCTCGGAGCCTGTGTGGGACGCTTAGGATTCTACGCTTTGTGTCAGAGTGTATGTGCTTGTGTATGTGTGTGTGTGTTCATTATATTCAAAGAATTTTATATATCTATATATATATATATATACACGTGTGTATGTATGTATTCATGCCCCGACGTATGAACGTTTATGTGGTGAGTCCTTGTCTACGTAAGCTTTGCAGTAATGTATACGTCGACATTTGCATTCGTCTATTGATAATATTCATGCATAAATTCATATTTATCAGCAAGTGGGAGGGATTGTGTGTGTGCGTGTGTGCGCATTACATCTAAAGGAATATATATACATGTTGCTACGTATGAACATTTAAGTTGTAAGGTATTGTCTATATAGACTTTGCAGTAACGTTTATCTGTGTGTGTGTACGTGTCGACATTTGCATTTGCATATTGGTATTATTCATACATAAATTCATATTTATCAACAAGTGGAAGGGGTTTACAGCCTTTAGGACATATGTATACATCTATTCTATATTCATGTTACGGTTGCGGTGGTTTCAATTGTTTGTCTGCCTCTGACAACAACCTGATTTTGAGATGGGTATTTGCCAAGTCTTGTTTAGGTTACGTAAATCGTTGGAAAAAGAAAGTATAATCACTTATAGTTTTTTTTTATTGTCAACCAAATTCTCTAGGTAAAATTAGATTATCAAAATTTCTTCTTGTAGCATAAAATAAAATTCCCTAGGCTTTGAGTAATTATACAGCTTGTATCAAAGTTGATAACAAACAGAATTTATGTTTTTCAAAGGGATACTTTCTTGGTAATCAGTTTATTCATTTAGAAATGAAAGAACAAAATACTGTGGTCTGATTTTGAGACAAATTTGTTAACTAAGTGCCATGGTATTTTCTGCCAGTGTAGCTCTGAATTCTGTTAAGCCAGTCAACATTTCAGTCATGACCTAACGTACGTTCAATATATGAACTAAAAATTTAAAAAAATGAAATTTAAACAATAATGTAAATTAAAGAATATGAAAATATAAACATATAAATCGGAATCCAGGGAAATTGGTGCAATATTAACCTATCTGAGAAACTGTCAGGTAAAAGGGCAGTTTAACCAGACCCTTAGAGCGCGATTCAATCTCCCTAAAATTGGAAACCATTGCTGGAATAGGAAAGGCAATTAGTTAATTGAGGCCACCTGGAAATAGAAACACGCTGAGCGAAAAATGTTGTCGCTGAAAAGGAATAAAAATCGAATATGAGGAAAAAACTTAAATTGATTCAATTAATCTCCTGTAATCGGAAATAATTTACAAACTTGTTATAACAGGAATTTTGAGGAACGGGTAAACGGGATACCGTGTTGCGTAGAAAGGAATGGCTGCCGTCGTGGATAAATAGGTGGAAGGAGAATACACAGAAGGATACTAACGAAAGGAAAGACGGAAGAGTGAGAAGAGGGAATAGGAAAGGAGGGCGATAAAGATGCAGTGAAGGGAGAATTCGTGATACAAAAAAGGTTAAATAACATAGGGCGGAAGGAATGTTGAAAGGCTAAAAATGGGCGATAAAAAAGTAAAGTAATTGAAAGGAAAAAAATAAAAATGACTTCAGAACGAATCGCCGGGGAGCAATAAAATGGAAGTAAAGATGTAGACTAGTAATTAAAAGATGGAGGTAGGAAGTTTGGATAGAGGAGAGAAGAAAACAAACCGAAAGAAAAAAGGCACGATGTATAGAAGAAAGTTAAGAATTAGGGGGATGAGGAACGAACGAAATGGAAACTACGGGGTCGAAGGGTGAATGCAGCAAAAGAATTTTAGGAGAGAGGAGAGAATTGTTAAAGAAACAAATATGAAACGAAGTGCCAGCCAGTTAATGTGATGCTGGCAGTGAGGATGATAGGAAACGGGGAAAAATGATAATCAAGGTAGAGGTGATGCATAGCAGTAGATAGAGAATCTAAAATAAATAAACATTCAAAACAAAAAAGATCTAATAAACATGGATATAAAGAACATGATGAGTAGTTGAGTGCAACCGGGGCGAAATAAACAAGGGAAACAGTACTGGATCAAAGTCAATGAGGAAGCCAATAAAATAAAAGCAATTCTATAGCAATATTTCCAGGAAAAAAAAAAGAAAGTTTTTAAGAAGGGAAAGAGAAATCAAGCTGTCAATACGATAACGAGTACTTGAAAGAAGTGCTTAAAGTGAAGCTGAAAAGAATGAGATGGTGTTCCTAAATTATGGCGGCAATCAAGAGCTCATGTAGAGAAAGATCCGAAGAACGCGGAGAAAAGAAAATAAAGATTCTGTGGGGGTAGGAGGAAAGGAAAGGGATGGAGGGGGGGGAGCATTGCTGGGATGGGGGAGCGAGGAGGGGGAGCGAAGTTTAAAATGAGGTAGCAAACAGCCATTAATGCCTCCATTTACTTTTCTTTTCCCATTTTTTATTGCCTCCTCCGATGTTGGAGGCATTTGGCAAGGGGTCGGGGCTCCCCCCCCGCCCCAACCTCGGAATTCTGGTACACGCCCTGCCACTTAAGATTCAAGAGTTTCACTATAAAAGCAGTAAAGAGGAAAGCGGCCGTGAAGTGCCGCTAGCCATTTAGATTTGGACCAGATAGACCACGTTCACGAAAGGAAGACTAGCCAAGTTTAGTGGGATATTAAAACAGATTTTTTTCTTTCTTCCACCTTTCCCCCATCTCTCTCTCTCTCTCTCTCTCTCTCTCTCTCTCTCTCTCTCTCTCTTTTCCCTCAGGTTCGCTCACTACCGCTCTATTACCGTATCTCAATTTTACCACTTTTCGAAACTAGATTTTCATTTTAATTTGACAATATAATAATAATAATAATAATAATAATAATAATAATAATAATAATAATAATAATAATAATTACTAAAATATTTCCTTGCTGAGATTACCTTATTAAAGACATCCCCAAGAAAGGAAGAAATAGTACTAGTTTCTCTCTTACTAAATTGGCTATTTTTTGCTGTAGCATCGAATCCATTAACAGACTTCTCTTTGAACGACTACATAGGTACAGTTATTAAAACAGACAATAGTCATATTAGAGCGTAATCCCTTACACCTCGAAAGAAGGCCGCGTAGCACCCATCAAGCAATCAGCTCTCATAGTTCTGTGAAAAACACGGAAGTCATGTTTGATTAAAAGTATTCCCTTATTTTCCCGTTTCCTTGCACTCTTATGATCTTCCTCTCTTGTATATGCAGGGCCGTTATTTACTTCAATATTAAGAACAATTTACTCACTTCATATAATATATCTTTCTTCCCGCGCTCGGTGATCCAGGTCTCGATAGGAAAATGGACTGAACATATACTGTATAGAAATCTGTGTGTATATATATATATATATATATATATATATATATATATATATATATATATATATATATATATATATATATATATGTTTGTGTGTGTGTGTGTGTGTGTGCGTGTGTGTGTCATTTTGTCTGTTGCTCTTGTAACTTAAAATGTAACATGGGCGTCTATAACAGTGGTATTGGGTTGCTTCTCATATCTATTGTTCGCGTTATTTTGGTCGTAACCTCATTATTCATTTTGTTGTAGTTTTGTGTGGCTTGAAAATTTACCATAAAAATGGAAACTGTAAATTAAGCATCTATAGTCTCATGGAACATCATCATCATTTATAGGCAGGTGAAAAATATAGATAAAAGGTAAATTATGGTATTAAATATAGCTTTATAAAATCAAAGCCACAAGTATGTATGGTTAATTCTTAGAAATACAGTAATTTACATGAGGAAATCCCTTTCATCAATATGTAAGTAAAAAACCAACTCTAATTTTATAATTAGTCTTTCGCTTAGCTCTCTTTTATTTGAGCTCGTTACTTCATTAAAAGGAATGTTCTTGGCGCAGGTAATTGAAAATTATTGTATTTAGAGAAATTGCTGTAAGGTAAAAAACGACTTAATGTTTACTCTTTTTCCTTCAGTACAGAAAGTACTTAGACTAATTTTCTCATTTCCATTTCGAAGACGATAAAATTTGCTTCTATTATTTTCTAGTTAAAAAAACTTTTTTGTTTAAAATCCTAGAATAAAATTAATGATAATGTTTTATTTACTATTTGGGTATGATTACCAACGAACTTAAACGTGCAACATTATTTTGTAGCGAGAAGTTATAAAAAAACCACTGTTTGGGTATGATTACGAACGAACTTAAAAATGTGATATTATTTTGTAGTGAGGAGTTATAAAAAACATTATTTGGGTATAATTACCAACGAACTCAAAAAAGTAACGTTATTCTGTAGTGAGAAGTTAAAAAAAAACTAATCAAGATTCATTCCCTTTCTTTTAATGCATAATTTTTTTGATCTTTTCTTCGTAGGCCGTTATTTATGGTGTTAAAGACTCGTTCTAATCAGCCACCTGCGTGGATAAAGTATGTTATTTTTATTTATATAAACGGAAAATTATTTATCTATGTAAAAAGAAATCTACAAAAATACTATCTCGAATGATAAAAGTAAGCAATCCGGTTTTCCTCAAAGTTTCTAACGTTTCTAATGAGAGAATATTCAGCGGAAAATGAGATAAAACGTTTATTTTAATGCAACAGAGATACGTATTCCCTGTTTATCTCTAAAGTTTAAAAGAGAATTCCACATTTCTTTCGGGCGTTTGTTACATATCTGAAAGTACCAAAACCAGGGACGAAGAAAATGACTTTTTTTAAGTATAAAAATCCTTCTTTTTTATTTTCCTTTTTTCTACCTTTTTATTTGCCCAGGGTATTAAAGAAAAACGTAAGATTTTAGGGGTGGTGCTCATTTAGCTGAAATTTTCTCAGAAATCTTAATTAGATTTCTGTTATTAGGTCATGTAAAGTCCTCCTTATAGACAATAAGGTTTATGCATTAAATTTTCGGTATTTAATCTAGTGATTATATAATTAATGACTCGAAATTTATCTGATTTCCGTCGTCGAGAGGGATTTGAGTTATCTTACCACAACAGAAGGATCGTTTTGAGATTTACCATTTTGTACTTGACATCAAATGTTAAATTGATGACATTCTGGATCTAATGCTATTACTAATTGTAAACAGATTTAAGGGGGAATTCTGCTAATGGCATATTAAGTGGAATATACAAAGGGCTTTGATAATCGTTTCGTTTCTATTTTTTAATGATATCTGTAGCTCGAGGGCTTTCGCTCTTACAGGCAAAAAGGAATAAGGTACAATTCGTCTAATTCGGTGAATGAATGTGCTATTGGGAGACAATGAAGAAAAATTCAGTCATAAATTTTCACCTTTTCGCCAAACTTAGGGAAACTAGAAAGTAATGTGTATGATTGGCTGTTTTGATCTTGACTTATTGCTTACGATTACGCCACTTGTTGAGACTACCCAAATAATTTTTAGAAAGGATGGTAATGGAAGAATGAACCTACGTCATCTGAGTCATGAGGTGTCATTAAGCCCGGTAAAGGAAAGAAAACCTCCTTTAATTCAACAAAACACTAGTTAAGATATCATTAGTTAGGTAGAGATGGCGTGGAAACCTCGTGAGGGATGGAGAGAACAAAAGAAGCAGCAAGTAAACTGGTTGATGACCGTTTTACTTGTCTCGTCAAGAAACTCAATAAAAGTAATAGATACGGGAGTAATATTCCGATTTAAAGTGAATATGATTTAGGTTTGATGCATATCATTTAGAAGCCGATCTATCAGTACAGACAATTTAATCTCTAACACAGGGCTGAAACTATTTGGTGGCACACACACACACAGACACATATGTGTGTGTGTGTGTGTGTGTGTGTATAACTAAATCACGAAAAAATGGAACATGATAGATATATAAATAAAGGCAAATGCCACGAAAGAAAGTGAAAGAAAATGAGTGGTGATAGGCCTTTCGACTTAATGTCCTTTACTTAACAGAATGATAGAAATATAAAAATAAGTTTACAAAGAAAGCTCATATAATTGACAGAAGGTGATTATAAAGGAACAGATGTACCTGGAGTCCAACACAGTTGAAGAATTAGTGGACCTATTTCACTTTCCTTCGTGGCATTTGCCTTTATATACGAGTATATATATATATATATATATATATATATATATATATATATATATATATATATATATATATATATATATATATATATATATACATATACATGAAATTTTTTTCACATCACCATGGTTTTTATAAAATCATTCAGCTACAAATGTCATTTAATATCTGATTCATGCTACTTCGGGAATATCACCGAAGAGGAATTATAAGTGATAAATGGATTGTTACCCAAGTGTCTCGAACACTCGATAGTACCCTCCAACGACTCCAGTCGACGGTCAAACCACAGAGCCATCTTGATGGCTAGGTGGTTTGACCGACATTTGAGGGTACTGTCGAGTGTTCGAGACACTTTGGTACCAATCAATTTATCACTTACAATTCCCCTTTGGTGATATTCCCGAAGTAGCGTGAACCGGATATTAAACATCTGTAGCGTAATGATTGTATATATATATATATATATATATATATATATATATATATATATATATATATATATATATATATATATATATATATATATATATATATATATGAAATTTTTTATCGCACCGTGATTTATATACAATCATGAACCTACAAATGTCGCTTAATATCGAATTCATGCTACCTCGGGAATATCTCCGATGGAGAATTATCACCGAAGGGGAATTTATATAAGTGATAAATGAATTGGTATCGCCGGGACGCGAACCCTTGACACGGACCTATTCAGCGACTCCATAGAAGGTTACCACCGCGACAAGATGGCGTGAATTCGATATTAAGCGACATTTGTAGCTTCATGATTATATATTATATATATATATATATATATATATATATATATATATATATATATATATATATATATATATATATATATATATATATGGAACATATACCTTGTTTTTTTGAGGGGTTGGTACCAGAAGGCTAGTAGTACATTTTGGATCTCGGAAAGTCTTTAGAGATGAAGTTGGTAGCCCTGACGGGCGTGAGCCACCGGTCTTGAAATCGTACCATTACCACTTTAATATTGAGCATACCAGCCTTCATATAAGCACGCTGGAAAAGACGTTCATTACATCCAGAGAAAGAATAAAAATTTTGGATAGTTATGCACTCCGCATCATTACAGTGGAATGCATAGTTATGGTTAGGGTTTCATTACTAAACGAAGTTCCCTCAAGTTTTAGGTAACTATCGGATTACAAACATTTCAGTCGTCCGATCATCAAATATGTTTGATCTATCTCAGGAACGAACGTATTTACTTTTCTGTAATTGCTGATAGACCTCGGTGTACATATGCACTGCATGAAATGTATGGACGTAAGGTAAGAATTTGATTATGACTTCTTGAATAAATAATACACCAATAACTTCTAGCCATACGAATTCCAACAGTGTTATCGCTCAGGACTGAATCCATTTGTGTGCGTTGCATTCATACACTTCTTCCGGATAGCACAAGTCTTTTGCAAAGGAGATTAATGGAAAGTCGAATGTTTAGCATTGTAATATGTCACATGATTTACAAGTGTCATTTGGTGTGTCATGGAATAAGTTTTCAACTTTGCAACAAAAGAACGGCTGGAGGTTTTTTTTTTTATCGTAATTCATGATTAGTCGATAGGACAGCAACTTGAATAGGCATAAAAATAAGATAATTTCAAATGAATATTTCATTAGTTCATACGTTTCTATACCACAGTATCTAGTCTGTTATCGCTGGTAACACACAACACAATCCGTTTTTTTTTTCGAATGGCTCAGTCTTAACGTCATCAGTTTATCAGTGCTGATATTAGACATTATCATATAAAAAGAGACAAGGATAGCCAGTGAAAGACGCAAACTGAAAAACGAAAGATAGAACCTCACCACTCATGGATTTGATCGCTCAAGATGACCTTCGATGTTACGGAGAATAAGGTTTATCATTTATTAACGTACCAATCAAGATGACCGTCGATGTTACGGAGAATAAGGTTTATCATTTATTAATGTACCAATCATAATAATCACATGCTTTACCACTTGAAAGGGGCGGTTTTTCATGGGGGTTTCCTTGCCCTTCTCTTAGAACTGTACAGTCTTCTCCCAGGTAACGACCAAGAACTCAGGAGAACGGTTTCTTTCCAGTAAGATCATCCTTTATCCGTATGTGAGTAAAGGTATGATATCAACTTTTTCACTAGCTGCGAAATATAGTTGGGTTTAAGATGAAATGAGAAATTCTCTTTAATTATCATTATGCAATGTTTTCTTGGTGTAGTTGTGGCTTGGTATGATAACAGTAAGTTTCGAAAGTGTTTTCGTTAGCACGACCGCCATGCCTATATTCAGTTTTTTTTTTTTTTTAATATTTCTTTCAGTGCAACAGTTTTCATTCATTGTACCTTAACTTTTAAATCGTTATCACGCGATATTCGGTCCTAAGTGTTTTGAATCAATTTTCCAGTGCTATTGTCTCAATCTTTGGTATGTTTAGAGGAAAATCCTTGTAAATGCCCTTATATGTTATTGCGCAATCATTTATTCCATACAAATGCTTTACATGTAAAAAAAAAAATGTTTCAGCCTCTCGAGTTACCTAAGTAACTGAAAAGGAAATCCAAAGAATATTTTGTTGATCTGAAAAATACAGCTTTATTTTTTTTTATTTACTCTTCTCTTCTTGGGTAACGTCATACGTTAGATGCTCTAATTTTAATTACTAGTATTAAAGAGGCAGTCACTATACCAAGCTACTGTTTTTTTTTTCTTTACTTTTTTATGACTTTTTTATGACTAAGTATATTAATGGTATATGAGATCAGTATGTTGTATCTACAGTTAAAATCTTAGCCCAGAAAAGAGTAACTGAAAAACTGCTACTTATAATAGGATTTATTTACACATGTAGTTATCAAACTGATAATTGTGTTTGTTGCTGTATTTCTAGGACAAAGTGCATGTCCATACGCTGTAGGCTCATACCAAAATGGTTCACCAACCACGCCTTAAATGGTCGCAAGGTTTATGGCTGATGAAACTATGCGCTGTGGCGGTATCAACTGGACTGTTTCTCTTCCAGACTATCGGCAGTATCAATCTATATGCAAACAGGAAGAGAATTCTTTTATCCAGTTCCCAGTATGGCGACGAGGAATTTTCGTCCCCCAAGATAACTCTGTGCCCTAATATTCCCTTCAACACGAGAAGGTTGGTTGACCTTGGCCTCTCTGTTCCAGTCGACAGCGCCCACTATCTCCTTGAAGCAATAAAAAATCTCGCTGGAATCAACCCCAATCTAACAATCAGAGAATTACAACATTCTGCTGGTTGGAATTTGGGTTCTTTACTTGAGGAGACCTATGTAGGAAGCACCAAAGAAGTGTATGACCTTTCCACATCGTCCTCCATTCTATGGATGCCTTCATTTCGGTTCCTGACACCGTGCTTCTCATTAAAATTACAGCCAGTTAAAAAACCTCTCAGCATTCTGATAAAACTCAGGAAAGACTTTGGCTTACGCCTTTGCACTTGGAACGTGAACGGGAGAGAGAAACACTTTAAAAACAGCCGAGATTGTCCTTACATTAACCAGCGTTGCAATACTTCCTGCTCGGAAGAGGAGTTGTTATATTACGGTGCTTATAAAGTCTATGGTTACTTGCAGTCGTCATCACCACTGAAAAAGATATCCTATCGCCAAACTTTGTTGGATGAAGAGAGCAGAGCAGCAAGCATTGAACTGGAGCAACACAGAGTAAGGTTACTTGGTGATAAAGAAGTGGGCTACGATGCACACAAATGCCTAAAGAAATGCCTAGCCGAGTCACTTTGGGAAAATGATAACTGTAACGTGAATGATTTCATCCAGTATGATTATCTTCTCAGAACTCTTTGTCTGCAGCGGAGTCATCTGGATGAGAATTTCCTATTGAAGGAATATGGATGTTCACATGAATGCCCTCCTGAAATGACTTCTGATTATTGGATGATAACATACACCTCAAGAAGCGTCCCATACTTTAACCTTACCATAGGACAAAAGGAAGTCACCAACATTCAAGAATATGAGACTTATCCTATAGAAAAGCTGTTGTCTGACATTGGAGGAAGTCTGGGCCTTTTGCTAGGATTTTCTATACTCTCTCTGTCATTAGACATATCTTCGCTCATTGTTCAAGTTTGTTCTAAAGTGAAACTATTGAAAATTTCTAGCATCAAGAGTTCTCACATCAGCAGTCATTACAAGATACTCTACAAGTATATTATTCATTGTATACTTTTGTTATTTACAGCTGTAAATTTAATTTTCTTACTCCAGTCTTATGTTCAGCAAGAAGAAGTCTTATCCGTTGTTGTGAGGAAAAGAAACTACTGGTGCCCAGATTTAAATATATCTGCATCTATACCTCTACAAGATTGGGTATATGCATATTTTTCAAGTCACTCTCTTGGCTGCAGAGTAATCCCTCCAGATGAACATTCCCAGTGTTTGCAAAAATGTTTTATAAATCAGCTTATAAAAAATAACATTAATCTTTTGCCCTACGCATTCGTAGAAAATCTGCCTTCATGTCTGAATGACACTGATCCTTATTGGGCATTCAGGTACAACCTTCCGGAAAATTCGCTTACAGTAGGAGCAGAAGAAAAACAGAACTGTTTGTCCTTGTGTAAAGAGGCTGCAAATAGTAACTGCAGTTCCTATGAACATTACCCAACGCCTCGAGTAGAACCTCACTGGCCAGTGTCAGCTGTTCAGCTGATTTGTAGCATCGGCGGTGTTTTTGGTTTATACATTGGTCTTAGCTTTCTTGATACCCATGCTTTGGTTTTTCGTCCCCTCCTGAAAAGACTAGGAAAGTTATATTACCTTTCGTTGTACTTTAAAATGATATTGTGCTGTTTATTAGGTATCCTGGCAGTAACAATCTGTCTCCAGCAGGTATTTACATGTTTCGGTGACCAGCCCATATATACAAGCACCAACGTAACTTCCCTCACTGCTCAAATTTTACCAGCTATGACCATGTGTCCCTGGCCTCCCAAATTTAATCTTAGTTTCATATTGAATGGTTCGAGTGAAGAAAATGTAACAGATCTGGACATCAGAACGTTTTTTCAAAAACTTATCTCGAATAAGACCGATTTTATGGACGATTTAGAAAAACTTTGGACACTGGAAGACAACATAACATGTGAAGACTATGGTAGTTGTCTTATAAGTAAGGACAAAAATGTTATAGGGAAAGAGACCTCAACACTCTTTGGAAAGTGTTACACTTGCGTTCCGAAGCTATCTCTACACGAGTTTATTACGAAAAAAAGCGAATATTGTATATCCATAGCTAAATCGGGAATTAAACCTGTTTTATTCCAGATTCATGACCAACGGTCGAAACCTTACTGGGACGAGATCAAGTTTAACGAAACTCAAGGATTTTATAAATTGCCAGTTTTCAGAATAAAATCTCTAGATCGTTTCCGTCCAGCATCTTTTGCAGGCCAAACCTATGGGAATTGTGTGAGAGACTGTCAGCTTTCGAAAATAGGTGAAAGCATGACCCTCTATTCTTCCTTTTCCTTGATGAATAATAGCACCTTGAAGGATGCATTTGATTATCTTGAATTCCTTAACGACTTGTGGCAGGAGCAAGATATTACTCCAAGCCAAATAAGCTTGGAGAATTTTCTTTGGCGCTCTGACTGTGACGGGTACTGCAAAGCTTCGGAATTTTTCTCCATGCATGTGACAAAGCAGAGCCCCAGTTCTGATTACTGGGTTAAGTCTACATTGCAAGGAAGACTTGCCTGGGGAGGAGAGGACAAAGGTACAGCTTGTGTCAGTGTCGCTGCAGAGTTTTCAGAGATGAGAGAAGAAGTCCTTGGCTACAGTCGTATTAGCCTTTTGAGTGACATCGGTGGGGTAGCAAGTTTCACTCTTGGAGTCTCTTTGATGTCACTGTTTTTCATGGCACTGAAGAAGCTGCAGTGACTTTAGTCCCACAGGAACAGATTGACACTGACTATTCATCTTTCTAGTTCTCTGAATTTTTACAACTGTATGTTGGTCCATGAGTTCCGGGTAGTTCTTTTTACATATTGGTAACTGATGTAAGAATCGAACGAGCGTGGTGTGTTTACCTTTAATCCTAAAAGTCAAAAGACAGATTTAGTAAGTTCTGAAGTTTCTGAAACTTATTATTCATAAATCCCAATCGTACATGTCGACTAAAAATAAATTGGTAGATTTATCACACCGGCACAATAACAGAATTCACGCTACATAATACGGAAACTAACGTTTTTTCAAATAAGGCTTTTTCATGGTTTAATGTAATGTTATCATTGCAAGATTTGCGAATTGAAAACCAAATGATGTTTTCAAATGAGTTCTGGTAGAAGAGTAATCTATTATATCTGTAAGAATAACAACTTAAACTTGATTGTTAAAAGTTATTTTCAAATTATTTCTTTTTAGATATTCAAGACAAAGCTGTTATTTCTAATCAAGCTATTCTCTTATCAAGGGTCATTGCACTATCGGCCGCCCTACAGGCCTTACACGTCGTAGGCTAGTGTGTTTAAATTTCTAATGAAGCACTCAATAACTTTATTTCGTGTGCATGATTAACTTTATATCATCATCAGCATGCAGTATCATATCCTGAATTAATGGATGTGTGAAGTGTAATTCCAATATGATGTCATGATTTCCTTGCAGACAAATTTATAAACTAAATTATATGTTCATAAAATATCAACTCTCATATCGGAGACTGGTTTTTATTTACATGTGCAATTTGCCTCTTTAAATAGTGTCTTTATTAGTGGAGCAAGACAGTTGCTGGATGACGGGATGATTTCTATTATAATTATATCCAAGAATGAAGGACTAATATAGTTCCTCATTGGGCGCGTGGGTTCCGTTCTCAGCTAGCACTCTGCTGGCCCCGCGTTCGAATCTCCGACCGGCCAATGAAGAATAAGAGGAATTTATTTCTGGTGATAAAAATTCATTTCTCGCTATAATGTGGTTCGGATTCCACAATAAGCTGTAGGTCCCGTTGCTAGGTAACCAATTGATTCTTAGCCACGTTAAATAAATCTAATCCCGCGGTCCAGCCCTAGGAGAGCTGTTAATCAGCTCAGTGGTCTGGTTAAACTAAGGTATACTTAACTTTTGAAGGACTAATATTAAGCTATATATATATATATATATATATATATATATATATATATATATATATATATATATATATATATATATATATATATATATATATATATATAGGATTATTGCACTGTCGGCTGCTCAAACGGCCCTACACGCTATAGGCTAGTGTGTTAGTGTGTTTAGATTGCTAAAGATGCCCTCAATAGGTTTAGTTCGTGTTTGTGATTAAATCTGTGTCATCATCAATGAGCACTAACAAGTACTGATTTCAATGGATGTGTATGGTGTAATTCCAATTTAATGTTATGATTTCTTTCCAAACAAATTTATAAACTAATATATGTGCATAAAATATCAGCCTGCTTGTGGAAGACTGGTTTTTATTTACATGTGATGATAGATGTAACTTGCCCCTTTCTGTAGTGTCTTTGTTAGTGGGGCAAGGCAGTTGCTGGATAACGGGTTGATTTCTATCATACTTATTGCCCAGAATGAAGGATTAATATTCGAACGATTTTCGGTAAATTTGGTGTTTTTAGGTAATTCCTGCAGTAGATGTCTCACAACTTTGAATTTTGTATTATGAAACAAGTGTCCATAAATTTTTAAATTTCATTGCTTGATACATTTGTGAAGCAGGAATTAGAGCATGATGATTCTAAATATAACATTTCATATAAAACAAATCCTTTCATGGTAACAAAAGAATAAACGAAAGTAGTGGATTCCAACTGTTCTTATATTTAAAGTTCATGTAACAATCTTGTCAGATTTTATCAGATATATTTGATAGTATTCTCTGGTGAATCATTCTTTGTTTGTATTATGGTATTAGCTTTAAGAGAAATTTAGATTTTGCCCAAGTGTCATTAAAGCATAAGTAATTTGAATGAGAATTCCTAATAATATACCCTTTCCTGAGAGGCATAGAAAAGTAAGTCTGTCAATAAACAGACGGGTAAAAGAGAGAATAGGAGATTAATAATAAAAAATAATGGTTCAACCTTAATTTTAAAAATATGGTAAACCGTTTTACCTTTCTTTCAAAGAGGGAACAATTAAAATACTGGATTATATCAAGGCAAGAAAGATATTAAATAGATTAGTTTATCCAAATAAAATTGATGATCATTTTCCAAATCTATGATTCAGGCGGTGTATATACACGAAAAACATTAATGAACAAAAGAAAGTCGATAGGAATATTATTAAATATTAAATATTCTGGTGTTACTTAGAGGAAAAAAGTTCAGCAGAGGTAACATTTCGACTGCTTTTTTTTTCTGCAAGGAAGTTGTTGCTCGTTCACAGTTTTGTCAACAGGTGATGGAAGACTGGGCTCGAACAACAAACCTTGATTATGCAAGCGTACCTCAGTGGTACAGTCTTAGACTGCATTGGCAAGGTCCGTGGTTCCAACCAAGCCAGCTAGCGACTGGTTAACAAAGCTGTGAATGGGTTCCAGTGTCAGCTAGGAGTAAAAAAAAAGCGCTGGAGAAAGCAACCTCTTCTGAACGACCCGTTCAGGATCGGGAGAAAAAGGCTTTCTCGTGTCAGAGGGGGGGAAAACGGCGAAATGTTGAAAAAAAAAGCATTTGTAAATGAAATATATGGTTGTGTGTTTGTGTAATACATACATACATACATATATATATACATATATATATATATATATATATATATATATATATATATATATATATACACACATATATATATTTATTTATTTATATACATACATATATATGTATATATATATATATATATATATATATATATATATATATATATATATATATGTGTGTGTGTATACATATATATATATATATATATGTATATATATATATATATATATATATATATATATATCCAATGGGCCTGTAAATGATAAAACAATTTGTATTATCGTTTATTCGCGTCAGTACGTTTTCCGTTAGTGATGATAATTTTTTGCTTGTTTTTCAATATTACCTTATTAAAACGACTTAACAGAATTACTATGTATAAATTTAAACTATGATGAATACTATGAAAAATCAAAACTTTTAGCATTTTGTTTTTAAGGCGAATAAAGCCTAATCACAAATACCAGATGTATGAATTACGCTCATGTACTAACTTCACTTAACTTACATATTTTCTGTTACACAGAACACAGGTATATGCCAAGTTATGTTATATGATATTTGCTAAATATTGTGACTACAGACAACCGACTCCCAGGTCTTTAACTAACTTAACTCCTGCATTATGAACTGTTCGTGTTCCTTGCTCAATAGAAGAGTGTGCAATGAAGAGCTTCTGAAGAAGATGCACAATATGAATATTATTTCTTCAAGGAAGGAATATAATAAATCATAAGTTATTCAAGAAAGCGCCTAAAATATCCAGACAATATTAATCCGAATTGCCGTGGTTGTAATAAATTGACTATTTGAACTAAAAGGTTTAAGACAGCCGTAACTGACATTATATGATATTCCATTACTACTTTCTTAATCCAGATAGAAAACGTACTCTTTAAATTAGATATAAACTCAAACAACGTGAAGACAGCCGTAATAAGGCTATAGTCAACTTCGTGTGATAAAGAAGCTCTTTTTTTTTAACAAGTGAATTATACCTAATGTTATTCATAAGAATATGGATATACTGTATGAAGTGACAATGTGTATATTTTATGAAAATTATCTAGATCTCTCTCATAAAATGAAGACTTAGTTATGAGCCAAATGTTAGTTGCTGTCTTAATTTATTTCATTATAATTATGCTATGTCACATTCTTGTATACCTTAAACACAAAATATGAAAAAAATTAAGTAAAAAAAGTTATTATGAAATAATGAATTACAGAAAACATCCGTCCTTATAATTATACAAGTTACTTTAACAAACTTCATTAGCTTCAGGTAATAAATGTTTGTATATGAAATTTCTTAAAGATAAAAAAAAAGTTATTTTATCAGTAACAAAATGTCAGATCCCAGTCGTCAGAATAGAATCAGTGTAAAGTTGAAAGTCACAGAATAACAAAATAAAATTGAAAAGTCATAAATAACATCAAAATAAAGTTGAAAGTCTTAAAATGAGGACCCTTATATATTGGAGTACTTAATTTTTTTGTTTTAATGATTATAATGCCAAGAAAGAGAAACGGCTGCAATACAGAGCTCAATGAGCATGACTTACAAGTATATTCGTAGGAAAAAAAAATCTACCAAAGTGTCAATATACTTTGAATAAACCCTTGTGTATCTTACAACTGTATTATATATATATATATATATATATATATATATATATATATATATATATATATATATATATATATATATATATATATATATATATATATATATATTATACTTACACACACACACATATATATATACTGTATATATATATATATATATATATATATATATATATATATATATGTATATATATATATATATATATATATATATATATATATACATATATATATATATATATATATATATATATATATACATATATATATATATATATATATATATATATATATATATATATATATATATATATATATATATATATAAGGAACCAACCCCAAGAATAATATCGGGAAGAAATGAAACGTCACCTTTTATAAAAAAAAAAAGAATAATCAAGCACTAGGTATGCAAAACAAAGGCCAAGGTCCCCTGGAGGACGAGAGCACCCATCAATGAGTCTTGCCTTACAAGCTTAAGGGAGTGCCACTGGTGTCAAAAAATTCTGCTTGATAATACGCTGGAGGAAATTAGCCGAAAAGCATAGGAAAGTTTTCTACCAAAGCAGGCCAAAGTAGCCCATTGTATAAGTTTTTCTTCTTGATTAGCTATGGTAGAGGACTTTTCAGCTCTTGAGAGGTCCATAAAGACCACCAGTCTTAAAAAAAAAGAAAGAAAATGGAGGTGGCATAATGAGCAAAGTCTTCCGATGCAAGTTCTACTGTACATAATCCGTTTCCAGGTAAGAACCTTGTGATTGTGTTTACGCAACAACCGAAAAAAACATCAGGAATGAGATTTGATTGTTTGATTTATGACTGCTGAAACTGGAGTCGAAACATCTAGGATACTGACGTCGTTAGAAAGGAGAAGTCACGTTAAAGGAATAACTAAGCTCTGTGGCATATATACGTACTGGCGCACAGACATACACACGTACATACGCATATGCACGCACACACGCAGACACACACATTATATATACATATATATATATATATATATATATATATATATATATATACGTTTGTGTGTGTATGTATGTATGTATGTCTGTGCACCAGTATATATATATATATATATATATATATATATATATATATATATATATATATATATATATATATATATATATATATATACGTATATATTGTCATGAAGTGTTCCAAGTACCTGGTTATTACACTTACCAATCATAGCTTCAAAAATTTACCTCACATACAGCTAGATACATGAACTCTCATAAAAAAAATACGAATGAGTACGCTAAAGGCAACAGTGATCCCTTAAGAGAATTATTAAAAAAGTTTATCAAAATAATTGTGAGGTATCAGTATTTGCTAAAGTTAATGAAAGGGTATCACTCCATTACGGTACCTGTCTTCCAGGTTAACGTAATATCAACAAAACTGAAGGAACAAAACTATTATCACTATGGCTTATTAGCAAAGTTATTCCTACCACTGTTCGTTAATAAATGAAACACTATTTTAAAAACTTCAAATAAAAAAATTTATTTTTAATTCAAAATTAATAAATCAAAATTCACAACCTTACTTTGAAGAAAATTACTATTACTTAATCAAAATTCACAATCTTACTTTGAAGAAAATTTGCTATCACTTGAAAACACAAGTCTTAATTAATTCTTAAATCAAATTATGAAAAACAAAATTAAGTAAGCATCTTGAAAAATCTAAGAGATTGTAAACACAAAGTATGTAAAAACACTAAATTCAAAAAGAACTAAATAATTCAAATGACATTAAGAACACACTATTGCACAAAACATGAAAATGAAAGGGAATGTCAATTTTGGGACAGAGACCCAAAGAACATGCTAGACTTCCGGTCACATGTGATGCGATCAGAATGGGCTGATGCAATCATCTCGATCAGGACACATTCTGGAAACAAAATACATAATCAACACGTGGATCTGTCTCTAAGACAAAAGATGATCACATGGCTCGAAGCGTCTTAACATGAATTAGACTACGTGACTTTAACAGGACACTGTAAACGCCCAGCATCACGATGAAAAAAAAAATCATGTGATCGACATGTTTAATAAACAGACGAATGAGTGTGAGCCTTCCCTTATCTCGATTGTCAACGCGACTTAATTGCTTGACTCACAACAAAAGCAATCGTTGACATCTCTCGATGACAACTCCAGAACACATGTTCTGGTCTGACTAAATCTCCTCTCTCTATTGTGTTAATATCAAGAAACATATTATTAATTCTGAATTACGATATTGTGAAATCCAACATACATTACAACAAAATATACTACACAACATCTTTTGTATATAAAAAAAATCATACGACAATTACCAAGCATATCATAACATTCTGGAAAAATTATACTTTATACATTTTACAAGAGAATGTAATCATACATATATGTGTGTGTGTGTATCTGTGTTTATGTTTATGCATGTATACATGTATAAAAAAGCAATGTAAAAAGATATGGAATGAGAGGCAGTGCAGTGGGGAATGCCATAATCTTTCCGTGAATTGAATAGGAAAAATGCGCATAATAAAACAGAACACGGTAAATAATAAAAGAAATTTGTCCAGTTACTTTCCCTGTCTCCATTGCTAGAACACTTCATTTTCAGTCCAAATAGCTATCACAGTCTATACTTTCAAAAACAATGTTTCCCGTCATGATTTTCGTTCCTGTCTCCCACGAATTTTCCTTCTATCATTTGTCGAAAAACTTGGCAAAAGAAAACCAATATATTCTGCAAAACCACAAACTCTGAAAACAAAGACATTGTTTCCCCTCATGAGAGAACGCGTTTAATAATTACGCAGGTAAACCCAATGGGGCTCAAAACGATATAGCGAGTAAACGCGTTGTTAAGCCCATTAAGGCACTACTACCCATTAAGGTTCCCAAAAGTGAGTGAAAAATTAAAATATCGAAACGAAATCGTATGAAAACTACAGCCGTTATTACGAACGAAAGGTTGTGACAATTTCCTAAAAGTCTGAGGCCAGCCAGAACAATGGAATGCTAATATTTCCTTCGCCTAAGGGCTCGCGACATCACGAGAGAGAGAGAGAGAGAGAGAGAGAGAGAGAGAGAGAGAGAGAGAGAGAGAGCGCATAGTATGGAGAATTGGATATAAATAACGAGACAGAACGAAAGGGTGTCTAGATCTCAAGTCTAGACCTTAATAAGTACTTACAACCAGCGTAAAATCAATGTCTTGAAAAGGTTAAAAAACAAGAGAATTGCAAAACACTTAAATAAAAGAAAGACATAAATAAATCTAATTAAGGAAAATCAGATATAAGATCGTTAGTTAATGTTTTCAAAGTACTATAAAATGTATAAAAAAATCCTACTCTATTGTTTTGTAACTTAAACTATAGTGACCTCTTTCCCATACATGGCATATTTTTGAAAATGTGCCTTCATCGAAAACATTTACATCCAGGTGATGGATTATGTCTCTTTTTTTGGGGGGTGTATATTTATAGAGTGTTCTTTTCCTCAGTAATAGAATTGATTAATTTAAAATTACTACCTATATTCTAATGGCTAATTGCTTGTATTGCACACGAGAAAATGTAAAACATGGCTATTTCAATAATTATATATCGCATGGGTTTATAAATTCTAAGGATACTAAAAGTCAGATTTTCACCTTATTCGTCGTGTCTAAGTAATATCATCCACAGTATATATAAAGCTAATAATGAATAAGGAGCATATGCATTCTGTGAAGCATGTCCTGATTTGCAATCTTATCCAAAAGGTAATAAACTTCTCAAATAAAAGTGAACATATCAACAATGTGCATTCCATGCAGAAAGTACATTTGGTAATGCAGCATTCGTAAGCACGTTGAGCCTGTTATCACTTGATAATCATATCGCTAAAAATATCTCAAAAGGTAAACTTAGTCTTGAGATAAAGCCTGCATCAAATAGGCAGCGTGTGACAGGTAAAAAAATTAACTAATAAATAGAGAAATAAGATAAATCTATATATAAAAATAAACAGCTCGATAAATAAATAAATAGATAAACAGATTCATTTACAAATATACAAATAGATAAACAGATACCTAGATAAATAAACAAATCAATATATTAAATAAAACTAATAAGTGTTATGGGTTTATTTTGGAACCTAACTTGTTTTAGACAAGTATTCATAAGAAACAGAATTTGAAGAGTCGTATACACATTTTGGGGAAAGGGGTTTCAAAATTGTGAAAATTTTAGTACATGTATAACGTATCTTTCTTATGAAACCTATGGAAATTTTAATCTTTCGTGTAGGAGAAATTCATCAGAGTGACGATAGTCAGAAAACTGTGTCATTCTACTGTAAATGATAGAGAAGCTTCCACCAAAAGAGGGAGTTTACTCGGTATGATTATTCTTTGCATTCGAATTTGTTTTGAACAGAAAATCTATCCAAACCGTAATGAAGCTTTTGGAAGTCAAATAGCTCGTAAATAATGTGAGGACTGAAGAAACAGAAACACAGGTATGTATGGGTACAAACACATTTCAAAATAAATCTAAACAAAGAGCTTTTGGCAGTCTGTTTAATTCCCCTTTTCAATCCCTTGAAAAGTGTTAAATTCCCCTTCTCTACCCCCTGAAAAGGGGAATTGGACAGATTTCCGAAATCTCTCTTTTTAGATTTATTTCTAAATATATTTGTACCCATACATAACTGTGGATTTGTTTCTCCGTTTCAAGATTCATACTACTATGAGCATTTTTTAACGTGAGGATTGTTTCAGTGGCCTGCGCAGAGTGAATCCAACCTTGAGTCTACAGAATACGTAAAACTGAACCTTGATCAAGGTGCTTATCACAAATGGAACGCATACGGAAAGTATAGGGAGACTGTTTGACCCCAGACACTATTATAAATCTTAATCTACACAGATATCAAAGACTATAAATAGAAAGACTTGGAACTGCAGGTTTTCCTCGCCGAGAGTTCTTTACCGAAGCAAGACTATAAAAATTTAAAAAAATTATTCATTATGAATATTGAATTTGCTTATGAGGCATGATTGCTTTGATGTGAACTTTTCCTAAATATTATCGTGTCGAAAAAGTGTTGGGTATCATTTGAGCAAGGCAAATTCAAAATAGAAAGAATCTGCTTTATACTTATCTCCTCTGTAGCATGAAACTGTTTTGAATGTAAGTAAATCATATAGTGATAAATAGCTATTCCTACGTGAAATAGGAAGCATATCATGAATGTAAATGTTTTATTTCGGTATTTTATCGGATTACAAGTGTATCTTAAATGTAATACCTTTGTTAAATGTCAAACGCAACAACAAGATGAATATTTTCTGAAAATGTATATTGTATTTTATTGTATGTGACAAAAATCTCATGCTTGTGAACTTATGGTATATGACAGATGTTAAAGAAAAGGGTATTTTGTAAAAAGAAAGAATAATAATTAAAGGTTTATTCTGAGCATCCAGCTTAAGCAGCGTTAAACAGAGAATTTTCCTAACTAAAAATATGATAATGCTGTAGGAAAAAGAACACCCCGTGATGCTTATAAATGAGTAAAGAAAACGCCCACAATGCGTCAAACAAATGTCATCTCAAATATTCCCCCTTCCCCCTCTTACTCGGCAGAGCAGATGAATCCGGAAAAACAGCGTTCGTATGACCCGGCTGTAATTGACGGGATGATAAAAAGTCACCGGGGAAAAAAATGATTGACAAATTCCACAGACGGAAATGGAACGACAATATCGCTTACTTAACACAGCACTTACTCTCATTCGGCTTTCAGTGCAATAAAACTGGGTGCTATTTGTCAATAGGATTTCAGTGTGCCTGGAGGGTTCATGGTCCACACAGCTGAAGCCTCCTCTTTGTCATTCACCTTTTTTTTTTTTCTTGTTTTATTTTCTGTTGTTTAAATTCAACTTCCATTTATTGTTTCTAATAGGGTCAATAATCACCATCCTTTATTCTGGTTTCATTGGGATTATTTTTCTTTAGACGCAGGGCCATAGTTTGTAATTTCATGGAGGAAGCCGGTTATGTACGTATGTATGGACTATGTATGTCTCAAAATTCATTACAATCATGTGCATACATGCTATTTATCGGATCGCCTTCTTTGGAAAAACATTGTTTGAAATACTGTTATGTAATTTAGAGAAATGACCTCATAGTTATAGTCCCGGATGTGATGCTAGTCCAAACCTCGTATATATATATATATATATATATATATATATATATATATATATATATATATATATATATATATATATATATATATATATAGCCTATGTATGTATATATATATATATATATATATATATATGTATATATATATATATATATATATATATATATATATATATATATATATATATATGTATATATATATATATATATATATATATATATATATATATATATATATATATATATATATATATATATATATATATATATATATATATATATATATAATGTGTTATATATATACACATACATATACAGTATATATGTACATGTATATATACATATATATGAATATATATATATATATATAATTATAATTATATATATATATATATATATATATATATATATATATATATATATATATATACACATATGATTGAACATATATTTTTTCCACAATAAAAATCCTGAAAATTTAATATGCAGTGATTACGTAAAATACTTATTCTGTTCTCACAAACTTCGTTAACTTTTAAATAAAAAAATAAATGAAGATAGATAGATACCAACGGGAAAAAAATATAAGAACAGGAAAGCTTAGAGATTTATAGGTGACGTTTTACAGTTAAAAAATGAATATACAGTGCTCGAATTGAACTCTGTTGACGGCATAATTATGCTCTACATATGCACCTTGGTAATTATCTCCCTCGTTAATTATTACACGGATATTGACCTAAGCTACTTTGCTATACAGTCTGTATAAACAGAAGATTACCCAGTGAAATCAAGAGCTCATTAAAGTATATAGCTTCAATGATTTGCTTAAACAACTGATTATTTTTCCATCATGGATAAATCAGTTAGGTGAAAGAAACATGCTATCAAAATATATAGTAAAAAGAAGAAAACTGAAATATTAGTTTTATTCGTTTGGTTAACTTGTATGGCTAAATAAAGGGAACTGCCACTTAAGTTATCCAATAGAACACATTGCAGATATATACAATAAGCTGAATAATTAAAAAATGAATCATCACAGTACTAAAAGAATAACCGATTAACCCTACAACAAAGGTCAGCCAAAAAAATGCAATGCTAACAAAAAACAGTCATTATTTTAAAATGGATGCACTGCTTGTGAAAAGAATTTAATATCTGTCAAGATGTCTGATAAACGCTGATTCGAAATTCTAAGAGAACTCGGGAGGCCTGACTCTTATTAATCTTTTTTCTCTGAAATTAGCGCACTCTAAATAGACCAGACAAAGAAAATAGCATGTCACGTCAAGTAAATGTTTAGAAATTTTTCTGTTGTCGAATCTGACCTCCAGACAGGAAAGGGAATGTGCCTTGGGTGAAAAGAGCTCACTGAAAATATCTGGAGCTTGTCGGTCACGTGTCTGGAAAAAAGGATTTGTTGCGTAACAGGCAAAATGTCCGAGGTTAAATCTTTTGTTACGCCTTTATTAAGAAGCAGATTAAATCTCCAGATTTGAAATGTGGTTCAACTTTCAGTCAGCGATAATACAGATATGTAAATTTATAACTAAGAAATTAGAATTTTTCTGTCAGCCCTCAGATCTTAACAACTACTGAGGCTAGAGGGCTGCAAATTTGTATGTTGATCATCAATCATCAAACATACCAAATTGCAGCTCTCTAACCTCAGTAGATTTTATTCTATTTAAGGTTAAAGTTAGCCATAATCCTGCTTCTGACAACGATATAGGGTAAGCCACCACCTGGCCGGGGTTAAAGTTTCATGGGCCGCGGCTCATACAGCATTACACCGAGTCCACCGAAAGATAGATCTATTTTCGGTGGCCTTGAATATACGTGCTAACGGCTGTACAGAAAACTCGATTGCGCCGAAGACACTTCGGCGCATTGTTTACTTGTTTAGGTTGTACTGAATATACAGATATCATCCCACGTTATAAATATTCGCACTTGCTAACGGTATAAACTTCAGGGGAAAGAAAATTCACGTTCTAAAGTCAAGCCCAAATAACCATACATAGCGTATTTTAAGTAAGAGATAAAATTTCAGAATTCTTGAAGAATGTTTCCGCCTAGCATATGTTAGTCCTCGATGGTCAGATAATACAAATTAAAGATATTCTTTGGGAAAACTTGCGTCAAGATTATTTCTATTTATCTATTTACGTATTTATTTATATTTATTTATATATTTTTTTTGGAAACAGCCAATTCTTGTTAGGAAACATTAGTTCGTCTCATCCTATAATGATTAAATTCGTAGTGAACTGAAGGGATTTTCTCGGAGATATAAGTAAAAGCATGCTCAAGATAAAGTAGTAGACATACTTGTCGATGAGCCTCCTGAAACAACATGAATAATAACTTATGTGTAAAATTAGCCATGGTATACCGGAACTGCAAAACATTAATTAGTCTCTAACCGAGCAACGGGTCGGCTTTTCCAACGATTGTTTCCAGAAGAAAGATTTTTTGACAAAAGGGTGAGAAATTCCATGAATATTGTTATAAACAACCCTACATACCAAGGTCCCCATTTTTAACACACCGTATAATAATTTCAATCTAAAAATTTTGCTTGCGTCTCAGAATATATATGATAAGTTTTTCCTTTCTGACACAGAACACACACACACACACACACACACACACACACATATATATATATATATATATATATATATATATATATATATATATATATATATATATATATATATTTGTGTGTGTATGCATATACATGCATACATACATACACACACACATATATATACACATACATTATATATATATATATATATATATATATATATATATATATATATATATATATATATATATATATATATATATATATATATATATATATATATATATATTGTGTCAGAAAGGAAAAACTTACCACGTATATTCTGAGACGCAACCATAATTTTTAAATTGAAATTATTATACGGTGTGTTAAAAATGGGGACCTCGGTATGTAGAGTTATTTATAACAATATTCATGGAATTTCTCACCCTTTTATATGTATATGTATATGTATATGTATATGTATATATATATATATATATATATATATATATATATATATATATATATATATATATATATGTGTGTGTGTGTGTGTGTGTGTGTGTGTGTGTGTGTGCCTATGTGCATAAGTGCTGGTATGGTTATTAAGGCCGTAATTCGCGATCAGAAAACGACAGCTTCTCATCCGTTAGCACCAGATTTGTCAGTCTGGATAAAGGCTAAAACATTCCTCATGTTGTCTCAAAACTTGATCCGGAATTGACGTATATACTACACAAATGTTCCCAATATTTGCCCACCCTCCAAAATAAAATTCATTCATCGGTTAAACAAAGATATATCTAAAGGATCATCAGAACTTTCAGAACAACTAAAGACTGGAATTTAAACTTACTGACAGTATTAAACAGACATCTACTAGAACTAAGAGTAGTCTCCCATTTATTTCCGGTATTGGGACATAGAACCATGCATATTGTGTAGGATATAGAAATCTTTATAAGTTAGGCTATAAATTTGGCGCAGTATACGTATTTTGATTTCCATTGTAGACATATGATACACATCCTAAAAGGCTTACCGAAAACTTAATGCTGTAGTACGTCCGAACACGATTGCATCTTTAAACATTGTACCAAAACCGAGTTCGTGCTGGTGTGTACGTTGACAATGGCCCAGACCAAACGTTGAGCAATATCATTTCCCATAAACCTAAGTGAGATGTTTTCAGTATTTCCATTAGCATTTGCTTTAATGTGTTAGCCGAGTTTTTTTTTATTATTCTAGTGGTAATTGAAACCGTGTTTTCACCGAACTAAACGCGGTTTGTAAACAGTAGCGGGACTGGATTTTCCACAGCGGCACAGGGGGGCTTATTTAGGATTTTTTTTTGGGGGGTGAAATGCTTCTACTGTCAAAATAATCTATCAAACCTTAACTAAAGCCTTTAACCAAATTCATTTGCATGAAGAGCATAAGAGCATAGAATAAGACATAAGAATAAAGTTGAAATTGGCGCCCAAAAAAAAAAAAAAAAAACTACTTAGGGTCTCTAACCCCTTAATTTCCATAATGTTATGCAAAGCAATTTGCGAAGTATGCTTACTCCGTAATGAGAAGAGCGTATATCCAGTACCATAGATTAAGTTACATAACATCATTGTAATATCATGAATAAACAAGAAGCTCCGCCATCAAGAATATGAATTTAAAAATTTAAAAGGGGATTTCTTTGTGGATTAATTCCAGGATATGAATAAAACATCATCTGTCGTATTTTACTCCCAAAGCAAATGTACACGGCAACTCTTTCATTCTTGTCTCATTCGCTCTAACATTCAGATTTATCATTTTCTGATTTTCAATTGTTAACGATCGCTTACTAATTCCTGCTTTTCCAAATACTTTCACCCAGCTTTCACTCTGACACCTGCTAAGATTATATCCCACCTCACATGTCATTTACGATTACTCTTATCATAACAAAAATTTTCACCTACTTACTAACTTATACATTTTTCTAAGAATGGGATGTAAATAAATTCATCTCAAAATTTAATTATGTAAACAAAATAATTAGAAATTATAATCCCTTTCGGCAAGGATTATTCAAATCACAGCGTAAAAAATTAAGACATTTTATTGAGTTATCTTTTATTTGTATATCGCTATCAGCAACGGCAGCTGGAATAACAATAGCACGAGCAACAATAGCAGCGTAGCAGCAAAACGGATTAACAACAGCAGCAATAATAAAAGCAGGAATTCCCTTCCTCCCTCGCATTGTCATGAATATGTTATGCGGGCGCGGAAAACAGTACTAAAAGTCGTATTTATTTAACACATGTGTGAATATTTTCGGACGGAGAGGTACGAGCGTTTAATGATTGCACTCTTTCCTGCCTGATGATGTTGGGGAGAGGTACGTTGGGGTGGGGGATTCACTCAGGGCTTTTCCGGGTATCTTTTTAATCGCTTTGTAAAGATGGTTGTCCCGCATTTTAATTTATTGTTCTTTTTTCTTTAAATTTTTGTCAGCAGGTAATAAAATCGCTATTTTCC
>JANJGK010000001.1:78472099-78479599 GCA_039081455.1 Macrobrachium rosenbergii
CTATAGAATATCAGACTCGCCGGAGTTACATAATTCAACGATTCCATCTGCACGACTAATCTCAAGTAAGGGGCTCGTCTTATCAGAGTCTTCCTTTCATCCCGAGAGCGATAGGAATCCCATACGTTGAAGAGACTTTGTAATACGACCCATCTACGTGTCTCCAGCTTCACTCTCACCCCCATCCCCCCCCCCCCCCACCCTGATGCATCTTAGCCCTTCTCCTACCCTCCCCCACCACCCTCGTTCTCTTTCTCTCCTTCGCCATCTATTCCTTTCGTAATCCTTGAGAGAGTTTCCTACCTCGAAGAAGATCCACAATCTCTCTCTCTCTCTCTCTCTCTCTCTCTCTCTCTCTCTCTCTCTCTCCTTTCAAAGACTTTTTTTACTACGCATCTTATAACAGCTCCTAGGGCTTTAGTGTCTTTTCCCAAGCCACTCTCCCTCTCTGTCTCTCCCTCTCTCATACTCTCTCTCTCTCTCTCCCTCCCTCCCTCTCTCTCTCTCCAAGGGTGACGTTGTAAATACCCTTTTCTAAATCTCCAGCAACAGCTTGCAGTAAATCCTGTGTGTTGGGGGAAAGCGTGAGGCCGTCGACAGAGACATATACTCCAGCCAAGTGGTTCTCTCGTCGTCCTTTCACACTCGGTACATCACTGGAAATGAACACTACTACCATCACAGGAGGATTGGGGGTTGGTCCAGGGGGGGAGGGTGGGTGGGAATAGACTACGAAAGGGGACGAGGGAGGGAGGCCGGGGATTTGGAAGATGACATAGAAGGGAAAGTAGATGCGTTGAAAGCAAAGAATTTCTGGTAGGACTAGAGAGCTGTTGTGTTAGATTAAGAGATAGAGCAACCTGGCTGATGGGGAGCTAGAGAAGATACAGGAAGAGACTGGCATAGTAGGCTTTCATAAGAATCCGCTTTTAAAATTAGGCAGTGATCTGCGTTGATTAAAGAACCTTTGGGAGGCCAGTGCGTTGAAGGATTGTGATAACTAAGAAAACTAAAAAAAAAAATATATATATATACATGTGTGTATATATACATATACTGTACATACATACATTCGTATATATATATATATATATATATATATATATATATATATATATATATATATAGATAGATAGATAGATAGATAGATAGATAGATATATACATATACTGTACATACATACATTCCTATATATATATATATATATATGATATATATATATATATATATATATATCACACATTACCACAGGTGAAAAATAAGAAACGGGGTGTAGGTCCTGACCGGTTTCGACTTTATTTCCAAGCCATTGACGAAGGACTGATACAGAGTATGAGACATCACAAATATATATACTACAAGAACAGTACTGACGAACATACACAACCATTAGAGACTCCATATCCCCACTCAGGCCGGTGTCGAGGTAGGAGTGGCCTTTAAAACTCATTTGGCTAAAAATCACAATAGACTCTCAGGGGACATTGCTGATAAACAGACCATACCCCACCTCAGATCCACACCCGGCCAAACCGGGAAAGCACTGGAAAAAAGAATTGAACAGCATAAGAAATGTGTGAGATATGCACAAGGGAACAGTGGTATATTTGTACATGTTAGTGAGAACAATCATGCTATCAACTGGGAAAGGGCAAAAAGGATTGTATATTCTAATAATGCACTGGAAAGGAACATCATTGAATCTAGCTTTATAAAAGAAAGTTACAACCATAATATGAATATCAGTCAAGGGATGTATAAACTTGATCCTTTAATATCAAAAGAAATTTGTAAATTGTTTAAACTTTAAGGTAGGCAGTAGAGATGTATGAAAATAGGATTATCATATTTGTAAACACAGTACGAGGGTAGTAATGTTAATGAGTTTCCAAACTCCGCCTCCATGACACCTGTCAGGTGTGGATCTGAGGTGGGGTATGGTCTGTTTATCAGCAATGTCCCCTGAGAGTCTATTGTGATTTTTAGCCAAATGAGTTTTAAAGGCCACTCCTACCTCGACACCGGCCAGAGTTGGGGATATGGAGTCTCTAACGGTTGTGTATGTTCGTCAGTATTGTTCTTGTAGTATATATATTTGTGATGTCTCATACTCTGTATCAGTCCTTCGTCAATGGCTTGGAAATAAAGCCGAAACCGGTCAGGACCTACACCCCGTTTCTTATTTTTCACCTGTGGTAATGTGTGATAAATGAATCGCGTACAAAAGTGATAATAATCATATATATATATATATACATATATATATATATATATATATATATATATATATATATATATATATATATATATATATATATATATATATATATATATATATATATATGAAATTTTTTATCACACCGTGATTTATATACAATCATGAAGCTACAAATGTCTCTTGATGGCGTGGTGGTAACGTCTACTGGAGTCGCTGAATAGGCCCGTGTCAAGGGTTCGTGTCCCGACGGGTACCAATTCATTTATCACTTATATAAATTCCCCTTCGGTGATAATTCTCCATCGGAGATATTCCCGAGGTAGCGTGAATTTGATGTTAAGCGACATTTGTAGCTTCATGATTATATATATATATATATATATATATATATATATATATATATATATATATATATATATATATATATATATATATATATATATATACATGGGAATGTGACTCTAGAAAGGTGGATAAAAGATGATCGAGACAGATATTTGGATGGAGGGAAAAAAAAAAATTTATATCAAACACTATAAATTATTATATATACCGAATAAAATTTCAAGGTTAGCAACCAAGAAACCAATGGTTTCCAATCGTGAAAACGAGAAATTATTTTGGAAAGATATTAATTGCTTAATATAAAAACTAAGAAAAAAATTAACTTTATTTTCCTTTATAAATAAATCGTAAATTATAGCCGTAAACGATAATCATGTTAACTTTACTAGAAATTTTATGTTGCTGTAGTTTAATTTCTATTGCTAAGAAATGGTTCGTATATAGGGTCTTAAACATCAAAAAGATATTATTATTATTATTATCATTATTATTATTATTATTATTATTATTATTATTATTATTATTATTATTATTATTGTTATTATTATTATTATTATTATTCAGAACGTAATTTATTATTATTATTATTATTATTATTATTATTATTATTATTATTATTATTCAGAACGTAAACCATTTGCATATGAAACAACCACAGAATAGGGTGTTCATTTGAAACAAGCAACAGAGGGTACTAGGAAATACAGAAAGAGGAGATGAGTTATAAGAGAAAAATAAATTAACAAATTGCATCTCCCCTTGAACTTTTGAAGAAATGAGTTAAAGTTTAAGTCAGTCACTAAATGAACCCACGTTTAAAAAAAAAAGTCATTGGGACGACAGTATTGATTCCAATAAGTTATATGAAGCTTATAGAACGGAATTTAATAATATTAACAACGTTCCTAACAGTTTATGTTTTCAGTACCTTAGTTCCATTAATTAAATGGAAAGAAGTGGTGAATTGCTCTTTCTCGATTTCTTTATCTTAGAAAAAATTAAAATATACCATTAACCAACAAAGAGAGGAAACATTCTCAATTTGTGAAAATTAGGTTTTCAGTTGTCATAAGGTGGCGGTAAAATTCATGGATACTTGTATTTTTTTATGTTTTTTTTTTTAGAAAGGGACGTTGAAACAGATTAACACAGCTATCTCGAAAAAAGGGTTTGAAGCTATCAGAATAATCTTAACATGTTTCAGCATCCTGCCTGCTTTATTGACAGAGTCATCAATAAACAACAAACAATAATTATTCAAAATCATATTAAAACAACACAGGTAGCAAATATGAACGAAGCTAATGTTTACCTGTAATCTGATAACCCATTGGTTTTTCACGACCCAAAAACAATGAAAACTCCCTCATTAATATGTATCTGAAAGATAAACACCAAATTCTGTATTTACAAAGTCTCTTGTAAGGATTAAATGGAAATTAATGTCAAAGAAAGAACCCTCAGCATCACTAAGAGCAGAAGAGCACTAAACAATAGTGATATAGTGGAGAAAGCACTAATTGGTCTCCAAAGCAATTGTCTGTATAAAAGGAAGATTTTGAACGCTATTATGAATAAAGAAAACACAAGCTCGTCAGATAGGCACTGGAAGTCTAACATTCATGACGAGATTGTCATTAGACATTGTCTAAAATCGTGACCCATCCATACAATACACACGTTCAGGGGGGCGAATCCTTTAAAGTTTTGACTTCTTTTCATCACATGACCGGTTTACAACCCCTAATTTGCCCTTCTCCACCTCCGAGTGGCATACATACATACACACACACACAAACATATATATATATATATATATATATATATATATATATATATATATATATATATATATATACATACACATACATATATATATATATATATATATATATATATATATATATATATATATGTATGTATGTATGTATGTATGTATGTATACGGTATATATGTACTGTATACGCACAGATGGATAAATCATATATAGAGGGGGAGTGACAGATGGATAAACAGGGAGAGAGAATGAGTTACAGAGAAAGAGGCAATTAATATAGCTTAGATACCAACAATAAGGGCTCTTTTTAACGAGAGAGAGAGAGAGAGAGAGAGAGAGAGAGAGAGAGAGAAGAGAGAGAGAGAGAGAGAGAGAGAGAGAGAAGGGGGAGCGATCCTAGTCTTCTTCCTGTGGGGCGGCGGGTGCCAGTTTGTCCATCAACGATAATTAAGTGTCGCTAACTGTCGCAGCCAAGTTTAGCTTCTGCAGTGTCGATCGAACTTCAGTGCCTGGTGTCCCTAACCTCCTTATTATCCTGTGGAAGAGGAGAGAGGGTGAAAGGGAGCTCACAGACACGTCCGCAAACACAGACACACAAACACACAGACACAAACACACAGTACTTTGGGGAAACGCTGAGGAAGGTTATGCCAAAAAAGATAGGAAAATGTTATTAATTCTTTATCAGCTTGATTCACCTATAAAGGAGAAAATATTGTCTAAGAACAAGAGCAAAATGAAAGATGTAATTAACTTGCCAGATAAGCACAAAAGAAGGTCCGTATCGTAAATGGTAAACTGCACTGACCATTCGTATACAATAGTGAAGAGTGAAATATTAGAAATTTAATTTTGAAAAAAATCAAGGTATTAGAAAATAATTACAGTATAGTGATCTTCAAGACCTAGCTCACATGTCCTCGAAGCATCTATTATTTAAAATAGAAATATTAAATATCACATTCACGAAAACTTGTCTTAGCGTTCGTAGTCTCAAGTTACTTGTAAAGGCATTCTTTACAAAAATATATTTGAACTAATTAGGCCTACTCCTCTAATTCACTTTTCAGTTTATATATATACATATATATATATATATATATATATATATATATATATATATATATATATATATATATATATATATATACATATACATATGCATATGTGTGTATATATACTGTATATATATATATATATATATATATATATATATATATATATATATATATATATATATATATATATATATATATACGTGTGTGTGTACATAAATACTTTTTGAACATTATGTACTTTTGCAGTTGCATAAATTAACCATATGTTTTCCCATGAAATTACGATAATAAACATACATTTATATTCAGAGTATCAGACTTCACTAAACGTAGTAGAATACTGTTTCATACCTGGATGAAAGAGAATTTTCATGAAGGACTTAATAACCTTTTGTTATACAGAGACAGCATCGTTGGCTGTATACAGTATAACAACATCGTGTTCTTGTAAAATCTGAGGTTCCCATACATATAAACATATGTGTGTGTATATATATATATATATATATATATATATATATATATATTATACATTATACATATACTGTATATATATATATATATATATATATATATATATATATATATATATATATATATATATATATATATATATATATATATTATGCATTATACATATACTGTATACCGGGTGTTTTGAAATTAGAGTCCCCCCTCCACAGAACAAATGGAAAGTTATGAAGTTTTCTGCTATAGCCTATCTCCAAGTACATTATTTTAAGTTTATATTAAGATATTTTTCATTTTACATCTCTTGTATTTTCAGACTGAGTGACGGAGTTAGTTACAGCCATGGCTAACGACTTGGAGGAAATCTGATGGACTGACCGAATCCGGGCTATAACCTTCAGAGAGGCCAGGGATGCTGGTGCATCCTTCATTCCACATTCCTAGATAGCTAAATACATTAAAAGAGATGAATCCTTTGTTAAAAGAAACTGGAACAAAAATCCATATGACTGTCATCGCGAAAAGAGTGAGAATCTTGGAAGGCCTGAAGTCCTTTCTCTGGAGTCAAAAGACTTCATAGCTGAGGCAGTGGGTAGACCAAGAAAGTCTTTACGTAAATTGGTGCTTGAACTAGAAACAAAAAGGAGAAAGAAGAGAAGTTATAGTGCTGTATATCGTGTGTTGAAAAAATCTGGCATCAAGCCATTTCATGTTATCAGCAAGCCCAACATCACTCAGCAACAGAGAGAAGACCGTGCATGGTTTTGGGGTTCATTTCTTAAAAATTGGTATGAAGCTGACTTTCTCCATGTTGCTGCATCAAATGAATTCTTCATTTACACAGTCAGGAAGCCAAATCATAAAAATTACATCATTTGGGCTTCAAAGTTGGATGATATCAGCGATGACGTGCGCTATCGCTATTTTTCTCGGTTTCACAGACAAATGGTTAATGTGGATCATCAAAGAAAAAGGACAGTCGTGGAATGGCGAATACTTCAGAGAAACTGTGCTTACTGGTGGAGTATTTCCTTTCCTCAAAGATCCTGAAAATGTGTTATCTGTTGAAGAAGTCACATTTTTGCATGATAAGGCACCATGTTTCAAGGCTCTTCAGACACAGGAGCTGCTTCGAAACAGTGGTATCGATTTCCTCTCGTCAAGTGAACTTCCAGGTAGCTTCCCTGACCTTAATGTGTGTGAAAACATTGGTAGTATCTTAAAGGATCATGTTGAAGTGCGCACAGTGAACTAAGATGGCATACCAAGCCTCGACAACCTGCGAAGAGAGGTGACTGAAGTGCTCAGGGAAATGGAGTTTGAGTCTCAGCTTTTTTGCGATTTGCTGAAATCATACCCCTCAAGAATGCAGGCTGTGGTACAGGCAGATGGAGAGAAACTTAAATAAATACCTGTTCTGAATTACTTTTGTTTTTGTCCATATCAATCTTAGTTTATGCTGTAGAGGGGGGGGCGCTCTAATTTCGAAACACCCTGTATATATATATATATATATATATATATATATATATATATATATATATATATATATATATATATATATATATATATATATATATATATATAGAGCCTCGGTGGCTCAGTCGGTTACAGCAGCGGCTTCGGACTTC
>JANJGK010000001.1:78488228-78490728 GCA_039081455.1 Macrobrachium rosenbergii
CTTTTTTGCTGTGTTAGAAAATCTGTAGTGATCTTTTTTATAATCTTGCTCTATTGTCGTATTCTTTGATTCATTAACTTGTACGATATGTACTGAACACCTATATATACTTGTTTTCAAAGTTTGTACGTGAATGTGATATACAGCGTAATATGGCCATTTGAAAGCATAAAAGAACAGTAATATATTTATGATCTTTTATAACAAAGTGATTTTGTGAATGTGTATGTATTGTATCTATCTATCTCTCTCTCTCTCTCTCTCTCTCTCTCTCTTCCCTCTCCCCCCCCCCCACACACACACACACACACACACACACACACACACACATATATATATATATATATATATATATATATATATATATATATATATATATACACACACACACACACACACACACACACACACACATATATATATATATATATATATATATATATATATATATATATATATATATATATATATATATATATATATATATATATATATATATATATATATACATATACAGGGTGTTTCGAAATTAGAGGCCCCCCCCCCTCTACAGCATAAACTAAAATTGATACGGACAAAAACAAAAGTAATTCAGAACAAGTATTTATTTAAGCTTCTCTCTCTGCAATTTTGAGGGGTATGATTTCAGCAAATCGCAAAAAGCTGAGACTCAAACTCCATTTCCCTGAGCACTTTGGTCACCTCTCTTCGCAGGTCGTCGAGGCTTGGTAGACCATCATAGTTCACTGTGCGCTTCAACACGATCCTTTAAGATACTACCAATGTTTTCACACACATTAAGGTCAGGGGAGCTACCTGGAATTTCACTTGACGAGAAGAAATCGATACAACTGTTTCGAAGCAGCTCCCGTGTCTGAAGAGCCTTGAAACATGATGCCTTATCATGCAAAAATGTGACTTCTTCAACAGATAACACATTTTCAGGATCTTTGAGGAAAGGAAATACTCCACCAGTAAGCACAGTTTCTCTTAAGTATTCGCCATTCCATGACTCCTTTTTCTTTAATGATCCACAATAACCGTTTGGCTGTGAAACAGAGAAAAATTCCCAAACATTCAGGAAATTTCACAACTTGGCGATAGCGCACGTCATCGCTGATATCATCCAACTTTGCAGCCCAAATTATGTCATTTTTATGATTTGGATTCCTGACTGTGTAAATGAAGAATTCATCTGATGCGACAACATGGAGAAAGTCAGCTTCATACCAATCTTTAACAAATGAACCACAAAACCATGCACAGTTTTCTCTCTGTTGCTGAGTGATGTTGGGCTTGCTGATAACATGAAATGGCTTGATACCAGATTTTTTTAACTCACGATATACAGCACTATAACTTCTCTTCTTTCCCCTTTTTGTTTCTAGTTCAAGCGCCAATTTACGTAAAGACTTTCTTGGTCTACCCACTGCCTCAGCTATGATGTCTTTTGACTCCTGAGAAAGGACTTCAGGCCTTCCAAGATTCTCACTCTTTTTGCGATGACAGTCATATGGATTTTTGTTCCAGTTTCTTTTAACAAAGGATTCGTCTCTTTTAATGTATTTAGCTATCCAGGAACGTGAAATGAAGGATGCGCCAGCATCCCTGTCCTCTCTGAAGGTTATAGCCCGGATTCGGTCAATCCATCTGATTTCCTCCGAGTCATTAGCCATGGCTGTATCTAACTCTGTCACTCAGTCTGAAAATACAAGAAATGTAAAATGAAAAATAGCTCAATAGAAACTTGAAATAATGTACTTGGAGATAGGCTATAGCAGAAAACTTCATAACTTTCCATTTGTTCTGTGGAGGGGGGGCCTCTAATTTCGAAACACCCGGTATATACAAATATATAAAACTTGCATCTAAACTATTTTCCCGTTTTTATACGAATTACAGTATAAGTTTGGGCCAATGAATAAAACAGTAATACCTGTTCAATTTAATCCAGACATCTAAAAGCTTTGGTTGGCACTTTGATAAATAACGGCTTAATTTGGAAATATGTCTCTTGGACAGATTCTAGTTTCGTAGTCTTGTGCCAAGTGAGGCGAAAAATTGTAAGGTATGGTCATGTAAATGACGAGCTTATGGGAAAGCTATCGTATCACTCGGCATTTTCTCTCTCTCTCTCTCTCTCTCTCTCTCTCTCTCTCTCTCTCTCTCTCTCTCTCTCTCGTAAACACTAGAAATTCTGTTGAATATTTCCTATTACAGAATGTGGTATGAAATCTCTAAATTTATTACAGTTAACTTACAATATCTGCTTTTTTGATTTTCCTTTTTTCTCTCCTTGTGTTTATTTCCATTTCAGTTTTGTAGTAGTGACAGCATAAATATCATCAACACTACTAGTAATATTAATAATACTGATATGATTGTTACTATCACTATTATTGTTTTTTTATCATTTACGTAGCTGTTAGTTACTCTTAGTTGAAAATCCACTAAAAATTCCTGTTAAATCAATAAGAACATAATAATTTTGATATTTCTG